>JAQFVV010012433.1:5475974-5818474 GCA_028023455.1 Epiperipatus broadwayi
TAAATTATTTTAGGGATATAGATAGCTCAGCAATGGATAGGGAATTATTAAGTATACATGTAGAATCTATTGATTAATCAAGATTGCACCAGTAGCCTAACTATAGGGAAAGAGAATTTTGTTCAATAACAATTTGTAGAAGCAAATTATTTGTTACTTAATGTTTTAAATTTAAGTTATTATGATATATTTAATTTTTACATGTATAATATATATTTAAACATTGAAATTATGGTTGCTACACACAATATATATATAATAACAGAATGGGGAATTTGGGTGATTATCCCCGGGGTGATGGAAAGTGTTTTAGTGAACCTGAGGTAATGGAAAAACATCATCAAACACAAGTAAACAAATATAAATATTTCAAATGAGATATTAATGTTTAATGATATAAAGTAAGAATGATATAAGAGTAAATATTAAAGTAATGTTTAATATCACAAATATATAAGAATTTTTATACATTAAATTGCATGAGATCTCTTCATGAGAGATCAGCCCAGTTAACTCCTTAGAGCAACTATAAGTATAATTATAAATCCACAAGCATTATCAATAAGTAATATTCAAAAGAAATAATCATTCATCATGAATGATCAATAATAAAAATAAATCAAGTCAATATTGTGACTGGATTTGAAATGGGTCTCCTGTAAACCAGGCTAATTATTTAGCCATTGCCAGCTTAGGGCAATTATTTGAACATAATTAGAATACACCAACTTAAGTGGTAATTTATCTGAATATATAATCACAAAACAATAAAGGTGGGATATTAAAACATGCTAATCATCATCATTGCTCTGGCTTTTTAGCACCATTAATGTATTGGTCAACAATAAACCAAATTTCTAATAGACTAAACTAAATAAAATGTAGTGCATGGGCTTTGAATAATATAATCCTCACACCAAACTAGGACAATATCATATTGGAATGTCCCTGCACTAAAATACATTCTCTTTAATATATCAGACTGTTATTCTCAAATCTAGCTCAGAGAACATAAGATCTATAACTGCAAGATCAAGAGATTATGTAACATAATATCCTAAAAATATTTAGAATTAAATATACTGGAATAATTTTAACAATAACATACAAGTTTCTTAATACCAATAAAAATAAATGAAGTTAACATCTCTAGAATTTGGTTTCACATATAAGCTTTCTGATTTTGAGTAATATACAATTAAAAAACTATCACATTGTGATTACATGATTAATACACAATTTAAGTTACCTCTTAATGGGTTTACATAAAATGCATATATATATATATATATATATATATATATATATATATATATATATATGTGCATATATATATATATATATATATATATATATATATATATATGCACAGACACATGTTTTAAAACATACAATGAAAACATTTCAATTGACATTTAATAAAATTTAAAAAAAAGATTAAAATTTACATGTGTTTTTTTGATTATCATAAAACAAAATTCAATTTATTACATTGTGGTTTACATAGATTTTCCAATAAGTTTACTTAAAACACATTTGCACACATCATAACACATATGTGCATTAACATTCATTGTTTAATATTGTCATAAATCTATAAATGAAATTCAGTTTTTATACATATTTAATAACACATTTAACATACATGTGTGTGCATATTGAATTGCAGATGCATACTGATGTCTATATTATATATTTCAGCTTGTTAAAATCATAAAATTATTAAAAATACATTTCATAATTAATTCCATTTGAAAAATATACATAAATTCACACATACACATGTGTATCAATAAAAATATAGATGATATGAATCAACTATCAAATTCTATCATAATACTTTATAGTTTCCTTTTTTTAAAAAACAAAAAGTACTGTCGTATAACAGTCTCTCCCCTAACAGATTACTGTTGATTAAAATTTGTAAATGTCTTTAAAAATAATACAGCAGGTATATATTTTTTAATCTAAAAAGAGTCTCTTTTTTTAAAAAATAGAATCATCCATGAATTAATTCTTTACTCTTAGCTTTTTTTTCAAATTCAAGCAAAATTATTTACTTGTTTTAGTCTTTTTTTTTTAGAATATGCATTTTAAACAACTTAAAATAATATTGTTCTATATATATCTATCACATATATTTCCATGTTGAAAGTATATAAATTTCACCTATTCTCTTGAAAAAATAAATATAAAATCATCCATGAATTAAATCTCTATTTTTAGACATTTAATATAAGTAAAATTATTTACTTGTTCTTTAAAATGTCATTTTAAGGAATTACTTAAAAGAACTTATTTAAAATTTCATTATCATTATATATAATGTTATTCACCACATATGTTTATCTGTGCTTCTCTGCCTATACATACATCAGCATACATATAATTACTTCTAGCTGAGGTTCTCTTGGTGAGATTGGTTTATAGTCACATCAGGAAGGTATAATCAGGTAAATGTTGATATTCTCTTGGTTCCACTTAGATTTTAGACCAGCAATCTGTTTTTTAGAACACATTTGTAGTAGCTATGAAACACTTGAAGATAACTCTTTTCCATGTGAATTCAAACTCCATCATTGTGAACTATAGAGCAGCTTTTGGACTTGACCTCCTTGCAGTCATATCTTCACAGTCATTTTTCTGTTCTGATCTGGACTACTCTGCTAGCTAGCTACTTCTGGACAGCTACAATTACTGCCAACTGCTTCTCAAAATATTATTAGCAAAAAATTCTATTAGCCAATTCTTACAAAAACTATTAGCCAAACTTAAACTATTCTTTTTATCAACTCTTTTTATATGGTCAGCTGAGGTAACAAAAATTCTAAATTAAAAATTGTTTTTATCATTTTATCTTGATTAAAAACAATTTTAATCATTTTGAAAGCAATGAAATTTTTACCAAATTATGATCTACCAAGTTTTCAAAATATATAGTATAATGTATACAAGCATTAATTAAAAGATTTCAAAGATAGATAATATAAAATTTTACCATTATCTGTATTTTATCATAAATCATGCTTGTTTTTTTCATTTCAAAATTCAGTTTATAATAAAAATATTTATTTAGACCTTTTTAAATTGCTTAATTTATAATAAAATTCTATTTTAAATTCAAAATTATTTAACCTTTTACTAAGATTATTTTATTCCACGAAATGTAGAAAAATATTTACAAAATTTTTGTCTGTTTTTATTTTTCTACTTTTCCTTTCAACTTTATATATATATATATATATATATATATATATATATATATATATATATATATATATATATATATATATATATCTATATATATATATATATATATATATATATATTGTACCTATATTGATATAGGCACATATAATTTTTATCTAAAATTATTATTAAAGTAATCTTTCGTAAAAGAAAAACATAAAATTAAATGTTGAAGAGTTTATTCAGTTTGTTTTAGAAAAAGATAGGAATTAAATAGTTTTTATTAGTATTCGTAAAAATATAAATATACAAATCTCTTTTCATTCAATTTTAATTAAAGAAAAATAATGTTAAAACTAAATAGTAAATTGTATTAAAATATATGTGCGTATATATTTGAGATTTGTAAATAAATAAAATGTATGCGAAATAAAAGAAGATTATCATTAAAAACACGGCAATGGCTATTAATAAAATATAAAACATCTCTGCATGGCTATTACTAATTAAGCAATCTTCCAAAACACGTTTATCAAAGGATTAATTGATAAGAAATTCGACAACAGATCTTTGCCGGAGATTTCAGAAAGACAACACGTTGCAGATATAAATAGACCTTTTTTATCGGACAGTCATTCAGTTCCACAAATTAATTGAGTTGAGACAGATCAGTTTCACAAAGTTATTGAGAGTGTGCAGTTCAGAAATTAATTGTGCAGTTAACAAACAAAATGCAGTGTTGAGAAGATCTTGGGAACGCATGTTTATCTCCAGCCCAGATGTCCGATGAAAACAGCAGATCTGCCCGTGAAATAATGTCAGCTTAACATCTTAGAAAATCTCCGTCAGTATCTATTTGTCTCCGATAGTAATCATCGTGAAAATCAGGAAACTCGGCAAGGAAACGTCCCAGCCGGATGGAAGCATTCATACTGGAAGCATTCATACTGGAAGCATTTATACTGGAAGAAAACAAAGTGTTAAATCTACGTTCAAAATCCTAGGTAAAACATTTGCTTATTTTCGTTTATTCTGTAATAGCCATTGCATTTCATTAATTCGTGCGAATCCTCCAAGAGTCTAATTATATGAACTCGATATCATACATAAATGAACTATTGATGTGTGTGATTAAATTTCAAATGCTATGTAGTCCTTTATTATCATTATTATGTGTGTGCATGAGATAATATGTGCGTGGTCATTATATCAATATTTATTAGTTAAATTAGAATGTTTTGTTATTAAATCTATAGGAATGTTTAAACTATTTAGAAATGTTAATTTAAAATATGCGTGTGTTTTATTAGAATTATAAAATGTTTAAATTTAGTAAATAAATGTTAGTTAATAAATTATCTTTAAAATTAAACTATATTTGTCGGTCAATTCTTTTTATCAATTCTTTTTAACAAATTCTTTTATTAATTCTTTTAATCACTAACTAAGTATAATCTATTAGTGATTACAAACAACTGAGCTAGTCGTGGATTTAGGCATTGGGTTAGTTGCCACTATTCAAAGTGCGTTGTCTATTCTTTTAGAATATGCAGCTGGCGCCCGTGTTTATACACAAACAAAAAAAAGTGCTTTGAACTTGGTGTTGAACTCAACAGTCGAGAAGAAGTTATGTCCTGGAAATGTAACGTTAGTTATATACTTTATAGCTATCGTTTGGGCATACATACTCTCCGAGTATGTTCTTCTCTGCCTAAGAGGCCGGTGTTTCGAATACACATATTCGAATACGGTTCAATATATATATATGTGTGTGTGTATGTGTGTGTGAATACACACTTTGTTATTGTGTGCTATGTAACAGAAATGTTCCAATATATATCTATATATTAAAATATTAAAGAAAAATTTTTCTACATTCTACTAGTTAAATCACCTGTTATGATATATATATAATTAAAGAATAGCAATTTATATTTGATTATGATGTTTGATTTTGGATTTCAGAAATAACTAAACTGAACTTATCTAGAGCTCCAGAAAATAATTGTAAAGGACTTTTGAAAGAGCAGCAAGCAGCTACTGCATCTGAAGTTGAGATATCTACAACTTTACCTCTTCCTTCTATCACTCTCAATAGTGCACTGGGTATAACAGATAACATATTTACTGAATTTCCACCTCAGCCATCTTTTCCACAGAAGATATTAGAAAGCACTACAGCATCAGAAACCATAGCCAGTTTCACATCAAATGCAGTGATAACTTCAACACCTACAACTCTTTCTTTTACGACTTCAAAGCCATTAACTGTAGAAACAACAAAATCTATTACAAACCCTAATCATTGGATTATTCCTAATATAACAGGAGATAAGATTAAAACATTTAACATTCAAATAGGTGATGTAGGTAAAGAGAAAGGCTATCAAGGAATTACAGGTAAATTTTTTAAATTCACTGACTTTAATTTGAAAACATTTGATTAATTTAGTTTATTTAGTCATTAAAATTAGATGTGATGTCATTTTATCTGTTTGTGGCTATTTTTTAAAAAATTACATTTAATGCATAATTAATTTCTGTAAAGATAATTACACAATAACTCGTGGAAAATTTTTGTATATTGAATCGGGTTTTTAAAAGAATAATTAACTGATTTGTTTTACTATCTTATTTATATTTTATAATAAACAAAAACAACTCACCATTCTGAAAAATTTGATGTAAATCCAACAACAAATATAGTTAGGTAAATAGTAATTAATACATTATTGATTATGACAATGAATTAATTATATTGATTATCTAAATTAGTGAATGATAAATGTTCGAATTTGATTTATATTATGAAGCATTTATAAATTACATTTATTATTTTTCAAAAACCAATAAAAGTTTTATTGATTTATGACAAATTAGTTTTTATTTTATTTATTAAAATAATAAAATTGTTTGAGAGATCATGTGACTTTTAAATGCTGGAAGTAATAGGTTGAGTTCAATCAAGGTACTTTTAGTTCTTAAGTTCATCATACTAAACTACATACAATTATTAATAATTTGAAAAAATATTTAATTAATTCTTTGATTTGCTATTTTGATTAAATTTTATTATTACTTTTTATGAAAATTTATTCTTTGTAGATTCAATTAAATAAATATACATTATACCCTGCTTTTGTTTTTTATTTCATTTTTTTTAAAAAAAAAAACTTTTTATTGTCTTGCTGCTGTATTTAAATTTTATAGCAAATATTCTTTTCAATTATTGCAAAAAATTTTTGATAAAGATATTTGAATTTGAAAAGTATAAATACATGTAAAGGTGTTGTAATTCTGTTTACTTCTCTTAAGCAATTGTAATCGACGTTTGTAAAGGTGTTATATTTGTTTTTCATATTATAATATCAAAATAGTAATTTATTGTTTAACGTAATTAAATGTCAAATAATCAAGAATATTTAATATAAATAATTATGTATTTATTAGCATTATATTTAAATAAATGTTTAACATAAAATTAGCACCACTTAATAAATATAATAGAAATAAAATGTCCGTTATTCAATACAAAAACCCAGTAATCTTGGAATTTTAGTTGATGACGTTTGCTTCCATTATATCTTTTTAAATCAAATGGCAGTTGAAGAGGGCTAAGTAATTAACGCAAAGTACTTCTGTAAATTGTAAGACTGTGTATAATAATTAATCACTGTTATATTTTTTATTATTGTTATAATATATATAGTTAAAAGAAGTAATCTAGTTTCTCTCAGGCTATGAGTAATAGCACTCTTAAGAATAGAATGGACTATCTATTCTTTAAGGTTTTGATGTTTATAAGTTTATCATTGCTAACTTTGATGGGAATTTATATGGATGATGTTAATTTCATTCTGAATTTTTACCCATGTTAGTAAGAATAAGATTATAAATATTACAAGTCTAAATAATAGATAGCCATTTTATTTTTGAACCTTGCTAACATATCAAGTGCTGAGAGCACCTCTTAATTAAATAAATGTTTATATATATTTATATAAAGTATATATAAACTCACATATAGTAAGTGCTATGATTAACCATAAAATAAATAAATACTGTACATTAAATATGACTTTTTAGCACTTAAATAATTTTTTATATGTAAATATTGAAGAGCTTTATGAAGTTAGAGTTCAAATCCAGATCAGTTTTTTTTTCAAATTAATAAAAGAATACTATTTTTCTCAGGGATATAGATATAACACCCAAACTAAACATTCAATATTGATTTGGTTAATGGGTATTTCGAGTGTAAAACAAAAATGAAAATGCATTCAACTTTAGCATTTGAAAAACCTGTTAAATAATGCTTATTTCAACATTAGTTTTATAAAAAGAGTTGCTGATGAAAACTTTATTACTGTTGTGGCTATTTATAAGCTGATTTAATTAACTCTATGTTTATATTACATACAATCAACTGTGGTTATAATATCATGTTTTCAGTGAAAATTGTTTGCTGTATAAATAACCATATCATGTTTACAATGCATTATATTAATAATCTCACTATACATATTGCCACACAGCAAGCTAGAATATTCTATCAATGCCAGAAGGCTTGTGCATAAAATCCCCATCTAGTGCCTACTCCTCCAATATCCCCAGACTAGTTTCTGGCTTGTGGTCTTCGTCAGTGCGGAGCCTTGGATCTGAGAGCACTGCACCTAGAAGATGAGTGAAATGCTCTCAGATCTAGGGCTCCTCACTAATGAAGGTCACAAGGCAGAAACTAGTCTGTGGATATTGGAGGAGTAGGCACTAGATGGGGATTTTATGCACAAACCTTCTGGCATCCATTGATTACTCTAGCTTGCTGTGTGTGGCAATATGTATAGTGAGTTTTGCCTGTTTTAACAACAGTTATACACAAGCATAAGAGGTGGTCATCATGTGATATTAATAATTTATGTAAATCCAGAAAATTTAAGAAGATGTGCATTATTAGAAGAATGATGAGTTTTCTGAAGTATAATTATATCAATAGTGTGTTAAACACTTAATTTGTAGAGGATCTTTTGATTTTTATATATCTCAATATTAAATTGAAGTAATTTTGTGTCTTCTAGATGAAGAGAAGATCTCTATAGAAGGTATATCTGGCATGTGAGGTTTTCTATAGTTGTCAATACTATGCAACCATTTTTCATTTTGGGAGCTTGGGACTCTCATCTCCCATAGTATCACCAAAGTTTGACATTAATAATTTATTATGTAATTTTCATAATTTTCTGTCTTTAACTAGAAGTTTTTCCATCACCTTTTATATTTATAAGAGATTTCAATTTTCATAGTAATCTTTGTGGATATGTAAATGAGGATCGAGCAGATTGTCAATTTTTAGAGTGAATGAATTTAAACAATATGCACTTACTTCACAATGCCAACAAGAAATACATTCTATTTAGTCATTTGAATAACAGAAGAAAATTCTATATTTTGTTTGGACAAAAAAAATCACTACTACTCACAGAGTGACTTATATAGAATCATTCCCCAATAGTCAACATAAACCAATTTTAATCATTTTTGGAAGCCATATTCCTATAGGCCATAGTTAATTCTGTCTGAGATGGAATATAAATAGAAATTGAAATTGATATACTGAAGATCTTAAAAAGAATATTAGGATAATCTCTCCAATTTTTCTTGTTATGACAACTTTAAAGAATTTCTAAAGAGTCCATCCCTCATGAATAGCAAAAGGAAATTTATTACAGATTGAAACAAAACTTATAGTGATCTTTACAGTCTATATTTGACTTTTCAATAATACACACATTTTTAGCAAAACTTAGAAGAGATCATGAAGGAATAAAACATTACATGATATATTTATAATCCCTGGTCACTATTAGAAAAAATTGATGAATATAAAACTACTGCTTCTGTGAATGACATTACCAAATTTCTAAATCCAAAATTGATAGAATGAGAAAAACTATCATTAGATCAAAATTAAAAGCTTCCATTTTATAATATTCTATTAATATCGAATTTAGTACAACATAGATTTTAATGAATTTGAATGTGCCAAGAAAGTCCCAAGGAGCAGATAAAATACTTTCAGAGTTTTAAAAACATTTCAGATCTAAAGTAAAAGCATGGTTGAACCAACTATTAGGTAGTATAATTCATAGTGAAACTATTATAAAAACTTGGCATAAAAGCAAAATTCAAATAAACTTACCAAAAAATTATCATATAAAATTATTATTATGTGTTGCCTACAAACTTGTGAAAAAAAATCTTATTAACAAGAATTTTGCCAGTAGTTGAAAGCTATCAGCATATCAGCAGTCTGGGTTTATGCTAGGAAGAAATATTTGTTTTTGATAACATATTTGAAAAAGGCTTTCAAAGTAAATTAAAAACTGATGTGATGATTGTGCTTTTTCTAAAACTCTTATATGCAGACAAATCTACTTTACTCGACAAAATGCACTCTGCAGAAAAATTTAAATGGCACTAAATGTTCATCACAGTAAATATAACATTTTACAAAAGTCTTTTTTAGAGTTCTGTTCTTTCACCTAATATATTTAATATATCCATCAGTGATCTTTCTGATACAGAATGGAAGAAATTCATTCACACTGATAATAATGCTCTGACTTTTCAAAAGAGATTTTTTTTCCTGAAACCAAAAATCTCTCAAAAATATGAAAAGTTTGGAAATCTTTTCAAAAATGAGATCTTATTCCTAATTCACTTAAGACTGTAAGCTCAATTTTTTAAAAAATCATCTTGTGAATTTGACAGCACAATTCTATCCTATGTTATTAAAAAAGAACTCTAGATTATAGCCAACTTATGGTCCTTACTTTGCTAAAGTTAGATCAAAATTAATTTCTACAAATATCATCCTTAAAAAACTGGGGACAGCTGTTTTAGCAGCAGAATATTCTGCTGAATACTGTGCCCCTATTTGGGGGAATAATTCCCACATTAATCTTCTGGATACTCACTTAAATATTACTATAAAAATATTAATTTAATGCTAAAAGTAGCATTAATTTACCTCCCAAGAAAATATTATTTCACAATTTAACTAATAACTCATTGAGAAATGCTTTAGATCTAGAAGGTCGTAATCATAGTAACTTCATTATTAAAAGAAAATACAACATTAATACTCAGTGGTTAATATGTAAATTTGTAAATGTACATATTTTATTTCCATGATAATGCTATACAGAAGTCTTTTTTGTTTATTGCATGAATATTATTAGTGATAAGGCATCCCTCAATCATTGCACTTTGCACACACTATTTTAATATTCGATGGATTGAAAGCATGGCCAGATTCCATTTCAGGCTCCAGAAACACTGACTTCATTTTGGGATCTTTCTTTGTGTAAAAATTCATGTATTAATGTTGTGCCAGCCTAATGATGTTGTTAGTGCATGATTTATCATAGTAGATTGCTTTGCAATTAGGCTCATTGCAGCTGATTTTGTAAACAATCTGGAGTACCTGATTCATAGATAACCTGTTCTTTGTATTGTTTAGAGCTTATTCAAATTTGGAGGGATTCTAAAGCTGACATTAAATACATTAACACATATATTCTTAAACAGTTGTGATAGGCCAGTAATGAAGGGAAGACTTATTCACTTAATCATGTTATCATACTCAGAAGGGTGGGTATTTAATGTAGAATAAAATTTCTTAAGAGTTCTAAATAAAATGTTATGGTTATAGCTCACATTGACCAAATCATTTGATATACAATATTTGTACATTTTAATGTTATTCTTTTGATCCAATTTATACTTACATAGCATTTGATTTCTGTAAAGGAAATCTTTAAATCCAACTAGCTTATGCAAGATGAGAGTACGTAACTAAGGATAAACTGCTCTATGGACACTAAAAGGTTTGATCATCATTTTATAATTTACTTCACTGTTGGATCTTTGTATGTAAAAGTCCAAAAATGTTATTCCCATTTTCTCATCTTGTTCTATAATTCGTACTAAAGATGAGCATTGCATTAAATCATTCCATATCCTATTAATATTATCGTCTGATGCCCAAATCATCATGTTGTCTACATAGCAAATATAAAATGAATTATTTGTGGTAGAAATATATCAGGGGATAATCATTTTTTCATAGTTATTTAACATTATATTACATATTATACCATTTATTGGCAATTCTATAAGCCAGCCATGCTCCATTCTGTAAAATTTGTTGTTTGATAGCACAGTAATGTCACTATCAATCCATCTCAGAAACATCAATAATGAACTCAGTCTTGCTCTGATTAAAGCATGAATTTATTAAAACTTATTGGATTATTTCTATAAAACCTTGATGCGAGATTGAACTGTATAATTTGGCTTTATCTAGTGATGGAAATTTAGATTGGGAACCAGTTTGTGAATGCTTAGCAACTGCACACAATTAATTGTGAAGCCATCAAATCCTTTATATCCAATGATCCATTCAGCTATGCATTTATGTATCATCTCTTCTAACGATACCAGTTTAGCCAATGAGGTTGAGCTCTATGATTATGACCTCTTAAAATCGAACGAATTGCCCAGTGAGTTATTAGTTAAATTGTGAAATAAAATGTAATCTTTTCTTGAGAAGCAAATTAATACTTTTTATATAATTACAGAGCTAATGAAAAGAATCAGAATCAGATTAAGTTACAAAAATATTAATGGTATACACAAATACATTCCTTCTCAGTGGCTTCCTGTTCTTTCACATATACTTTCATCTGATATCAGAAAAGAAGTTGCTTCACAGAAAATTATTGACAAAATGTGTCAATAATTCTAGATATAAACAGAGCAAAACTCTCCATACAGTATTGCCACCTGTGCTAAACAGAGTAATCAATGGATGCCAGAAGGCTTGTGCATAAAATCCCTATCTAATGCCTACTCATCCAATATCCCCAGACTAGTTTCTGGCTTGTGGCCTTCATCAGTGAGGAGCTTTGGATCTGAGAGCACTGCATCTAGATCTTAGGATCTAATGCAACCCTCTAGCAACCACCTTTTATCTCTACTTAACTACTAAACTATGAGAATAAAATTGAAAACACAAAAAATATTTTCAATCTAATCTCAATAGCTTAAATAGTCATATGGGTCTGAACTCAGTTCAGCACCCATACATTTTGGTGTCTTTGGCTCTTTTACAACCATAGACACCACTATCCTATTAGGCAGGATTGGTGTTAAACCATTAAGCACAGGTGGCAATACTGTATGGAGAGTTTTGCTCTGTTTATCAACAATTAATGTTCTAGTATAGGAAATGTGATCATGTGATGCTTAATGGTTTAATTCTAGATATAGTTCATCACATAAGACAAATGAAGAATTATAATATAAAAATGGAATTTTTATGATGTTCTAAGTAAATTTCTTTTCCCAGATTCAATAATAAAACCGGCTGAATCTGATTTTCCCAAATGCACATGGAAGATCGACAATAGATTTAGGAATACTTCTGGTCATTATGTAAATGTGTACAAATACAACAGTTAATAATTGTCAAATCTATGACAAAAATGGCAGAATTGAAGAACTAACAAAGCTACTAGTCAATATATTTTCTGATTAGAATCTCTACAATTTTTATTTATTAATATTTTATTATTAGTTAAATTGTAAAAAAACCAACCCATATGCTAAATAATGAATTAATTAACCACAACTCAAAAAAATACATTTGAATTAAATATAACAGTATTATAAAAATACTGTCTAATAAAAACTGTATAAGATAATAATAGTAAAATGTTCTAATAAATTTTCTTCATTCATAAAATATTTTAGTTAAAAAAAGCTAATTACAAGTTCTATGTCTCACATGATCACCATTTCTTATGCTAGCACATCTGTTACCAACAAAGGCAACACTCTCCATACAGTAGTGCCACTCAGTGCCAACCAGAGTAATCAATGGATGCCAGAGGCTCCCCATCTAGGGCCTACTCATCCAATAAGACCAGACTAGTTTCTGGCTTGTGGCTCTCAGATCCAAAGCTCATCACTGACGAAGGCCACAAGCCAGAAACTAGTCTGGGGATATTGGATGAGTAGGCACTAGATGGGGATTTTATGCACAAGCCTCTGGCATCTATTGATTACTCTGGTTGGCACTACTATATAGAGAGTTTTGCCTTTGTTAAGTTCTATGTCAGTAAACAAAATGACAACTTACCAAATATGAATTATTAATTTAATTTATTCTTAATAACAGTTGATATTTTGATAATTTATTTTTGTTAACTGATATATTAAAAGAATATCATTTGTGATTTTTGTCAATATTGTCTAAGTTTTGTGATAAAATGGTGATGTGATGTGATATGGATATTCCTTTATCAAAGTCAGAAATCTCTCAGCTAATATGTCCAAGAAAAACCTGTTACCCACCTTTCCTTTCCATTCTCCACCCTAACTTTTTTCATATTCTTCTCTATCCTGCTCTATCACATTTTTCCAACATCATCTTTATCCACTCCATGACCTTTATGTCTAGATGTCACTTATCTTTTTTCAACCCAAGAATAAAGACCAATAACACACTTTCTGTATAATCACATGGTCTATATTTATTCTCCCAACTTCATTATTTGTACCATTTCTGCTTATAAGCATTTACATTCTATTAGCAAATACCTAATATTTTCCATGCCTTCTTTACATAACCTGAAGATTAAATCATCCCACATTTCTCCATTTATGTGTATATTCCCTTGTTCCTAGTAATTCTATTCAAGCCTTAAATAGTAAACTACTTTCCCTATTATCATAAATTAACTCACATTAATATTCTGTTTACTTCTATATATATTTAAGCTTTTTTTACTTTCCATACTAGTTTTCCATCTTTCCAGTTCCCTATTTTTTATTAATACATCTATTCTTCTATCCCAGTCTTTGCCACTATAACAACTCAATAATACTCCTAACATAATCATCCCCCTCTTTGTACAAGTATACTGACATCAAATCTTTATCCAAATCTTTTGGATACCAAACTACCTTTCTCACCTATCCTGTTGCCTGTTCTTGACTCATAACCCAATTAAATACTATTTTGGATATTCTCTTACTATCCATAAATTACAATCTACTGAAAATCTTCATTTTGACTTTTGCATTTCTCATATAAAAACTTGACCATACCATTTCTCATTGAATTGACTTCTTTGCCATCCACACATCTGCATCCAATGCATGTCTTCCTATTTCTTTTTATACTCTTTCTAAGTAATCTAGCATTCCTTTACTAACACATAATGCATCATTACCATAGGTTAACTTTACTAGTACCACTCCTGCTACATTATATAAAAGCACTCTTAATTTCTTTATCAGTCCTTTTCTTTTCTTTGCTTTATTTACCAATTTTTTTTCCAGTCCTCTGAACAACTTCTCTGATCATTTAAGATAATTCCCTCACTTAACTTTATATTTCCCAAGAAAAATTTTCTCTTCTCATTTTTCCAGCATTTATCATCATTATTTTTGATTCTTCTTCACTAAATTTGATTCCCGTGTTTTTACCCATTGCTGCACAATTCTTCAGCACAACTTTCATATCTTCTCTACCTTTCTGTGTATAAAAAATATCATCAGCAAATAAAGTCCTGATAATGTGAACACTTTCTTGCCACATACTCAGGTATCTCTACCCATCTTTTTAATCTTTTTATTGCCCTTTCTATTTCTCTCAAATATAATAAAAAACAAAATAGGTGACATAGAACATCTTTGCCTTAGATCCACTTCATTTTTAACTCTTAACTGATTCTATATTTCCTAATTTATACATATAATAATTATTTTCATACAATCTCTTAATAAGATTTACTAATGCCCCATTCATTCCCAAATTTACTAAATTTACCCATGATCTTTTTCTATTTATTATATATATATATATATATATATATATATATATATATAGATATATATATATATATATATATATATATATATATATATATATATATATACGCCTTTTCTATATCTATAAAGACCATAAATAATTAATTACCTTCCTGTATTCCTATTCATTTCTATAAGTTGTGTGACTACAAATGAACTATCTCCTACATGGCTACCCATTCTAAAATCTCCTTGCATTTCTCCCACTCTATTATTTTCTTCCATCCATTTTGCTACTTTTCCAATCACCATATAAACAAAAACTTTATACAACACTAATGTTACTGCTACCAGACTATAATTGTTTATCTGTCTGTGAACTTTTACCCTTTCCTCTAAATAATAGCCTCACTCTTGTATTATTCCAGCTATCTGGAAATTCTGTCTGGTATAACATCTTATTAAAACATAATAATAGATTTAATTTTGCTCTTTTCCCCAAATTCATCACTATCTCTGCTATCTATCCATCTAAACCTTGCCTTCCCATTTTTCAACTTCTTCCCTGCCTCATTCAATTCATTTTCTGTAAAACTAATATTTGTATTACTATATGATTTTATAATTGTTATCATTCTGTCCTTCACATCTAACATCTTTTCTATATCTATTACATACTTATTTAAGTAATATATAGGGTATATGATCACAGACTTTCACACAATCCACCACTCTATCTCATATCACTGATACACTTGTACACATATATGTTGAAAAGATAAATAATCACCAATATATAAGTATTTCATGCTAAACCAGCAATCATCAGTTGGTCCAGATTATCATCTCTACACATATATGAAATAAGTGCTTAGGTATATATAGTGCTTAGGTATATATTAAGATAGCCAATCTTCATACTTTAATGGACAGGCTTCAATCCACTCCACATTCCAACTCTTCAACTGTCAATCGAATTGAAAATCTGATGATGAAATGCTCAAAGCACCCTGAGGCTGAGATTCTTGTCACATCCATGCTGACCTAAAGTCAATCTGACCCCTCATGTACAAGGCATAATTCATTTAATACATATACAAGGGATGGGCAGACATCTCTACTATGTAATAACTGAAGTACAGGCTTATTATACACCTTTGTCTATATATGTAATATGTAGGATATATGAGCACAGACTTTCACTCTATCTCATATCACTGATACACTTGAACACATATACTGTATGTTGAAAAGATAAATAATCACCAATATATGTATTTCATGCTAAACCAGCAATCATCAGTTGGTCCAGATTATCATCTCTACACATATATGCATTCCACCATCAGATTTTCAATTGGATTGACGGTTGAAGAGTTGGAAGGTGGAGTGGATTGAAGCCTGTTCATTAAAGTATGAAGATTGATTATCTTAATATATACCTGAGCACTTATTGCATATACATGTAAAGATGATAATCTGGACCAACTGATGATTGCTGGTTTAGCATGAAATATGTATATTGGTGATTATTTATCTTTTCAACAAATATGTGTTCAAGTGTATCAGTGATATGAGATAGAGTGATAAGTGTTGGGTCTTGTGAAAGTCTGTGCTCATATACCCTATATATTACACATATAGATACAAGTATATAATAAGCCTGTACTTCAGTTATACTTATTTAAGATTGTCTCTAATTCTAGAACTATACTCTTTTCCTTATCATTTAATAATAATATTCTCTCTCCCCAACACTGCTTTCTTTTAATATATTTCCAATTTTTTTTACTGCCATCTCTTCCACTTTTATTAATATCTTCCAATAGTTTACTATTTAATTTCATTCTGTCTCTATAATTATCTATTTTAGCCAACTTCTTTTTATTTAAATAGTTTTCATATTTAATATTGTCTTTTTATTTTCTTTGTTCTTAATATGACATTTATATTCTCTGTATGCCTTTTTCATCTCTTTTCCATTTTTACTAATTCTCACTTTTCTATTATTTTGTATTCTTCTGAATATTCTCATCTCAAACCCTATTTGCCACTTTGTTTCTTCTTTACACCAATCCTTATATTCATTCCCTACAAATTCTTCTATAACTTCTTCTATTTTCATTTATATTCTTCTAACTTATTTTTATTATTCACTCTCCATCAATATTTTCACTATCCTTTTTACTTTTTATTATTTTCCATCACATTACTAACCATTTCTATTATAAAGAAATTATCATCGCTATTGCGTATTCTCCTTTATTATCAAAAACTTTTAAGTTTCCATACTTTATTTATATCCTCTTTATCTACTAATGCATAATCTATTGTGTGAAATATATTATTTCTAGACTATGTGTATTGTCTCTCATAAATATTTGAAAAGTTTCCAATGTTCAAATTTACTCTCTCAAAATTTTTTCCGAAGCTGCCCATTCTTGTTATCCAAGTCATCAATTTCTCAATATGCCCATTCATATCCCCTATAACCGTAATTTTCTTTCCCCTTTTTTAAAACTCTGTACATACTTAAATAAGCATTCATATGTGCTATTGTTCCACTCCATTATAGTTTGATTATCTCCAGTGGTCATATACATTATAGACACCATTCATTCTTCTCTTCCTAATTTTAGGTCAAACCACAAATGTTCTTGACACTTAATATTTAAATATTTTTTTGACAATACTCTTATACCACCACTCCTTTTTTCTTTTCTATTTATACTATACCATACCAAATTTTTCAGTATAGGTTCTTGTTTTCTTAGATGTCTGTGCACTGCTGCTAATATCTCAAGAACTTCATTTTTAACTGCTTTGTTTAATTCCAACCACTTTTCTGATCTCCTACCACTTTGCACATTCAAATATTCAGTTTTACAATTTCTCCTTTCTTTCTGCCCTTTTATAAATTCTTTTAACTCTTTCTTCTCTATTATATTTGTAGCGAGTTTGTTTATCATTAGTTTTATTGACACATGTTGTGATGTGATGCACTGTGACTTCTCCTTATACAGAATCAGGAAACTCTCAGCAACTATGCCCAGAGAAACCTGTTAGCCACTTTACCTTCCCTTTCTATGTTTCCCCATATCCTGCTCCATTCCATTTCCACAACATAATCTTTGTTAACTCTGTAACCTTTATATCTAAATCCCCCTTATCTTTTCCCAAACCCAGCATAAAAATCAACAATCCACTTTCTGTATAATCACTTTGCCTATATTTATTCTTCCACAACTTTATTATTTGTACCCTTTCTGCTTTTAAGCATTTACATTCAATTAACAGATGCCTATTATTTTTTATGCTTTCCTTACATTACTTTCAGACTAAATCATCCACATTTTTCCATTTACATGTATAATCTCCTGTTGCTAAAGATCCTGTTCGAACCTTAAACAGTAAACTACTTTCCTTGCTATTATCATAAATTAATTCACACCCAATATTCTATTTACTTCTATATATATTTAAATTCTTTTTACTCTTCATACTTGTTCTCCATCTCTCCAATTCCCTATTCTTTATTAATGCATATATTCTTCTATCCAATTCCTTACCACTATAATACTCAACAATTCTTCTAGCGCAATCATCCACATTTTGTACAAGTATACTGACATAAATTCTTTATCCAAATTTTCTGCATACCACATTACTTTTCTTACCCATTGTGTTATCTGCCCTTTATTTACAACCCAATTAAATACTATTTTGGCTATTCTTTTGTTATCCATAAACTGCAATCTACCAAACATTTTCATTTTGCTTTTCGCATTTTTCATATAAAAACTTGACCAGCCCATTTCTCCTTAAATTGCCCCCTTTGCTATCCACACATCTGCATCTAATGCATGTCTTCCTACTTCTCTTTGTATTTTTTTCAAGTAATCTAATACCTCTTTACTAACACATAACACATCATTACTATATGTTAACCCTGCTACCACCACCCCCTTCCATACAGTTCTAGTTATGTCATATTTATTATATGAAAACACTGTTAATTTTTTATCAATCCCTTTCTTTTCTTTGCTTCATTTATCAATTTTTTCTCCCATTCATCCAAGCAATTTCTCTGATTACTTAAGATGATTTCCAAATAGTTATATCTATTCACCACATTTAACTTTATATCCCCCAATAAAATTTTTTTGTCTTTTCTTTTCCCAATATTAATCAGCATTACTTTTGATTTTTCTTCACTAAACTTAATCCCCATCTCTTTTTCCATCCTTGTGCATGTCCTCAGCACAACTACCATATCTTCTCTTCTTTCTGTGCACAAAAAGACATTATCTGCAAGTAAAAAATCTGATAATGTATATACTCCCTTGCCACCTATTAATAGTATCTCTATCCCTGTTCCTAGTCTTTCTATTGGTCTCTCCATTTCTCTCAAATACAACAAACACAAAATAGGTGGCAAAGGGCATCCTTGCCTTAATCCCACCCCATTTTTAACTTTAACTTATTCTATATTCCCTAATTGATATGTATAGTAATTATTTTAATAAAATTTTTTAATAATATCCACTAAAGCTCCATCCATTATCAAATTTGCTTAACTTACCCATAGCCTATTTCTATTTACTCTATCATACATCTTCTCTATATCTATAAAAGCCATATATAACTGTCTACCTGTATATCTACTCATATCCGTAAGTTGTGTAACTACAAATAAACTATCTCCTATGTTTCTATACAATCGAAAACCTTCTTGCATTTCTGCCACTATATCCATTTTGCAACACTTACAGCCATCATATGTGAAAAAACTTTCTATAAAACTGATGTTACCACCATCGGCCTATTATTATTTAACACTCTATGATCCTTATCTTTTTCTTTAAATAGTAGTCTTATTCTTGTATTACTCCAACAATCCAGAAAATCTTTCTTCTGTGCTATCTTATTAAAACATAGTAACAATTTTACTTTTGCCTTACGTCCTAAATTCATTACCATCTCTGCTACCCATCCACCTAAACCTCTTGCCTTTCCACATTCCACTTTCTTTCCTGCTTCATTCAGTTCATTTTTGTAAACCTAATATTCCATTACTATATGCTTTCATGTTTGCTATCACTCTGTCCTTCATACTTAACATCTTTTCTATACCCATTATATACTTATTGCATATAATCTCTTCTCTAGAGCTACTCTCTACTCCTTCATCATCTAGTAATACTATCTCTCTCTGCCTACATTCCTTCCTTTAATGTATTTCCAAAATGTTTTACTCCCATCTCTTCCACTTTTATTAATATCCTCCAACAATTTACTATTCAATTTCATTGTCTCTCTATAATTATCTATTTTAGCCATCTTCTTTTTTTTCTAAGTACTTTTCTCATTTAACATTAACATCTTTTGACCTTTTTTGTTCTTAATAGCACACTTATATTCTCTGCATACTTTCCCCCTCTCTTTTACCCTTTTACTAATTCACACATTTATTACTTTTATTTTTCTGTATTTTCACCTAAAACCCTATTTGCCACTTTCTCTATTTTTCCACACCAGTTCTTATACTCACCACCAACCAACTCTTCCATGGTTTCTTTAACTTTTATTTTATACTCTTCTAACTTACTCTTATTATTCACTCTCCATTCACATCTTTCACTATCATTTCTACTTTTATTTTTATTTTCCATCACATTACTAACCATTTCTATTATAAAGAAGTTATGATCACTTATTACATCTTCATTAGCAAACACTTTAATTTTCCGTACTTTATTCATTTTCTTTTTCTCTACTAATACATAATCTATTGTGTGAAATGTATTATTTCTAGACCATGTGTATTGTCCCTCATAAATATTTGATAAATTTCCAATGCTCAAATTTATGATGTGATGTATTATGGCTTCTCCTTAAACGAAGTCAAGAATATCTCAGCAATTATGCCCAGATAAACCTGTTAGCCACTTTCTTTTACATTCCCCACTCTAAATTTACCCATAATCTGCTCTATCCCATTTCCACAACATAATTTTTGTCAACTCTATAACCTTTATATCTAAATCCCCCTTATCTTTTCCCAAACCCAGCATAAAAACCAATAATTCACTTTCTGTATAATCACTCTTTTCATATTTATTTTTCCACAACTTCATTATATGTACCCTTTCTGTTTTCAAACATTTACATTCAATTAACAAATGCCTAATATTTTCAATTACTTCCTTACATAATTTACAAAATAAATCACCCATATTTTTCCATTTACATGTATATTCTTTTGTAGCTAAAGATCCCGTTCGAGCCTTAAACAATAAACTACTTTCCTTACTATTATCATATATTAACTCACACCTAATATTCTGTTTATTTCTATATATATTTAAACTCTTTTTACTCTCCATACTATTTCTCCATCACTCTAACTCCCTAGTCTTTATTAATAAATTTATTCTTTTATCCCATTCCTTACTACTATAACACTCAATAATCCTCTTAACACAATCATCCCATCTTTTGTACAAATATACTGATATAAATTCTTTATCCAAATCTTTTGCATAGCGCATTACCTTTCTCACCCATCTTGTTACCTGCCCTTTACTCATAACTCAATTAAATACTATTTTAGCTATTCTTTTATTATCCATAAACTGCAATCTACCAAACATTTTCATTTTACTTTTTGCATCTCTCATATGAAAACTTGACCATCCCATTTCTCCTTGAATTTCTTCCCTTGCTGTCCATACTTCTGCATCCAATGCATGTCTTTCTACTTCCTTTGAGCTTTTTCTAAATAATCTAATATCTTTTTACTAACATATAATGCATCATTACCATATGTTAACCCTGCTACTGCAACTCCTTTCCATATAATTCTAGCTACATCATATTTATTATATGAAAATACTGTTAATTTCTTTATCAATCCCTTTCTTTTCTTTGCTTCATTTATCAATTTTTTCTCCCATTCATCCAAATAATTTTTCTGATTACTTAAAATAATTCCCAAATAACTATATCTATTCATCACACTTAACTTAATATCTCCCAATAAAAATTCTACATCTTCTCTTTCCTCAGTATTAACCATCATTATATTTGATTTTTCTTCACTAAATTTAATCCCCATCTCTTTACCCACCCTTGCACATGTCCTCAACATAACTTCCATATCTTCTCTTTTTTCTGCACACAAAAATATATCATCTGCAAAAAAAAAGACCTGAAAAAATATATACTCCCTTACTACCTATTAACGGTATCTCTATCCCTCTTCCTAATCTTTCTATTGCTCTTTCCATTTCACTCAAATACAACACAAACAAAATAGGTGACATAGGGCATCCTTGCCTTAGTCCCACACCATTTTTAACTTTAATTGATTCTATATTCTCTAATTGATATATATATATATTATAACGATCGAAATGAAAGTGAAGATCGACTCTAACTGCAAAACAATATCTGCAACTACCAGGGCGCCATCTAGGCATTTAAACCTAGAAAAATTTATAAAGTAGGCAGATACGCGCTGTTAAGATTCCACTTTATTTAAATATTCCGATCGTTAGCCCAAGTCACTAGCTCAGCGGAGACGCAGAGATAATAAAATATAAATTTTATATCTTAAATATAAGAGAATAAAAGCCACTGCCAGAAATTAACACATAAAAATATTTATTTACGCACATATAAAATAATATTTAAATTTTGAGGAATAAATTTAACGTTTATAATTTTATATTGATCTTTAATTCTAAATTTAAGTAGATTGCAAATAATGAGTTTACTATTTATTTAGAGGGTCAAGTATGAATGGACTACATAGGTCTGCATTTGAAAGGAAAATATTCTTCCCTGATTTAACCTTAGGCAACAAATTTCGCAATCAACTGGCGCCAATCCATCTGATACATTCATGTATTCAATGTAGCATGATACGACAACACAAAATACTATATTGTCAGGAATGTACATCTGAACAATAAGTAGAAATAGAGAAGACACTGACTCTCCACCAACAGGAATGTGACATCTGTTGGCAAGTAGATCAATAAACTAAAAACTCCATAGGAATGGACTGCGGTCTTCTGCCGACTTACAAACCCATCCATAGGCAAACAGAGGGTGTGTGGCGTATATCTATAATCCTGCCCATAGCGGACCTCATACTACATCTACTAATTACACAAATATATCCAATCCATTGAACCAATTCAACTACGAAATGAATAACCTAAGATTACCCTCCCTTAATACAACTTTACAAAACTATATAGCCATTCACGCCCGACTTAATTTTAACATTTAAATACGTTCGCACAGATTTGTTTAAAAATGTTGGGTATAGATCGATTACATAGATTCCACGGTCAAAAACATTTCAAAATAAACATAAACGATCAAAATACAAAATTATTGATACCGACAATCGCAGAGGGAAACTTATAAGTAACCCAATAGTATTCACCATAAGATACTTGCGTTGTCACCAATAACTTAAAAGACATCCGAATAAATACATTTTAGATACTCACCGTAAGGTATCATTATTTATCGAATGTCTATATATTTTGATCAAATATGAAAACCAAAATATAATTAACCGCAAACGAATCCATGCAAGCGTCTATAAACAACTTAAATTTCATACATTTAAATAATCTTTACAATAAGAAAAAAAAAATGGAAATGATGTTTATCAATCGGGAAACATATAAAATTAAACATTATTAATTTGATTTAAAAACTTAAAAGTCAGATAGAAGTTCATAAGCTCGAACGAAAGTTCTTAGTTATTTTTTTTTTTTTTAAATTTAGAGTTCATGTCAATATAGCTTACAGTATAAGAGTCCAGGTTACTGTTGGCAATTCCCACGGCGTCTCCATTGGAAGAAAATGTTCTGGAGGTAGCATTAGCTGGTTCCATTCTGGTATCACAGTCTTTTCATTTTATTTTTTTTTAAACAAACAAAAAAATGAGAGAGAACGGCAAGTGCGTCTTACCGTTGTCATCAAATCAAGTTGGAAAAACTGACTGGAACTCAATATTTTTTCTTTTTATAGTCCTCCTATGGATTCCATGAACAAAAACGTCACTGTTCTGTTTTTTCGTTATGGTCCGGGCCTTTATTTGCTTCCATTGGTCAAGCTAAAATCTCTTTCTTCTCTTATCTAACTTTTCATCTGACTTTTTAATTAAACAGCTTTTAGATAATTAATAAACAATCATTTCCATTTATAGATTACAGGAATTAATTAATACCTGTTTTTATTTTAACTTACGTTATTTTTTTATTAAAATATTTTTATATTTCAATCTTGTATCTTTTTATTAAAAAAAATACGTTCAAATACTTTTTTTTTTTTGTTTATGAAAAAAATATTTTTAAAGTTTAGCATCTGTGCGAATGTATATACGTATAACAAACATTTTTAATTTTAGCGTTTAGTTTTTTACTCTTATTTGCGAACTTGTAAGTTTTTATTTTAAATTAATGTAACGACATATCTATGTATCGTTACAATATATATATATAATAATTATTTTCATATAATTTCTTAATAATATCTATTAAAGCTTCATCCATTCCCAAATTTGCTAAACTTATCCATAATCTATTTCTATTTACTCAATCATATGCCTTCTCTATATCTATAAAACTCATATATAACTGTTTATCTGCATTCCTACTCATATCCATAAGTTGTGTAACTACAAATAAACTATCTCCTATACGCCTATCTAATCTAAAACCTTCTTGCATTTCACCCACTACATTATTCCCTTCCATCCATTTTACAACTTTACTAGCCACCATATACGAGAAAACTTTATATAAAACTGATGTTACCGCTATCGGTCTATAATTATTCAACTTTCTATGATCCTTACCCTTTCCTTTAAATAATAACCTTACTCTTGTATTACTCCAACTACTGGGGAAAACTCTATTCTGTGCCATTTTATTAAAACAGGATAATAACTTTACTTTTGCCCTATATCCTAAATTCATTACCATCTCTGCTGCCCATCCATCTAAACCTCTTGCCTTCCCACTTTTCAATTTCTTCTCTACCTCATTTAGTTCATTTTCTGAAAAACTAATATTCCCATTACTATATTCTTTCATATTTTCTAATATTCTATCATTCATGTCTAACATCTTTTCTATATTCATTACATAACTATTTAAGATTCTCTCTAAATCTTCTCTAGAACTACACTCAGTTCCCTCATCATCTAGTAATACTAACTCTCTCTCCCCTACATTTCTCCTTTTAATATAATTCCAAAATTTTTTACTTCCATCTCTTCCACTTTTATTAATATCCTCCAACAATTTACTATTCAATTTCATTCTCTCTCTATAAATATCTATTTTAGCCAACTTCTTCTTTTCTAAGTACTTTTCCCATTTAGCATTAATATTTTTTTCACTTTCCTTATTCTTAATAGCACACTTATATTCTCTACATGCTTCTTTCCTTTCTTTTACACTTTTACTAATTTTAATATATTAGTAAACTAATTTGTGCTGCCATCTTCTGGTTTTAAGGCAATATTTATGACCATTATTATAGAACAATAGTAATAATACCTCAAATTAAGTGATTCGATATAAAAATAATTGTTTCAAAAAGCAATACATTATTTTTACAGTTTAATTATTTAATTGGAATCAATAGTACAATTAAAGGAAATATAAATTTAATGGAATGTTATCACAGGAAATATAAATTATCAAATTCTAAGTTAATTTTTCTTAAGTTTTTTAAAAAAGATAAGTTATTTTATTTTATATTATTAGGATTTTTTCTCAATTAAAAAATACAATTTTTAAAATGTTATAATTTTGTATATTGTATTATATTTTTTGTTTGATACATTTTAATATGACTCTTCAGACATTTCTGAAATATCTTGCTTTGATAAAAATTATATTAAAAGTCTGGAAAGTTCTATGTACTCACGTTGTTTATATTAAATTTGTTGGAATTCTTGATTAATAAACAGATTTGATAAAAGTAAAAGAAATGAAAAGAGACAATATTTGGAATAAAAATGTGTAAAGAATAGGTACATCCATTTTATTTTTGATGTTGGCTAAACATAGACTATTATTTATTATAGTCTGAAGGAAAATAACTTGCTCCTTCAATTACTTATTTTATAATTTTTTATTAGAAATAACAAAAAATTATTTGTTTTAATTAGTTCAAAAACTGGCAATTTCTGCTAAAACTGGCAATTTTTGAATGGCGATGAGACATCGGATCATCTCTTCTCACAGTGTACAGGTCTTGGAGTGATCCGAGAAATCATGCTCTCCAACACCAATATAGATTTCCAACTGATCTCGTCTCTGAAGGATAGTATCAATACTAAAACCTACCCAATAATATGTCTCTCAATATTTTTGAACTATGCCATAAATCATGAAACACCCACAATCTCTTACAACACAGGTTTTTTTCAAAACAATGATTAAAATCCAGAGGAGAGACCAATTCCTGGCATCATTAAAAGAATTTGAGGACACCTGGACATTATACAATATGCCAAACTAACAACAAGGAAAAAGAGGGGGGGGGACACAACAATCAGATAACAAATATATGAACTAGTATGTTTGATTTGATACCATTGTATACATTAGAAATAATAAATTATTGTTGAAACTAAATCTTTTTCCCAAGTGTGTAGTTACATGTATCAGTTGCTTGCTTGAGATAGAATGGAGGATGAATAGAATACATTGAAAAATCCCAATTTTAAATTCCTCTATTTACATATTTCAAATATAAGACTGACATTTTATTCTTAAGTGATGTCAAAAGTTTTATTATTAATATGTATTGCATAAAATAAAAATATTTGATATTTAATCTTAACATGTTAGTTATGCTACAGATTTGTTTTTAAAATAAATCCAATATGTCTCTGCATGATTTAGGGAAGCTATAGAGTTTCAAACTCTGGAGAAAAGGGTTCTGGTTTCCTTTTCTGGCTCTTCCAGTGTCTAAACTTCTTATGAACTTCCAAACAATAAAGCTATTTGATTTCTAAATTAATATGAAGAATTCATTTATTAACAATATAATTGAACTATTATAATCAAAAATATGAACAAATATAAAATATCATCCTGGTCATTAAAGCTAGAACACCAACATAAAATATCCTGAGCATACAACTACAGACAACAAATTATAGTTTGAAAGAACTATGATGTGTTTGAGCTTGGAGAAGGAGAAAAAATAAATTTATATAAAAATAAAAATTATTGAAATTTTTTGATAATTTTCAGTATAGCTAAACTATAAATAAAGATCATTAATGAAATGTAAAACAAACAGTTATCTTTATAACTGTTTTTCCCTGCTTTTTGTTGTAGCAAATTAATTAATGATATTTTCATATTACAACTATCATTGTTTTTATAAATATTACTGAAAGATTAAATGGGTATACATAAGGGTATTTTTGAAGTAAATCTTAAGTCTGCATATTAAAATTGGGTAAATATAGCCAATGATTATAGCACAAATGACTTAAAAGTGAGTTAAATTTCATGTTCTTCAAAGATGACTTAAAAAGACAGTTTAAAGTTATTTGTTTTTATTTTCTGCTTGGAAATCTTGTTAGGTCACAATTTCATACTCCTATAAATGACTGAGCATATGGATGTTTTTAGGAACAAGAAAAAAAAAAGATAAATTATTTAAAATAAAGTTTACAATTAACTGATAACATAATTATTATTAATGAATTGAGGTAATAAGTAACAGACATTGGAAAAGCTCATGATGGTAAAAGAATGAGTTTGCCCAAAATTCAGAATTAAAAAAATATTTATTTAGAAGTATACTTTTGAAAAGTAGAAGCATATCTTTTGAATAATTTTTGAGTTAACAGACTTCAGAGTTATATAGAAATCTTACTTTTCATATTTTGAATATCAAATTTCACTTGGCAAAATTATGAAATTATTGGTTAACTAGCAGTTTTGATATAGAGTAAAATATAAAAAACATGAAATTTTAAATTTAAATATAAATTTATGTATTTGTTAAAAAAATCATAAAAACATATCCTATATATATATATCATTAAAACTATTCAATGTTTAGACAATTCCAATATCAATAAAAATCAAAAATTTCAATCTATTGTCAGGGCAACCTCCTTTTAACAATAAAAAAGTAATATATATATATATCATCATCATCATCATCAACCATTATCAATCCATTGCAGGATGAAGGTCTCTCCAAGTTCAATCCATCTTCTCTGATATTTAGCTTCTCTTCTCCACATTACCCCTGCACACTTTCTTATTTCATCCATCCATATCACATGTGGTCTCTTTCTGGGTCTTTTAAAATCTCTTGGAATCCAGTTTAAAATTTTAATTGTCTATCTATTATCATCTCTTCTAGTAATGTGTTTAGTCCAATTCCACTTCAGTCTTTTAATTGTTTCAATGAGGTCAGTAACAATTGTTTGTTCTCTCACCCATATATTGCATGTTTGATCTCTTCTTGTTACTCCCAATATGCATTTCTCCATACTTCTTTGAGTGGTCTGAAGTCTCTGTATTGTTCTTTTATTAAGTATCCAAGTTTCAGATCAATAAGTAAGAACTGGGAAACACATTTATTAAAAACCTTCCTTTTCAAACTCATAGGCATATTTCCTTTTAGTATCAAGTTATTTCTACCAAAAGCACTCCAACCAAGTTTAATTCTATGATTAATTTCATCCATTATGTTTCCATCTGTATTAATAATCTGACCAAGATATTTGTAACTGTTAACTTCTTCTAACTCATCATAATCAATCTTAATTATCATATTTTGAGAAAATCCATTAAACATTACTTTAGTTTTTTAACATGTATATTTAGTTCTAATTTCCTACTTTCATTTGATAACTCCTGCAACATTTCCTGCAGCTCTAAAGCATTATTTGTAAAAAACAACTAAATCATCTTCAAAATCTAAATGATTTAAATAATCTCCATTTACTTTCACTCCTTTAGCTTCCCATTTTAATCCACAAAATACTTCTTGCAACACTGCTGTAAAAAGTTTTGGAAATATGGAGTCACTCTGTCTTACACCTTTCTCAATGTTGATTTTCCAGTATCATTATGTAATCTAATTGTTCCTGTTGCATTTTTATAAATATTTTTTAAAATATGACAATATCCTGGATCTATACCTTGATGATTCAATGCTTTAATCACTGAAGAAATATTTATAGAATCAAATGCCTTTTCATAATCTACAAATCCAAAGCATAATGGCAACTCATATTCATTTGTCTTTTCTATAACTTCTCTCAATACCTGGATATGATCTACTGTACTAAAACCACTTTTAAATCCAGCTTATTCTCTTGGTTGGTGGAAATCCAATGTTCTCTGTAAATGAATTGGAATTATATTGGTAAAAATTTTGTATAAAACTGATAGGTCTGTAATTTCTAATATCACCTTTTTAAAATATTAATATTAATACTGCATTTTTCCAATTATCTGGTACATCTTTATCATTTAGACATTTGGTATATAACTTTGCTAAAAAATTTTCTATTTCTTCACCTGCTTTTTTAAAATATCAATTTAATTCCATCATTACCTGGAGTCTTTTCTTTATTGATACATCTAATTGCATGTCTTACTTCTTCATTTAAAATTCTGGTCAATTCTGAAGATGTACTAGATATAGGAGGTACTTGTTTTTATTACTATATAATTCTTGATAAAAGTCTTCTACCCATTTTATGATGTCATCTCTCTTTTTAGTAATAAATCCATCTTTTTTTCTTATTGCAGATATAAATTTCCTACCAATATCAAAATGTTGTTTTACACCCTTGAGACTTTTATTCTCTTCTACAGCTTTCCTTGCTAGTTCACAGTTATACTTTCTTATATAATTTTCTACTCTTTTCCACACCATTTTACAAAATTCAAGATATTCAATCCTTTTTAATGCATCATTTTTGTATATCTTCATATTCCTTTTTTCTTCATAAATTCTCTAGTCTCAGTAAAAATTTTATTGGTCAATTGCTGCTTTTTTCTATCAGCTATCTTTGTGCAGTTTTTAAAAGTGTATCAGTTATTTTCATATTAATTTCATTCAAATTTGAATCATGTTTAAAATCTACTAATACTTAAAATTGATTTGTAAGTTCTAATTTAAATTCATTAGAATGTTTCTGAAGATTAGGAATATCAACTGTAAATATAGTTTTTCTTAATAATTTTTGTCTCTCTAGTTTTACATTAACATGTATCTTACCCCTTACTAATCGATGATCACTTCCTGTGTTAAATTTATGAAGAACATTACAATCTTAAAATATGTATTTTCTGTTAGTCAAAATATAATCAAGTTCTGCTGTACCTTCATTTGGATACTTCCATATTTATTTCCTTTTAATATTTGTCTCAAAAAAGAATTAATAATATAAAGTTTTTTTTTTCCTGCAAACTCCACAAGTCTATGTCCTCTCTCCTTTTTATTATCATAACCAAAATTACCTACAGCACTTTCATTTGTTTACCAATTCTAGCAATAAAATCTCCCATAACAATTTTAAAATGTTGTTTACTCTGATCAAAAGCCTTTTGTACATCCATACAAAAATCTTCTACTACTTCATCACTATGAGAACTTGTTGGGGCATAAACCTCAATTATCTGCATTTGGTATCTGCTATTAAGTTGTATAACTAATCTTGCCACTCTGTATGATACATTATCAATCTCCCCACTGTTGTTCTTCCACTTTTTATTTATAATGAATCCTACTCCACTTATATTTTCAAAATTGGTGCCTTTATAATAGGGTACATCTCCACCTTTTAAATCAATTTTTTCTTCACTTTTTCTTCTAACTTCACAAAGTCCAACAATGTCCCATTTAATATAAGACAGTTCTTCTTTTAATTCTTGCAATCTTCCTTCACTTGAAAGTGATCTGCAGTTGTAAGTACTGAAATAAAAAGTCATCATCAAATGGCAGCCTGGGTTCACATTCAGGGGATTCTTAGCACCCTCCATCTTCGACCACCAACCACTGCCTTGGTTGGTGACTTTACAGCCTACTGGGAATAAGGGCCATGATTTATTTTTGTCTGTCATAATTGTATATATTTTGGAAAAATATTTATCATTTACACAAACATTTATTCTGCCTTATCCGGCAACTGAGAAGAAAAACCATGCTGTTTCTTGATATTAAACTCAGAGGTAAAAAAACAATAAATGCATCACACTGGCTAATGCATGTTGGTGAGCAGCCCATCTATGTTCATATACTATATAAATAATGACATAGGAATAACAGCTGCAATGACAAGATCATATAGAGTGGATATTAGGACTTTGCCCTGCTTGGTTCCTTTAAGGCCTCCAAGAGGAATCAAAGGGTCTCCTTTCAGTTAATAGAAAACTCCTTTCTGCAGCCATATATATAGTAATAAAACCAAGTTCTAAATCATATGACTTATATAACTTGTAATTACCAATATTCAATAAAGAGCAAATATTTCTAAACAAGCTTATTTTATTATTATATTTTATTTATTTTTTATGATAAATGCTATAAGTGAAAGCATTCAAATCTTTATCTATGATTGGCCCCATCCCCAGATTGGTTTCAAGTTATGGCTCTCTTCAGTGAGGAGCTAAAACATCAGATTCAAAAGTACCAACTCTAAACAAGCATTTATCTAATACTTAACTATTCAGAAGATCTGAAACTTTCAGATATTTACCCCCACTTGAATTTGAAGACATTAAATGTCTGAAAGTTTTAGATCTTTTCTTCTTAATAGTTAAGAATTAGATAAATGCTTGGTCAAAGTTGGTATTTTTGAATCTGATGTCCTATCTCCTCACTGAAGAGAACCATAGCTCGAAACTGATCTGGGGATGGGACAATCATAAATAAAGATTTGAATGCTTTCTCTTATAGAATTTATCATAAAATAAAATAAAATAAGCTTGTTTAGAAATATTTGCTCTTTTTTGCCTGTTTTAAGTACTAAATTTTGATATTTGAAATAAATAAATTGAGAAATGAATGCTAAATATTAAATAGTAAATATAAAGTAGAAATACTGACTGTTAAATGTTTACGTATATATTCACACATATACCTACTCATGAAACAAAACAATATGAATATGATATTAAGATAATCCATAAGCTAGATGCTTAAAAATCATTTAAATAAACTTATATTAATGGCAATTGATTTTGTCAGATAAAAGATATAACAAAAAGTAAGTGTTATTTACATGTTTATTTAAATGATTTTTTGGGACTCTAGCTTATGAATATCTTAGTAATATATTTAGGCTTATTTGTCCCATGAATAATTTTATATTCTCAGCATATTTGATAATCATAAAATTAAATTTGTGTTTATTAAAAAATCATATATAAGTACTATAATTTAATAGTTAATAAAATATTTTCACTTAATGCAATAACTGTCTGTTAGCTTTTGTTACACATTTGAATATGACTGGACAAAAATAATTAAAAAGTTGATCAGTATATTTAATTAGGTAAAAACATGTCTGATAATCTTCAGTCAAGTTTATCTTTATTTACTCCTATTTCTGATCAATTTGTTCAGTTTGACTCTAAAGAACAAAAGATGCAAGGAGATAAAAACTGGGATTACTCAAGTAAAAGCTCATTCTTAGAAGAGACCATCTCAACTTCATTGGAAATAATGTGACTGCTTTGAAAATTCTAACCAGGAAGTCAGCTTCTGAAAAATATAAAAGAAGACTAGAGTTTTATGCAAGTCATTTCGATCTAAATTATTATATAGAAATTAAGATATTGGTAAGTAAATAACTAACTTATAAAAACTATTTCTCATCATATCTGTAGCAATTTATCTTATATATTTTGATAATGTAAATATCATTATACTTATTATTCAACAATCTTTACCCTGCCACACTCAGATATGTAAAAATAATCATCAGACTGGACATTGCCTAATGAAAATATCATTAGATATAATCTTTTAAAATCTGTGTGTAATATTTATCTTACATTATTTTTAAATTTTGTTGCAGGTCAAAGTTCTTGGGGAAAATCTTGGTACATAAACAACTTGTTAATTCCAGAACTGACTGTTCAAAGAGGCACGACTTATAAATTTGTAATTGAAGGAGGAAACACTCATCCGCTATACATTACTAGTAGTAGTGAAGGAGGTTTTGCATTGAAAAAGCCAGAAGAAGTTAAAGTATTAAAAATTTATATATTTGAAATTATAGATCAATAAATACATATAATATAATGATACTAAGATAAATTTTCGATGCAAAATATCTTTATCAAAGTTACTATTAGGTTTGATAAGGATGTTCTGCACTGAATGTCTGATTTAGCAATTTTTTGAAGCTTATCACCATAATATTTATTAATTCACTTTTGATTTACAAGTGCCAAACAAATGGTATTCTATCACCTATTTAGAGTGTTATTATTTAAAATATATAATTAATAATTTTCAGTCATTACCAACTATCACGATATGACATATATCATTAAATTTAATACATTTTTCTCATCTATACGTTATCTTCTCCATATCACTTCAGAAAATTCCTTATCTCATTCATCCATCTTAATATGTTCTTCATATAAATGTTTTACAATATTTAGTCTAGTTAATTAGACTGCACATGCACATATATTGCCAATATCTTCTAATTAATTTGGCAAGCCCATATCCACTTTAAGAATGATGTCATTAGTGACTGTTTACTCTGTTACCTATTTTTATGTTTTTGATTTTTTTTTTTTTATAAATACCATTTTATATCATCTTCATGCTATTTGTTTGATTTGAAGTCATATTATTACTTTTCTATTAAATGCTTAAATCTTAATCCATAAGTAAACACAAATAAAACACATTTATTATTTTTATTGCATTTCAAGCACATAACTTATTTTCTTTTAAAAAATCTTTCTATAATATATTCTATGCAAGTTTAATTTTATGATTACTTAATTATGCTTTCAGTATGTATTAATATTTTAATAGGCATTTATAGTGGTTAACTTTCTAATTCATTACTATCAATGTTTATGTTCTTTTTTGAAAAGTCACCTAAACATTACTGTAGTCTTTTTTAGTATTTGTTTTTAGTTCTTATAATATTTTTGAAACCTTGAAGCACCATTTGCAAAAATAATATCCTCATCTGCAAAATTTAGATATTCCACAATTTTTTATAGACTAATCCATGATCTTAGTAGAACCTTTTTCTGCTGCAGAATTGATAGATCATTGATAAACCTTTTATTTCTAATATCTTTTCTTTTTCTTAAGTATTAACATCACTACTGCATTTTTTCAATCATCTGGTAAATCTATATTCTTAATTTAAATATTTGATATATAGTTAAAAAAAATATCTACAATAACTTCATCAGTCTTTAAAGCTTGTTCATTCTTCATGAGTTTGGTTGCATAATCTCATCTCTTCCATTTTTTTTTTTTATTACTATGCACTTCTTTGTAGACTTCTTCTACATTACCAGCATTTACTTTTAGTAATAATGCCATTTTTTAAATTATTGCTTAAACAAATTTATTTCCAATACTAAGATGTTTTATATTTAAGAGACTTTTGTTATCATTCATCTTGCTTGTTATTTCATAGTTATATTTATTTCTGACATCTTTAACTGCTTTTCATATACTCAGTTCTTCTAAATGGATCATTTAATTTTATATATATTGTAATGGTATGGATTCCCTAAGGAAGGAACAAGTTGGTTGCATCTCACAATAATCAGATTTGGAGTCTTCATATAGAATGTTATGAATAAAATGATTTAATTTTAATTCAAAATTGAATTCATTTCAAATAAAATAATTTAATATCAAATATTTAATATAGACCCAATTTAAACTAAATCATTCAATCTTCACCTTTATTAATTATTCTGTTATTCTCAGAATTCAAACTCAGGTAGTTTTTGCAATTAACTCTCTTCAGGGATTTCCATCAATTCTGCAAAAATAACAATACTCAATATAATCTCAATATATTTTTAAAATTTATTTTAATCAAGTTATCAGAATATAAAATAAGCATAATATGTTTGTGTGGATATATGTATTTAACTTTATTTTGTTTCATAAAATGAATAAATAAATTAAATAAATTAGAAACTTCTTTAAATTTAACATAAATTTTAACAATATTTATCAATGAATAACAATTCAAATTTATTTAATATAACAAAAAAAAAATTATCATAAGTGCTTTACTTATATCTCTACTATTTTATAATATTAAATAATTTATATATTCTCATATTCCCATAGTAGATATGTATCTGATAGCACAAACAGATTCTAATAATTTATAACACAATAAACAAATTTTTATAATTTACAAAAAAGAATTATAAAAATGCTAAAAAAGTTAATCTTGATTTAATTCATATACAAATAAATGATAATATTATATTATGCAATCCGTATGAGAGAATTCTGACTTCATGAGACCATTCCTATGTAAAGGCATCATTAAAAAATATGAAATCCTTCAAACAAGATATTAGTCATTTTTATAACTAACAACAAACAAACATAATATTAATTAAGTTAGTATCAACAAAGTTCTGTCATGTCATGAATAAATTCAGTATGAAGAATGGTAAAATCTTACCTTCATATTAAGTTTACTTTTATACCTCAGTTCCTATCTCAGTTTGTATCTCAGTCAGGCCATTTTCATAGAATACCTCAATTTTATTAAATATATAACCAAAAATATTTGATTTCATGATCTTCTATTTCTCTTCATTTAGTCTTTCTTAAATGAATTATTCCAATGGCAAACAAGTTTTAGTAATAAAGGAAATAAAATTAAATAATTTTAAATGATGATTTATGAAGATGAAACAATATCATAAAGGTTTATATTAATATCCTATTCATTTCCATATTCGTGAAGTAATGTTTATTAAAAATAAAGTTTTTTATTTCTTGATCATTATCCATTGCAGAAATATTTAAGATATCTATTTATTCCAAAACATTCTTCTTGCATGTTGTTGACATCTTCTTCCACATATGATTTCAGTACCAATTGGAGTTTCATTTAAATTATATATCTTTAGGCATTTCAGTATGAATAAGTAATTACATTTATCTTCAGTTAAAACAATAGCATTATATCCTATGCCAAGTGATGTTTACTCATGATCCATTTTTCTATAGGTATAATCTTTTTAAATTAATTTTGGTTTAAATATATGAATGTTTTCTGAAGAAATTTATCTATTTCAAAATTCTAAATTAGAACGATTTTATAAGCTTTTCTAATTAATAAAATATATATAATTTCATCTTGAAAATGTGAATAATATTAAAAAAGAATAATTTATTTACTCTTCTATTTGAGTGATATTAGAATTTGTTTCCTAATAAAACTTTTATCAATAAGAAATTTGAACACAGTAAAATTATTGAATGTAGTGGCTAGTACATCAGCAAAAGATATAATTCCATAATAAATTATCTAATTCAGTATTTATAGTAGAATCAACTTCTAGTAGCATGTACTGCATATATCATTTGGTTTGTACAATTTTTACATTCTATAATTGTTAATTATATTAATAATCAATAATTGAATTGAATTTAATTTCCTTTGTATTACTTGCTAGGCTGCGAATTGACCTTGAGGTTATCTCTATGTCAATGTCTTGGTTAATGAATTTTATTAGTTTAAACAATAGTTTTATATAAATGAATGAAAAATTATTATTTACATATGTGATAGTTTTGGGTACTCTCACAATATATATATATTGCCCTCTTTCTCTTGAAAATTTATTTAATTTTAGTGCTACATTTTGGTATAGTTTTTAATGAAATATTAGTTATTTTCTTATTGATTTCATTCAAATTATTTATCAGAAATTTTTTGATCAATTCCAGAATATTAAGTTTTTGTAATTTTAAATTAAATTTAAAACATTTTTTTCTCTCATAAATCTTATATAATTATATTTTTTTAAAGCTGAGTAAAAAAACTTAGCTATTTATAAGCCTACAATAACTAAAAATATTGCACAGGGACACTAGTATCTATATATTTTATTGGACAATCAGTCTGTTATTTCATTTAGAGTAAATGTTAATGAATTAAAGTTTAAATTTTCATTAGTTAGCATTAAAATCCATTTTTATTTATTACTTCACTAATTCAATATGTATAAAATGAATGACATATATTTTTCTCCATGAATAGCTTCAGTAATAAGTGTACAAATGACATCAAAACTTACATGTAGAACTCATCTATACATTTGTAGATTCAATGTATTTTTCATTTATATTTTGTTTATTCCATGTAGTACTTTTTAAATTCATTCTTATTAGCAGAATACATTCTTTGATGAATATGTAATTAATTAGAATAACAAAATGAAATCATGTACTAAATGTAAAAAAAATGATTTGGTGAATGCATAATTTTGGCCTTGGTTTTTCTGAAGTTGCATTAAGTTGTAAAATAAAAACCATTTGGTAAATCAACTATAATCTCTCTGACATGATATTAAAAATCTGCCTAATGTGCATGATAAACTATATAAAGCATTTTATACAGTCAACCACTTAATCTGCTATTTAGTGCCTTTTTTGGAGCTTCTGCTCTATTCTTGATATTCATATATAATAATACTAAGCCCTCTATATGTATTCTTTAGTATTCTATCAAGATTGTTCATTTTAAATTAAATTTTAAACAAAATAAGCATCATTATTTAATCTTGTGTTTCTATTCAAGTGTGTTAAAAGCTTCATAATTTTTCCATCTTTGCTGTACTTTTTTAAACAAAATAAGCATCGTTACTTAATCTTGTGTTACTATTCAAGTGTGTTGAAAGCTTTAAAATACTGACATCTTTGCTGTATTTTTTAGACCAAATAATCACCATTATTCAATCTTCTGTTACTATTTAAAATGTGAACTCTAAATCAAAATAATGTTCTTCTTAATGGATTTTTATGCTGAACACATTCAAGTGCCTACTATGAATGATTGGGAGAACTTTGGTAATTATTTTTTGTGTATTGCTTTTTTACATTGATTACCATTTTTTGTGTATTGCTTTTTAATTATTTAAATATTATTGATTAATTTAGATATGCCATAATTTGAAAGCCAGATAACAATTAATTGCTTTACAGCTAAATAATTTGAGTTACCTATTTTTGGATAGAAATTCTTCATTGGGAGAGTGGGTATGTTTTACGTTTGACTTATTTTTGATGATATGCCATAATTTCAAACCAGTAATAATCTTTTTAGCTTATATAACCATTGCATTTAATTCTGATCATTTGCAAATATTGAAAGCTACTTAATTTGCCGTGTTTGTTCGCCATGCTTCTTTGTCGATTAGCATGGATTTCTTTATTTTTTAAATTTGAATTATTATAGGATATTACATCATTTTCTTGTTTTTTTAAAATATAATTTGTACTTTCCATGTATTTCTTGGATATATATATATATATCTTCAGTTATTTTTATTTTTCGATTTAAGTGGAGAAATTTTGATTGGGGGGGGGGGGCTTTCATTGTCTTATTTTCATGGAATTTATTTTAAATTTGAATTTTATAGTAATATTCTTTTTAGCTTATATAACCATTGCTTTTATATCCGATCGTTTGCAAATATTGACAGCTACTTAATTTGCCCATTCATATTTGGAAATGTCAAAAGGTAAATAATTTGATGATTTTGGATTTCCCACTTTTTGTCCGCCATGTTTGTTTTTGGATTAATCACGGACTTAGTTATTTTTTAAATTTGAATTATTATAGGATTTGATACCGTTTTCTTGTTTTTTTTTTTAATAATTTGTACTTTCAATGTATTTCTTGTGTGTATATATCCTCAGACATTTTTATTTTTTGGTTTAAATGAAGAAATTTTGATTGGGGGGGAGGTAGGTGTTTCTCGTATTTTCATGGAATTTATTTTTTTTAATTTGAATTTTCTTGTTTTTTTCATAATTTGTACTTTCCATGTATTTCTTGGATATATATATATCCTCATATTTTTCAATTTAAGTGAAGAATTTTTGATTATAGGAGGGGGTAGCTCATTCTCATATTTTCATCGGTTTTTTTTTTTATTTGAATTTCATATCATTTAGTTGTTTTCTTTTTTATTTGTCAATTTTCAGACACTTTCATTGTTTTTTTTCATTTTTTTATTTGAATTTCATAGCATTTGGTTTTTTTATTTGTCAATTTTGAGCCACTTTCATAAAAAAAATTTATCACTTGGAGGTTTCAGGCTGGTTGTTGATGGTGTCACAGTGCCATCTGATGGCAGCAGTATGGCCCCTCCTCAACTACCATATTTTTTTCTCAGTACTGTATACTTTTTTACACATGCAATAATGTCTCTATTAGTTTGCATATCTGAAAAGAATTAGAAGATAATCTAAAATTGAGAAAACGGTGTTATTTTTAAAATGCATAAATCTGAAATTGTTTAACCTCTTTGCTTCCCCATTTTTTTTACTTAAAGTATTTTAGATTAGTGATGGTAGAAGTTTCAATTTGACAGAAAAATTTTAATTCAAAATTAATTGGCTGAATATTTTAGCTAATATATGTACTGTATATTTTTAATTTTATGCTGAACGAAATTGCTATTTTTACAGTACTGGATTGATGTACTGAATGAACCTTTTTATTTTTTTTTTGTAGTCATTTACAATGAAAATCTTTAATTTGGATATATTATTAATGAAGTCCTAATTGTCTTATAAAATACAGAATGAAAATTAAATAAAATACTGTACATTCATTAATCACATTTTAAATGTATAATCAAAATATTGAATGCAGACTATAACGTGTTTTATGAATATAATATGTCCATTCAATTTCAGCATGAAAGTCAGTAGTTTGCTTTTGAATGAGATGATTTTAATAATTATTGTATGACATCATCAGTGTTACAAAATGGCTGCCAATTTAAAAAATAACCACCAAAAATAAAAAAAAATATTTTTTTTAATGATCGTTATAGTGAATAATCGATTGTAAATCAAAATATTGGGTACAAATTGATAATGATCGCTATTGTGAATCTTTGCATAAAGGCCCAGCGCTAAGCGGAGTAAAGGTGTATTTGGGATCTTTTCTATGATTTTGAAGCGTTTGTTTAATTCATGATAATTTTTCACATAAATTATAAGGAATAATTTTTAAATTTATTTTATTATGATCGCCTTTTTAACAACCCTCATTAGAAAACAAAAAAGAAAAATGCATTAAACATCGCTGACAATTACAATTGGTGCAGATTTACGTTCCATTTTTTCAAATCTTGTTTTATCTCTTAGCTAAGAATAGCTAGATTCTCGGATATCAACTATTTATCTGAAAAAATATTGAGCCTTGAACATTTTTAAGCTTAATAAGTCGGGATTTAAACTCAGCTCTAAGTCATGGCAATTTGATATGCTACTATTGCAATAGGAAGACTTTTATTTATATATACATATTGATATGCGTATATTCATACTCAGGAATGTACCTGTCTATAAAGATTTGTGTGCTTGTGTAAAACTTGTGCGCGCGAATGTATATGTATAATTTATGTGGAAAATTATAAATATTGCTTTGTGACTTAAATTAATACTTTATTATTTTTTTATCATATTTAGAATGAAACGATATTTGCTGGAGGAGAAAAATCTAGTAAGTATTTTGTTTTTTTTTCTATTTTTTTTAAAAAATTAAATATAAAAATAAATCACATTTTTATAAATACAGTATAATTGAAAGTTTATAGTCAGTAAATATTTTTAAAAAAAAAAGTAAAAAAAATCAACACTTATCAGTTACACGAAGTAAAATGGATCAAATAGTTTCGGTTAGTAACTATTGTTTAATGGTGAAAGGATATCAGGAAGTAGGATGATCTTGTCGATGTTTAATTAAAGAAACAAAAATCACCCTTTTGTTGCAAATATGTTTTATTGATAATCATAGAAATTGTTCACACCTTTTTTAAACACAATGCATTGTGAGTAATAACTGAAATGCCATGGAAGTATATATAAATTTTTTGCAAAATGTCAAGAACCTTGAAAGAGAACAGTTTATTTATTCTTGAAAGCATTTACTTATCTTAGTAGAAGTATAAAAATAATTTCGAATAATTTTCCTTTTTTATTTAAAAAATGACCTATAATGAAACAAATTATGTGTGTTGGTAAAAAGACATCTTAAATTATATATAGATGCAGCATATTAGTAAAGATAATATTGAAAATAATGAGTTTTATTCTTTGATATTTATATTCACACGTATATGTAAATAATTTTAACACCGTTAAAATATATAAATGAATAAGAAAAAATGTTGAATTAACTGAAAATAATTGCAAGCAAAAAAAAACCCAGTTTATAATCAAATTCGGTTTTCATTAAGTTGATATTTTCTTTATGACTGATCGGTATCGGCTTGTTGCAAAATTAGTCAATAAATGGATATAGTTATTCACTTATATTTAAATGTTAGAAATTTAACTGGAAATTATGTATTTTTTAAACATTTTTCAGCCTTTTATCATTTCATGTGCGAAACTTTTAAGTACATTATAATCTTAAAATTCATCTTTTTTGTAAGCTAAGATACAACCCAACTCCTTTTTTTTTACTTTCATGTATATTTCTATTTAGATTTTTCTCAAAATGAAATTCGTAATATGCAGTTTTTTTAAAAAGCAAACTCCATAAGTCTATGACCTTTTTTATTCCTGCCTTCATATTCAAGTATACCCCCCCCCCCAAACTTGCATCTTTAATCGCTTCTCAATTCTAACATAATAAATTTTATACACCTATATAAAAATCTTCAACTTCATCTGAATGAAAACTTATTGGTATATAAATATGAATTATCTGCATTTGATATCTTTCTTTACAGTTTAATGACAAAATCTCTTTTATTTGATATATCATCAATATTAACAATGTTTGTTTGTTTGATAATAAGTACATTCTGTATAACTATGTAAAAACCCATTACTTCTTTATTAGAATGAATACTTATTAATACATAAAATTGAGTTATCTGCATATAATTAGTGCTCTATAAATAGACTATTTATTATAGTAAAATGCATATACTTTCCTTTCTTACCTGATTTACAACTACCAATCCCTGCCTAATTTTTCCTCCTCCTATATTATTTTTATAAAACTGTTTAATTAGTTCCAATATCTTATCCTGATATTACCCATATTTGTGATGAAAACTTAAAAAAAATTATCTATTTTTTTTTCTCTTGTACTGCTACATTTTTTTCTGTACTTCGTTATATATTCTATACTTCAAAGGTCCTGCTCTAGCACCAAATAACAATAAGGCCCTTTTAAAATATATATGTATTCTTATATAATTCTTTATTATTTTTTATTTGCATATATTTTTCATAACTCAATTTTTTTTTTTAAAAAAAATTAACTTATTTTCTTTTCTGTGATGTGATGTACGGTGACTTCTCCTTAAACGGAGTCAGGAATCTCTCAGGAACTATGCCCAAAGAAACCTGTTAGCGACTTTACCTTCCCCTTCCATTCCCGCCCCAAGCTGTCCCATAATCTGCTCTGTCCTATTTCCACAACATAATCTTTGTCAACTCTATGGCCTTTATATCTAAATCCCCCTTATCTTTTTCCAAACCCAGCATAAAAACCAATAATCCACTTTCTATATAATCAATTTGTTCATATTTATTTTTCCATAACTTCATTATTTGTACCCTTTCTGCTTTCAAGCATTTACATTCAATCAACAGATGCCTAATATTTTCTATGCCTTCCTTACACAATTTGCAGACTAAATCACCCATATTTTTCCATTTACATATATATTCTCTTGTTGCTAAAGATCCCGTTCAAGTCTTAAACAATAAACTACCTTCCTTGCTATTATCATAAATTAACTCACACCCAATGTTCTGTTTAGTGCCATCTATAGAGTAAACTGTGAAATAATATTTTTTTTTATTAATAATATTATGAGTGCAGAAGACAATCATTTAAAATTATTGTAATAGCAAATTTTCATATAAGAGAAAATGGATAAAAGAGATTAAAATATGCATTAATAATTTTTTTTTTGTTTTAAGTCAAACTGTGCTTATATTAGTAGGATATAACTAGTTGGTGAGCCAATTTTTCAAAGAAGCAAAGACCTGGATTAAATAACATTAAAATTATGATTACTTAATTACAATATTAACACATGTCTATAATAGTTGAGTAATTTATTTGAAATATTATTCCAAACACTAAATGCCACATGGCATATTTGTCTTTTTCATACTTTAATATCAACAAAACATTATATATGGGCAGTTCTCTATTTTTGTACATTCTACTTTCGTACATCATACTTTTGATTTTTATCAATATATATGACAAAACATGTGCTTTCAGGTAATGATTCTTCACCACCTCTCTGACATAAATCACATTCATTTTCAGCGTGACAGGTTCAGACTTGTTTAGGTTAGAACATGTGCTATCATTTTATGCATATTTTTGTTTTGATGAAGAAATTTACACTTATTAATTCATAAACATGAGTGAAAACTGAAAAAAATAGCAATATTGATCTGGATAAAAATAAATCATGGTCTCATAATCTCCATACAATCGAGACCAAGATGGCGAATCTTTTGCTTCAATCAATCATTCTTATAATTTAAGCTGATCGACAATATTTCCAAATTCATACATTGTCAAGTTAATCTTCATTACACTTTAAAACCTTTTTCATATTATTTGTCTAGATCTTATACGCATATGATTGGGTCATGCATGTCTATCTATATACTGTATTTAACCTCATTTTTTCCTCAATTAAAATAAAAAACATTTAGATAAAAATATTTTCAAAGTATGAAAATTTATTATATATTAAGAATTATTTAAACTTTTTTTAAAAAATAGAAACATAATATATATATATTGTAATGATATATAAATATGCCGTTACATTAAATTGAAATAAAAACTTTTAAGTTCGCAAATAAAAATAAATGTATTAAAAAAAAAACTAAACGCTAAAATTAAAATCTTTGTTATACGTATATATTCGCACAGATGCAAAACTTAAAAAAATTTTTTTTTTTAAAAAACAAATAGATAAGTATTTGAACGTACTTTTTTTATAAAAAAGTATAAGATTTAAAGATAAAACATTTTTGTAGATGGAAATGATTGTTTATTAATTATCCAAAAGCTGTGTAATTAAAAAGTCAGATGAAAAATAGATAAGAGAATAAAGAGATTTTAGCTTGACCAATGGAAGCAAATAAAGGCCTGGACCGTAATGAAAAAATGGAACAGTGACGTTTTTGTTTGTGGAATCCCATAGGAGGACTATAAAAAGAAAAATATTGAGTTCCAGTCAGTTTCCAGCTTGATTTGGTGAGACGAACGATAAGACGCACTTGTCGTTCTCTCTCACTTATTTTAAAAATGAAAAGACTGTGATACCAGAATGGAACCAGCTAATGCTACCTCCAAAATATCAGACCAGTCTTCCATGAAAGTCTTCGTGGGAATTTCCAACAGGAACCTGGATTCCACTGTAAGCTATATGAACTAAACAATTTTTAAAATCATAAAAAAAAAGAATAATTAAGAACTTTCATCAATTAATAATGTTTAATTTTATATGTTTTGTGTTTGATAAACATCATTTCCATTTTTTTTCTTATTGTATAAATTATTTAAATGCATGAAATTTAAGTTGGGTATAGATGTTGCATAGATTCATTAGCGGTTAATTATGTTGTGGTTTTCATATTCGATTACAATATATAGGTCATCGATGTCGATGCGGTATCTTATGATGAATACCATTGGGTTTCTTGTATTACCTCTGCAATTGACGTTATCGATGACTTTATATTTTGACCGCTTATGTTTATTTTGGAATGTTTTTAACCGTGGAATCTATGCAGCTGATCTATACTCAAAATTATAAAACAAATTGTATAAAATTCATCTGTGCGAACATATCTAAATGTTAAATTTAAGTCGGGCATGAATGGCTATATAGTTTTATAAAGTTATATTAAGGGAGGGTAATCTTAGGTTATTCGTTTCGTAGTTGAATTAGGTCAATGGATTGGATATATTTGTGTAATTAGTAGATGTAGCATGAGATCTGCTACAGGCAGGATTGCATATATATGCCTCACACTTTCTTTTTGCCTATGGATGGGATTGTAAATCGGCAAAAAGGACCACTGTCCCTTCTTATGGAGTTTTTATTTTATTGTTCTTCTTGCCATACAGATGTGACATTCCTGTATTGGACAAGAGTCAATGTCTTCTCTAACTATACTGTTCAGATGTCCATTCCTGACAGTATAGTATATTTTGTGCTGTTGTATTTTCATGCTGCATTGAATTCATTAATGTATCAGATGGATTGACACCGGTTTGACTGCAAACTTTTGGCCTAAGGTTAAATAAGGGATAGAATATTTTCTTTTCAAATACAATCTATGTAGTCTATTCATACTCGACCCTCTAAATAAAATATTAAACTCATTGCAATCTATTTAAATGTAAAATTAAAAGTTAATATAAAAATCTAAAATGTTAAATTTATTCCTCAAAATTTAAAATGATTCAAAATTTATATGTGCGTAAATAAATATTTGTTTGTTATTTACTGGCAGTGGCTTTTATTTTTTTATATATATTTAAGATGCACTTAAGTTATTTATTATCTCTGCATCTCCATGAGCTAGTGACAGTGGGCTAACAGTCTGAATATTTAAATAAAGTGGAATCTTAACAGCGCATATCTGCCTACTTTATAAATTTTTCTAGGCTCAAGTGCCTAGATGGTACCCTTGTAGTGCAGATTGGGGTTAGATTTGATTTTCACTTCCTTTTGGATCGTTATAACTGGCTACCCAACTTGGGCCGATCTTTAATAAACCACCGAGTGCCCTGAGAATTTTAAAAGCAAATCATGCCCATAACATTTTGTCTGAAATGAGTATAAATATATTTTTTGTATTAACAAAAAGTTATACTTAGAATTTTGTCTTAAAGGTACTGCCAGTAAGAAAAATTGCACATATGTAAAAATAAATGCGAGGAATAAAACGTAATAATTAGTATAAATCATAATTTTTCTTTTTTTTAAAAAAAGTCTTGTTTAAATTAAAATCTAATCGTTCAACTTGCATAAGTAATAGTTAAAGGTAGAAGAAAAGAAACTTGGAGGGGAGGGGGCAGAAATTTAGCTGGTAATAGGGAATCAACAGTCAACATCTTTTTTATCATTATATTTGTGTGTAATTACTGTTTTGTCTTTTAAAAAAAAGTTTTGTCCTTTTGAAATTTTCATATATAGTCAACTTGTGTAATGTAATTACTAACACTAAGTAAAGTCTTTTTTTTTTTTTTAATGTTTTTGTTTTTTTTTGAGGAAGTTTACTGATATGTAATGATATATAAATATGCCGTTACATTAAATTGAAATAAAAACTTTTAAGTTCGCAAATAAAAATATATGTATTAAAAAAAAACTAAACGCTAAAATTAAAATGTTTGTTAAACGTATATATTCACACAGATGCAAAACTTTAAAAATATTTTTTTTTAAAAAACAAATAGATAAGTATTTGAACGTACTTTTTTTATAAAAAAGTACAAGATTTAAAGATAAAACATTTTTGTAGATGGAAATGATTGTTTATTAATTATCCAAAAGCTGTGTAATTAAAAAGTCAGATGAAAAATAGATAAGAGAATAAAGAGATTTTAGCTTGACCAATGGAAGCAAATAAAGGCCCGGGCCATAATGAAAAAATGGAACAGTGACATTTTTGTTCATGGAATCCATAGGAGGACTATAAAAAGAAAAATATTGAGTTCCAGTCAGTTTCTAGCTTGATTTGGTGAGACGAACGATAAGACGCACTTGTCATTCTCTCTCACTTATTTTAAAAATGAAAAGACTGTGATACCAGAATGGAACCAGCTAATGCTACCTCCAAAATATCAGACCGGTCTTCCATGAAAGTCTTCATGGGAATTGCTAACAGGTACCTGGATTCTACTGTAAGCTATATGAACTAAACAATTTTTAAAATCATACAAAAAAAGAATAATTAAGAACTTTCATCCGGGTTTGACAAATTTATTAACAAGCCAACTTAAATGTTAAAATGGACTCTTATCTGACTTTTGTAAGTTTTTGGATCAATTAATAATGTTTAATTTTATATGTTTTGCATTTGATAAACATCATTTCCATTTTTTTTCTTATTGTATAAATTATTTAAATGCATGAAATTTAAGTTGGGTATAGACGTTGCATAGATTCATTAGCGGTTAATTATGTTGTGGTTTTCATATTCGATTAGAATATATAGGTCATCGATGTCGATGCGGTATCTTATGATGAATACCATTGGGTTTCTTGTATTCCCTCTGCAATTGACGTTATCAATGACTTTATATTTTGATCGGTTATGTTTATTTTGGAATGTTTTTAACCATGGAATCTATGCAGCTGATCTATACTCAACATTATAAAACAAATTGTATAAAATTCATCTGTGCAAATGTATCTAAATGTTAAATTTAAGTCAGGCATGAATGGCTATATAGTTTTGTAAAGTTATATTAAGGGAGGGTAATCTTAGGTTATTCGTTTCGTAGTTGAATTAGGTCAATGGATTGGATATATTTGTGTAATTAGTAGATGTAGCATGAGATCTGCTATGGGCAGGATTGCATATATATGCCTCACACTTTCTTTTTGCCTATGGATGGGAATGTAAGTTGGCAAAAAGGACCGCTGTCCCTTCCTATGGAGTTTTTATTTTATTGTTCTTCTTGCCATACAGATGTAACATTCCTGTATTGGACAAGAGTCAATGTCTTCTCTAACTATACTGTTCAGATGTCCATTCCTGACAGTATAGTATATTTTGTGCTGTTGTATTTTCATGCTACATTGAATACATTAATGTATCAGATGGATTGACGTCGGTTTTACTGCGAACTTTTGGCCTAAGGTTAAATAAGGGATAGAATATTTTCTTTTCAAATACAATCTATGTAGTCTATTCATACTTGATCCTCTAAATAAAATATTAAACTCATTGCAATCTATTTAAATGTAAAATTAAAAGTTAATATAAAAATCTAAAATGTTAAATTTATTCCTCAAAATTTAAAATGATTCAAAATTTATATGTGCGTAAATAAATATTTGTTTGTTATTTACTGGCAGTGGCTTTTATTTTTTTATATATATTTAAGATGCACTTAATCAAGTTATTTATTATCTCTGCATCTCCATGAGCTAGTGACAGTGGGCTAACGGTCTGAATATTTAAATAAAGTGGAATCTTAACAGCGCGTATCTGCCTACTTTATAAATTTTTCTAGGCTCAAATGCCTAGATGGTGCCCTTGTAGTGCAGATTGCAGTTAGATTTGATTTTCACTTCCTTTTGGATCATTATAATATGAAAAAACAAAAAAGCAAGTTAAACTTGCCAACGCTTGTAGTTATGATCAACAGATGGCATTTTACCAAAAACACCGTCAAAACGTGTTTGTTTACATAAACGTCAGAGTAAGCATTCACTACCTCTTTCATTAGTTCCACCCTCAGATCATGATTTCAAGCTGATTTGCTATCATCAATGAAGGACAGGAACGCTCAGAGTTTAGTGTTTAGATCTAGTTTCTTATTTCCTGTCCTTCACTGATGATAGAAAATCAGCTTGAAATCATGATCTGAGGGTGGAACTAACAGAAGAGGTAGTGAATGCTTACTCTGATGTTTATGTAAACAAACACGCTTTGACGGAGTTTTTGGTAAAACGCCATCTGTTGATCATATATATATATATACATGTATTTTGAAAACTCTTATTGATATTTTTTTTTACATCGCTCTACTTTCTTAAATTTCAACTTTCATACACATTTCAAAAATCAGTTAGGTATGAAAGTAGAGGACCATCTGTAATATTGTCGGCTTATTCTTAATATGTGCTTCTAATAGCAATTCTTTTTACTTCAGAGCTAACTAGTAATATCTTGGTTAATCAATGGATGGTAGGTGGTTATTTATATCCATATCCTTAGAAATGTTATTATAAATGTATGTTGAAAAAATCCTGTGATGTTTTGTTGGTATTGAACTTTCTAGCCCAAGAGTAAACTGAGTCACTAAAATATATCATGTAATTAAGTAAGTTGGCATAGATACAAAAGCTTAGGATTTATTTGAATTTCAAATCATAAGCTTGCAGGGTATAAAATTAAATACTTATATGCATTAGTTGTAGCTTTGAATCTGAATTCTTCACTGACAAAGGAAAAAGCTATAAATTAGTATAAGGTTGTGAATATGCATGTATTATTATTTAATATCCATTGATCACTCAAGGTTAGAAGAGATGACTTTGGAATAATATGAAGAGAACTGCTTTTAGGAGCATTATTAATATATTTTAGGATGAAATAATCCATGATTCTTTATATATACATATCATGTGATGTTTAGTGATTAAATAATCTCCTTGTGATAAAATTCATGCATGGAGCCTAACAAATATATGCATGTAACATTTCAAACATAAAATATTAATATAATATAAAACAATTAATTACAAATAAAAAGTTTTTCATTATTATTAACTACACTCCAAATCATAATTAATTTTCTAAATTTTTTCTTGGTAAGTCGCTAATACTGATTTTAATGTTTTTCATATTAGAATGGTTTGGGCGAAGATAACATTTTTGATATCTACAATGGGTTTAAAACAATATTGATTCAGTTAGTAAACCATAATCATCTGATCTGGTTAAGATTAATGTTTTGAAGTCATTTTTGTTTTCTTTATTTTTAAAATAGTCACATAAAATGTTTAAAATAAATAATTGATTGATGGTTAAACTCCAGAACATTTATATAATTCCAATATTTTTAAATCAAAGGCTTTAAATGAAATAACTTTTAATGTAAAGTTTTGAAATGTTTGTAAAGATTTCAAGTGATATTCTGCAATATCAACTCATAATGTTATTCCATAATATAACCTGTTTCAATATATTTGTTTACATATATTTAACAGAATAGATTTATGTAAAAAAAATTCTCATTCTATAAAACAGAGAATTCAATTTTCTTAATTTTACTTGAAGGAAAAGAATATGTTTATCCCAATGTAGAGGTTCATTCAAAACAAAGCAAGATAATGTACAGTTGTAGTTCTAAAAGTTTTTGATATATGAATTGATCCAGATAGGATACTTCAATTAAAATGTCTTTTATTGGAACATTTTTCAAACATGTTGTATATATTTATATTTATTGACATTTTAAAGCAATCTACTCTTATTTATCCGTGGGGCTATTTTTATCAAATCCTCATCTGTAAGTTTCTCTAATACATTATATGAAATTGATGAAGTAATCAAGGCAATATCATTCACAAAACAAAAAATGATTGGAATGAAGAGAAAGATTCAGCAAATCTTTAATGTAAATAGTAAACAATAAAGATCCCAGAACCGAATCTTGAAGAACTCCATATACGAATATTTCAGAATTACTCAAAATATTATTAATTTTAACAAATTGGATTCTATTGCTTAAATAAGATTTAAATCATTCAAGCATATTATCCATTGTATCCAAATAATCAATAATAAATCATGAGGAAAACAATAAAATACTTTTCATAAAACTTGTGACCTTTTTCTAAAGATTCAAGGCCAATTTTCTAGGTTTACTTGGTAAAAAAATAAATTTCTTATTTGAAAACAAATTATATTTTTGATAATGTTGATAAAATAGAAATTGACCTGTATTTTTCCAAACATTCCTTTCCTCCATTTTTATAAATAAGTGTAACAACAGAAGTCCTAAATGTATAAAAAAATTAAACAAAAAAGATAAAACTGGTAATAGAATGGAAATATTTTTAATTAATATTTTTGCAGAAGTACCATCCAAATAACATATTTCTTATGTCTTATTTTATAAAGAGAATCTAAAATTTCAAAATTTTGACTCTCTTTAAAAACAAAATTTATAGTAGATTTCTCATAATCAAAAACATAATCAAAACATCAATAGATATTTCTTTAATCTTTATTTTAAAAGATTGTGAAGATTTTTTTTAAAAAATATATTTTTTAACAACAGTCCAATACTTGTTTAATTTTGTTGGTTTTAAAGAATCAATTTGAGCAAAATAGAAAAACATTTTACCTTTAATTATATCTTTTTTTTTATATCAAGCATATTTAGTTATTTCTGAATTCTTCATTAGAAGGTAACATTTTCAAAGTCTTGTACAATTTGTTCTTTCTGTTTATTTTTGATATTAATTCATTAGTTATCCGATCATTTCTTTTCAAATCTTTTTTTAAATATATATATATATATTTTATGTACAAGAAGAAAAAAACATACATTCAATAAAATCTTTAATCTTATCAACAAACAATGAAAAAAAACAATTCATATTGTCCATCTCAAAGATTAGATTCCAGTTATTTGCAGGAGTTTATAATTTACTGAGTGTAGAAAATGCTAATTGAAAAATGCATGTAGCATGGGGTGTGTCATGGCCTAAATGCATCTATCGTTGACTATAACTATATTTGAATTGAATAACTAAAGGCTTAATCTAATAGTCTAATACACGTTCAAATAAATTTGTGTGCATTGACATTTATATAGTTTGCTTTTGGTTCAGTAGTAAATTAAAATACTTTAGATGACAATTAATAGACACATTATTTGTTTGGATCTAAATGAATTTTGCTTCACAGAAATTAACATTATTGACTTCTAATATCTCATATTTTTTCTGCTATGGAGTTAAGAGTTGAAACTTTAAATACTCTGATATTCTGAACTCACTCCAAGAATCTTTAGTCATTATTTAATCTTAGATAACTAAACACATGGCTTAGAATAGTTAATATCAAATAAAATATTAAAATTCTTCTCCATGGTAAAATGTGTTTACATTTTTGCTCTGATAATGGATATAATTTCAATTTTATATAGCTGAATAATATGGATCCTTAGATTTAAAGTCTTAGATTGCTTTATGTTTTATCTTATTATATTGGATATTTACTGAGTTAAAATAACTGGATGTAGTCAATATGCAGATATTGTTTTATCAATATTTTATTTATAGATAAAATCTAAAAACTTAAAGTTAGTTACGCGAGTCTGTAAATATTGATTACATATCCTTTGATTAAGTAATTAATTTTAAAGTAAGCCATGAAAATCATATTTTAATGTGTTAAGAATTAGGCTAAAAATTGTATAATCTATTGACATATACCAATAAAACAGATACTTAAAATACATTAAACTATTAATTTCTATGTTGCTTAATATAGATTATTAAGTAATTCATTTTCTATTTTAGTTAGTCTTTCTTTGAATTAAATAGCCTGTCTATAAAAAAATTATTTTGGAGGAAATTGTCATTTTTTGTTTGTTTATTAATTATTATTATTTTATGATATTTTAAGTTTTAAAAGCACATAAACTAACACATGCACAAATTCGCTGCACATACGTGTAAACATTTATGCATATTTTAGTAGGTCGATTGTGTGAATGGAAACGAAACAACACGGAACCTAATCCAGATTCAGTCAATACGTTTGAAGAATATTTCAAGCTCCTATCTCTTAAATGTGAAGATGGTTTGTCTGGTTCATTAAGTTGGACTCCTGACAAAATGACTCCAAATCTTGTTTATTATCAGGTATTACATTTTATTTTTAATTTTTTGTTTTGTGATTGAAATTCTTTTGCAGATTGTTGAGTCATGCAATGCCCTCTACCGAGAATAAAAGACAACTTCTAATTTTAGTTAATGTTAAAATTTTTATAAACATTTTACAATATTGTTTAACTCTAGAATTGGATATCATATGTGCTGGAAAGAAAATCTGAGCATATACTTATTTCATTTTGCGTCTCATTTCTTACAATCAGTACTATAATGCTTTTTTGTGGGGAAGGAGAATGTACTTAATCGATTTTACGGTTTAATTAAAATTATTTTACAATTAAAAACTAAAATAGAAAAAATAGAAATTTAATCATTTAAACCATATTTATATGTAAATAAATTCAAGACAATTTTTAGTGCAAGCAAGACATACTTTCAAACACTAGAAAATAGTTGTATTTTTATATTGGACTATTTCCATTATCTAATATGAGTATTGAATGTCTAGAAAAATTTAACTTTATTAAATAACAGTTGAATGTATTTGGAATATTTAAAACAGTTAAATTTTTTTAAAGACATTCAATATTTATATTAGATGATGGAAATAGTCCAATATAAAAATACAACTAAAACATCATCATCACCAACCTTCAGAAAAACACTAGAAAATAGTGTTTAGAAAAACTTAAAAATCTATAAGTTCTATCGTCAACTCTCAAATAACTTGAAGCATTTTTCTTTGTGAAATAGTTTAATATTTCTTTTTATCGTCATCCACAATTCAGTTGTTATAAATGGGAAACTTTCACTTTCCATTATAGTATTCAAACAGAAGCTCATTTTTTATCAAGTATTCTTTGCCATCTCTTTGGATTTTTTTTAAAGTAAATGTTACATTGTTATGCATTTCCATTTTAGTGCTGTATTATGTTTAAAATGAATACTAATAAATACTGTAAGCTTCATGCTTTTGGTAAATATAACTCAATCTTAAAATGAACTATCCTTATATGACAGGAAAAAAAGAAGCATTATCAACACTTTTTATATATAATAGAAAAGATATGTAGAAAATGCAATCATAGAGTGAAATAAAAAAAAATGACATTGATATTAACAAGAAAGTGTAGAAAATGGAAAAACTAATGAAACTGAACTAGATATGATTCTTGAAGATATTTAAGCAGATGAATTGATGAGATAAGAAAGAATATAAAGTGATATGAATCAGTGACACTAGATTAATTTTGGAGCGTTTTTATCCTGAAGTGGATTGATGATGATTTGAAAATTATATGGTCATTACTGAAAGTTAATTGAGAATGAAGTATTCATCTAGGCACAGTTGATATGAATATGGACTCCATAAATCATGTATCTGAACGTCTGTATTTTATTTTAGAGTTTTAAGTAGTAACTTATTCTAAAACATCGGAAGTATAATTTGGGTTACTATTTTATATTTAACACTATATTGGGATTTTGTTATATTTTGATTGATTTCCTGGGTTTATATATATATATAATGATTTCTTATTCAATATCTGTATTTCTTCAATGTTATATAAAATACAACTTTAAAAAACTTTTATCCATTTAAAGAGCTCTTTGACTATCTTGTAGTCTTTGTCAACTAATACTTTCAAAGGCTAATCTTCCCACAATTCTGTACATTTTGTGCCTGTCAGTTTATTAAGTCATGCTTATATTTATGTATGAATATGGCTTCCTTTATTTTCCTTTTATTGTTGTTTCTTTCAATTTGTAATATTTTTACATTATTATTATAATTCAAGTTAAAACTGATACTGAAACATGATCATTTCCATTACAATTTTATTTCGTTTTTTGAAACCTTCTTAATAATAGCAAGTGCTCTTTAGTTCTTTTCTCCAATGTACATCTTGATTTCCCTATATATACACTGCCACACTTACATCTCCATTTATAAATGATGCAAGTTTTTTTTAAAAATGAGGTTTTATCTTTTGAATTATTTATTAGTTTGTTTAATCCAGGAGATGCATGAAATGCAATATCACATATATCTTTATAAATTTCCCTTATAAAATTTACTTGTTTGTTTGTAATATATGGTATTGATCTCCATATTTTTTTTATTAGTAGTAGAATCAACCTTATTATTAATAGTTTTATTTTTATATTTTTAATTAAAATTTTTAATGGTATTATATATAAGATAAAAATCATATCCAACATTTAATAATTCATTCAAATACATCTCAATATTTTTGCCTTTATCCGATGAATACTTACGAAGATTGTTATTTCTAAATAAAAAGAACTTCATACCTGCTGTTTTATGTGACATTGGCACCCTTGATTTATATGGAATGTAATGTCTTTTTGCTATTGGTTTAATCATCATACAGTAATCTAGCTTACATCTATTCTAGTTATCTTAAGATCAAGAAACTGAACACATATTAACTTTTCATCTGCTTGATCCATTTTATGCCATCTAAACTATTTAATTCCTTAAACAATTCTTTAATAATATTTGGCTTTCCACATACAAGTACATTATTCACATATCGATAATATACAGTAATGTCTTTTTGATAACATTCCTTTTTCAAAATAATTTCTTCATATGTAGAAATTATAAAATTGCACATTTGAACGATTGTAGATAGACCCATTGGAAAACCATTATCCATTCTATAAAAATCATTATTAAAAACCACATAAATGTTTTTTTAATCAATAAAACTTAATGTCTCAACTATAAATAATATTTTTTAAATTTAATGCAATAGAAATAATTTTAATAGACGCTATTTGATCAATTGATCCATACATTTCATTTATGTCTAAAGTACATATAAAGTACATATATACGTATTTATATATATATCTAAAATAAATAAAATGTCCATTAATTAAAAACAAAATTGTAATTATAATTGAAATAATAAATTTAACGGTTTACAAACTATTACAAACAATCCTTAAATCTGCAGAAGTACTTTCGGTAACTGAAAGTACTTCTGCGGATTTAAGGATTGTTTGTAATAGTTTGTAAACCGTTAAATTTATTATTTCAATTATATATATATATATATTAAGCATAAATCACCCCACATGGTTAAGAAATCCAGTACTGCCCTCTGTGAATTAATATATAAAATACATTAGAGTTCATATTTCAAAATAGCCAGATCAATATATATATATATATATAAGCTGGCTGCAGAAAGGAGTTTGATATTAACTGAAAGGAGACCCTTTGATTCATCTTGGAGGCCTTAAAGGAACCGAGCAGGGCAAATTCCTAATGTCCACTCCATACGTTCTTGTCGTTGCAGCTGTTATTACTATATGTTTATTCATATAGTATACGAACATGGATGGGCTGCTCACCAACACGCATTAGCCAGCGTGGTGAGTTTATTGGCTTTTTACCTCTGAGTTTAAGATCAAGAAACACCATGGTCTTTCTTCTCAGTGCCTGATAAGGCAGAATGAATGTTTGTGTAAATGATAAAGATTTTTCCCAATTATACAATTATGACAGACAAAAATAAAGCATGGCCCTTAATCCCAGGAGGCTGTAAAGTCACCAACCAAGGCAACGGTTGGTGGCCGAAGGCGGAGGGTGCTAAGAATATCCTGGAGGCGGACCCAGGCTGCCATTTGATGACGACTTTTTATTTAGGTACTTACAACTGCAGATCACTTTCAAGTGAAGGAAGATTGCAAGAATTAGAAGAAGAACTCTCTTATATTAAATGGGATATTATTGGACTTTGTGAAGTTAGAAGAAAAGGTGAAGAGACAATTGATTTAAAAAGTGGACATATGCTCTATTATAAAGGCACAAATATTGGAAATACAAGTGGAGTAGGATTCATTATAAATAAAAAGTGGAAGAACAATATTGTGGAGATTGATGGTGTATCAGACAGAGTGGCAAGATTAGTTATACAACTTAATAGCAGATATCAAATGCAGATAATTCAGGTTTATGCCCCAACAAGTTCTCATAGTGATGAAGTAGTAGAAGATTTTTATATGGATGTACAAAAGGCTTTTGATCAGAGTAAACAACATTTTAAAATTGTTATGGGAGATTTTAATGCTAGAATTGGTAAACAAATGAAAGATGAAAGTGTTGTAGGTAATTTTGGTTATGGTAATAGAAATGAGAGAGGACATAGACTTGTGGAGTTTGCAGAGAAGGAAAAACTTTATATTATGAATTCTTTTTTTGAGAAAAATGTTAGAAGGAAATGGACATGGAAGCATCCAAATGAAGGTACAGCAGAATTGGATTATATTTTGACTAACAGGAAATACATATTTCAAGATTGTAATGTTCTTAATAAATTTAATACAGGAAGTGATCATCGATTAGTAAGGGGTAAGATACATGTTAATGTAAAACTAGAGAGACAAAAATTATTAAGAAAAACTATATTTACAGTTGATATTCCTAATCTTCAGAAACATTCTAATGAATTTAAATTAGAACTTACAAATCGGTTTCAAGTATTAGTAGATTTTGAACATGATTCAGATTTGAATGAAATTAATATGAAAATAACTGATACACTTTTAAAAACTGCAACAAAGATAGCTGGTAGAAAAAAGCAGCAATTGACTAATAAAATTTCTACTGAGACTAGAGAACTTATGAAGAAAAGAAGGAATATGAAGATATGCAAGAATGATGCATTAAAAAGAATTGAATATCTCGAATTTTGTAAAATGGTGCGGAAAAGAGTTGAAAATGATATAAGAAAGTATAACTGTGAACTAGCAAGAAAAGCTGTAGAAGAAAATAAAAGTCTTAAGAATGTAAAACAACATTTTGGTATTGGTAGGAAATTTATATCTGCAATAAGGAAAAAAGATGGAATTATTACTAAAAAGAGGGATGACATTATGAAATTGGTAGAAGATTTTTATCAAGAATTATATAGTAATAAAGAACAAGTACCTCCTATATCTATTACATCTTCCGAATTGCCCAGAATTTTAAATGAAGAAGTGAGACATGCAATTAAATGTATAAAGAAAGGAAAGGCTCCAGGTAATGATGGAATTATAATTGATATATTAAAAGAAGCAGGTGAAGAAACAGAAAAAATATTAGCAAAGTTATATACCAAATGTCTAAATGATAAAGATGTACCGGATGATTGGAAGAATGCAGTAATAATATTAATATTTAAAAAAGGTGATAAAGAAGATATTAGAAATTACAGACCTATCAGCCTTTTATCAGTTTTATATAAAATTTTTACCAAGATAATTACAACTCGTCTACAGAGAACCTTGGATTTTCACCAACCAAGAGAACAAGCTGGATTTAAAAGTGGTTTTAGTACAGTAGATCATATTCAAGTATTGAGAGAAGTTATAGAAAGGACAAATGAATATGAGTTGTCATTATGTTTTGGATTTGTAGATTATGAAAAGGCATTTGATTCTATAAACATTTCTTCAGTGATTAAAGCATTGGATCATCAAGGTATAGATCCAGGATATTGTCATATTTTAAAGAATATTTATAAAAATGCAACAGCAACAATTAGATTACATAATGATACTGGGAAAGTCAACATTGAGAAAGGTGTAAGACAAGGTGACTCCATATCTCCAAAACTTTTTACAGCAGTGCTGCAAGAAGTATTTTGTGGATTAAAATGGGAAACTAAAGGAGTGAAAGTAAATGGAGATTATTTAAGTCATTTAGATTTCGCAGATGATGTAGTTGTTTTTGCAAATAATGCTTCCAAGCTACAGGAAATGTTGCAGGAGTTATCAGATGAAAGTAGGAAAGTAGGACTAAAGATAAATGTTAAAAAGACTAAAGTAATGTTTAATCGATTTGCTCAAAATATGAAAATAAAGATTGATTATGATGAATTAGAAGAAGTTAAGAGTTACAAATACCTTGGTCAGATTATTAATACAGATGGAAACATAATAGAGGAAATTAATCATAGAATTAAACTTGGTTGGAGTGCTTTTGGTAGAAATAACTTGATATTAAAAGGAAATATGCCTATGTGTTTGAAAAGAAAGGTTTTTAACAAATGTGTTTTACCAGTTCTTACTTATGGATCTGAGACTTGGACACTTAATAGAAGATCAATACAGAGACTTCAGACCACTCAAAGAAGTATGGAGAGATGTATGTTGGGAGTAACAAGAAGAGATCGAAAACGCAATGTATGGGTAAGAGAACAAACAGGTGTTACTGACCTCATTGAAAAAATTAAAAGATTGAAGTGGAGTTGGGCTGGACATATTGCTAGAAGAGATGATAATAGATGGACAATTGAAATTTTAAACTGGATTCCAAGAGATTGTAAAAGACCCAGAAGGAGACCACATGTAAGATGGATGGATGAAATAAGAAAATGTGTAGGGGTGATGTGGAGAAGAGAAGCTAAAGATCGGAGAAGATGGATTAAACTTGGAGAGACCTTCATCCTGCAGTGGATTGATAATGGTTGATAATGATGATGATGATGATATATATAAGCTTGCTACACGGCAAATGCCAATCCATTATATTTCTGTAGAGTAACAGTAAAAGACATTTGAAGGTCAGTTAGTAAAGTTTTATTGTTTTTTTTCTCTCCATGCTTCAACTTCAGCTAAAAATAGGTAGATATATATTAATAGATCAATAAGTGAATAGAAAACTGAATTGGGTATAAGCTTGTTACCTGGAAAAAAATTAATGTTTGCTTGGAATCTGGAAAAAAAAATCAATATTCATCAAGATTTGGATTCCAGGCAGGTGAATGAATGAACTCCTATATAATAATCAATTTTAACTCATGTATTGTAATGGAATTTATCCCCAACCACCAAGCGGTGACTGCCTAACACTTAACTTACCCTTTCAAAATAGTAATACAATCAATAAACAAAAATACCTATTACATAAATAGCATTCACTACTGTACTATTACATGTGAATGTTAATATTTATATTCAATCTCATGGTTTATTTAGCATTTTTATATATTATTTGCTAATAAATTTCTAATCACTAACAATAAATAAAACAGGATACGTGTGCCAAGTGGCTAGCGTAATATTAAGAGTATCAAAATAATATTCACCTTCATATTATTTCTAATACTCTTCAGATAGTATAAGATTTTTAAATTATCAATATAATATAGTTTTTGAAGTTATGGATGAATACAAATGGGAATTTGGATATTGTATCCAGCATATGTTTTAGCATATAAACTGAGCTGTAACAATAGTGTGAATGAACTGTAAGACAATTTTAACGTAAATACTATTCACTTATAAAAACTGGATTAGAATATAATGAAAATTTTACTCCTAAAATTATATTACATAATAATATGACCATGTGCATACATTTAATGGGAGAGTGATGATAATGATTAAGACTCTAAGACTTATTTAAACAAAAAAACAATTTATTAGACAAAATATATTGCATAAACTTCCCAAGATGCAATTTATGCGACTAATATTTTTTCATTTTCCCAGGATGCAATTTTTGCTGAACTAGTATTTTTCTATTTTCCCAAGGTGCAATTCATGCTGACTAATATTTTTCCATTTTTCCAATATGAAATTCATGCTGAAGTAGTATTTTTTAATTTTCATAAGATGCAGTTCATGCTAACTTGTATTTTTCAATTTTTCCAAGATGCAATTCATGCTGACTAGTATTTATCCATTCTCCCAAGATGCAATTCATGCTGAATGAGTATTTTTCTATTTCCAATTTATACTGATTAGTAGTATTTTTCAATTTTTTTTTCACATTTAGCTATGAAAACTATGGAACTCCCAGAAAATAAGCTAAATTTTTATGGGACCATATGTCAATCTAACACCAACTTCAATTTCTCCTCCATATTTTTTCATTTATACTATCATATTCTTCCATGTATTTTTCTCAATATCACATTTAAAACTTTTATGTAAATCTAATTTGACATATATCTGGTTATATAATTTTTTTTTCTTTCAATTACTGTAACTCATGTTTTCTTACCTATCAAGATTGTAAACCTTTCTTACATATGTAATATCATGAACCAATTTGTATTTAGGACTTCATGTTTTCAAATGTAACTTATGTAACCCATTTTGAGTTTACCCTTTGAACATAAAATAACTAGACTAATATTTCTACAATGTTCTTACATCATAAAATCCTTTTCAAAAAGCACTGTTAAATAAAAGGTTGCAGATAGATGCATTGATGTAGAATGGACAATGATGTTAACCCAAATGCACAAATCAATAAAGAAAGTTACCTGTGGTAAGATTTCTAATCATATCCTTAGTAATTTAAGATTTATTAAATAAACAAAGACTACTCCATGTTTTCTCTTACTCATAACAAACCGTTTATTTAGAAGACATTATCTTTCATTAAATAAGTGCAATATCCACATGGCCCATTTATACAATATTTAGCTCTCAAACAAACATTATACTTTACCTGTAGCCATGAAATAATTATAATCTATTACAGGGGTGGCCAACTTTTGTTTCCATAAGATCTATTTTTTATTTTAAAAATGTATTGTGATCGACTTGTTGTCATAGATGTAGTCTAAGTGAAAGAAGGTGTGAAATACATACTATTTTTATATATCTACTGAAGCAGTCAGATCTAAGTTTGGTCCTAGCTTCATGATATCTCACCTGCAGCCCACTTCAAACCCTAGTACTAACCATGAATTTCCGATGCAATGGGGCTTTATACATTCAATACATGCTAGTTTCATTAAAAAATAGTATTATACAAAAATATGTTAAAACCAACTAGTTTGACATTTAAACTAATCAATGTCATTAATAAATTCATGATAAAATTATTCATGAATTTATATATATTATAACTGCATGGATTGTGCATATATATTTATAAATATTTAAATATATATATTCGTTATAAAGTTTCATTGCATCAGGAATGTTTTATTTTACTTTTAAACAGTTTGTTCAAATTTTAGTGATTAAAAGCTACATTCTTTCGATAAGCTTTCAGATTGTCCTTTTCCAAAGACAATGGGGAAAGTTTTATTAATTTGCAAAAAGATAATAAATTAAAATGTAAGGATGGTTCCTAATTAAAATCGTTTTTTAGATTTATAAATTTATTTTCTAATTAGAAAATGAATTCAAAGTTAATGAGTTTGAAAGCCTTATCGAAGGAATGTATCTAAATCAATTAGTAAAAATTTATAACTTTGATAATGCAGAAGCTCTAGCCTGAAGGCATCTAGATTTGGAATAGGTGGGAAACCAGAGGACAGTATAAATAGCCTGGAAAAGTTTGGAGAAAGGAGAAGCCATATTTGTTTTAAAGAAGTGCTACTAGAATCTATGTACCTCTTTAAATTATGAATTTCAATTGTGTCTCCATCATGGTGAGGGACTAAACTTCAGGAGTCTGATTGTTGGGCCTGAAGTCCCCAGAAGATCTCAATGTAGCTGCTAAACTAAACCTTTTCCGGACCAATCATGCTGCAAAACATGAAATAATCAAATCAAAATGTCATTCAAATAATTTATGAAATGCGCGCCTACATTTCAACCAAATCGGACTCTGCCATGTAAACTAAGAAACCAGCCATGAAGGATGGGTAAAATCTTTCCTTATGAACCATAACTTACTGGCCAGTTCTGAACTTTCAGTTAACACCCCTTTTAAGCTATCTACTGTAAAAGCTTCTTTTATTTATGCTATCTTAAATTATGTAGTAATTCTCTTAATCTCTAGTCTTTAAAATTAGTATTATGTTAACTTCATTTTTTTCTTACAATGGCGGTTCGTTTATCTAACCTTACTATATATATTAAATAATCATTAATGCCATTTATTTCTATTATATGCCAATAATCCTTCGACTCGATGATCTCCTTTGTTTCATTTGCCTTATACAAGTAATATAATATTAAGTCTTATAGTAATTCTCGCCCATTAGAACTAGATTAATACCATTCTATTAATCATCGAGTCGAAAGAATTTATTAAATGTTTACTATTTTACTAATGGCTGATATTAACTATTAGCTATTTCTAACCCAGGGATGCCCAACCCGTAGCTCGCGAGTCACATGTGGCTCGCGTAACTGTTTAATGTGGCTCGAATTGCACTCTTCAAAAAAATTGATAAAATATTTTATGTTCCTTGATGGCACATGCACACACTAAAAAATAAACATTTTTACAATACAAACAATAACGATATGCAGTGTCAGGTTTCACATTAAATAAAATATATTTTTCCTGTAATTGTAATTTATATGTATGTTACCAAATTTTTAATAAATAAAATGTATTTACATTTTTTTTTCTTTTTAACATATTACACCATTTTTTTTTTTTTTGCTGTACACGTTTGGTTTGGTGCTATATATATATATATTGTGTTTAGTGCTCTTGTATATATTGTTGTTTTTATCGAGAAAGATCCTTGTAGACGTTTGGTTTGGTGCTGTATATATATTGTGTTTAGTGCTGGAAATAGTTTTTATCGAGATAGATCCATGTACACGTATATATTTTGCTGTATATATCGATGTTTAGTGCTGTAAACAGTTGTTTTTATCCGTGTACACGTATATATTTTGCTGTATATATATATATATATATTGATGTTTAGTGCTGTAAATAGTTGTTTTTATCGAGATAGATTCGTGTACACATATATATTTTGCTGTATATATTGATGTTTTCATCGAGAAAGATCCGTGTACACGTTATTTTGGCCACATTAAAAACGGCGGATTGATACCAATGTGAATAGGCCATCCCCCCACCTATCTCCCTACATTGCAGGTTTAGTACCCAAGTACCATGTTTATAAATGTAATATGAAAAATGTAATATATAATTGTGGCTCCCCAAATTTTTTTAAATTCTCAACTGGCTCGCGTCAAGTTAAAGGTTGGGCACCACTGTTCTAACCTATGCCCCCACTATTTTCTTGAGTTTCACCAATATTTATTTATTCATGTATAATGTTAAAATGTTTTGCAAAAAGGTCGGTAAAGGAATTAAATGAATATACTCTAATTTAAATTTTATGCTTTCTATTAATATTCGAGGAGGGCATGATGTTTAGTGTATAATTAATATAATTTTAAAATTACGTTAAGTATTTCTGTATTAAAGCTCGTTTGACTTGAATTTAACTCGATCAGGTCATCACGTAGAGCATTCGTTATATAAATGGGTTTTATTCATTAATCATGATGATTACCAAATCATCATTTTTCTGAATGTTACTGGCATGAGCCATCTCCTGCTTTGTAGGCTTGTCATTGGTGATACTATTTTTACTTTAATTATTGAGGAAGAAACCACTTCCTCCACTTGCTCATTTTTTTTATTTTATTGGAACACCAAAGGTTTGCAGCTATGACCCGACCTGGTTTTCCCTGTGTTCCACGCTTTCTTGATAGGGCATAAAGACTTGTAAAACACAAGCTGCCCTCCTATTTAAATCACCGACAAGCCATTATTTCTTGTATTCGTTTTTATAGCTCATAAGACGTCAGTACCATTCACTTCTCAGCTCAAATAAAGCCCCACTCTCATGCTCGTAAATCATGATGAATTGAATAAGTTTTCTATTAAATATTAAAGTTATGCCCTAAATACTCATCTTGCTTTTCCTGAATTAATTTACGAATGTGGGAATGAATCTCACATTCTTTCTTTTAGAATTAGAATAATAATTTCTGTCACAGCCAAATACCTTTATCTACCTTTATTTTCTTGCCGGGGCATAGACATATATAATCCTCCTAGAATATTGCGTAATAGTTATTGGCATATAATAAGGACTGCCATTCTTATTGTAAATTATAAATTCCGTTTAAAGACTAGAGGTAATCTATATAATCATAATCTAAAAGTTGAACAAAATTATTATTATTATTAAACATTTTATTAACATATTTGGTTTTTAACTTTCTTTCTTATTCAGTAATTATTTTAATATTAATGCTCACTGTCTGTATTGGCAACCCGAACATATACATATATGAATTGACTTAGAAATATCTTTAGTTATATCATTATATTTTGTTAGAATCAGTTCAGGGGTCTCAAATCATCATCATCATCCATTGAGCTAGTTTCCTAGTGCATAGTCATGTACCATCGACTTAGGTCATCCATTGATTTGATCTGAGCTCGTGAGTTGGGTGTGAATTCAGTTTGGTTTGACTGAGTTTGAATCTGACTTTGCGGTTGGGTCTTGTTAGTGTGGGTGGTTTTTCGACCGGTACACTACCTGGTAAAAAATAACAATTATTTAACGAGCCAAAAAACTCATGTCAGGGGGAATTAAAACAACATGAGTAATTATTAACAATATTTATTAATTCAAATTAGCTACATTAAGTCAAGATTAAAAATATTATTTTCAATAATGATACGACTTAGTGGACTTCACCTATCTAGAATTGAAAAAAAAATTAGAACAAAAACAAAAATAACAAAAAAAAACTTGAAATCTTTACTTAATTTGTTTCACTCATTACTTGACAGCTCTTTCCAGATTGGTCTCGTGCTCGACCAAAATTGGTTTTGCGATCGACCGGTGATCATGATCGACTTGTTGGCTACCCCTGATTTATTAAACTTAGCAGTATTATAATGAGTATTCTTTAAGTATATAAATACAAAATTATTTTTTTTCTATAAACGTGTACACATTAAGATATCATAAAAAATATGTCGATAAAATGTGAGTTATACAAAACAAAAGAATCTCATATCCAATAAGACAAATCAAAATATCATTATCTAAAAGCTATGATATTAAAGAAACAACCTGTCTTTAGTATCATATATTCACTATCACACTAGTTTGAATAAAGAAGACACATTACTTGCTCTTTTTACAATAGACAGGAACATTAATTAATCCTAAATGCTTATTAGCAAAATTTTTATTATATACTACAAAAAAATATAATGACAAACCTAGAGTAACTAGACATCCTGATTTTTCAGGATTTGTCTCTATTTCTGGTTAGATGTCCCAGTCTTCCTGGAAAGTTCTTTTGGGACCATTGTATGTTCCGATTTTCAAATACTCATTATTATTTGTTGTATATAAATAATTCATTGCAAAAATGATAGTTTCTTGGCCTTCTCTGTCCATTACATTCTTTACAGTAATGTAAAAACTTCAGGCAAATTATAATACCAAAACAAAGATTGGGCCACGTTCATTGCATTAACACGTAAATTGTATAATTAAATTATTTAGCTTATAAATTCTATTTATATACTTATATTAGTTCTATGAATATGACTGACTTTGTCAAAAGCAGTGCTAAGCTGCAAAATTTCTCTAATAAATTAATGTTTCCAGATTAGTGTACCTTCACTAGTGGTTAGCATAGCTGCCTTCCAAGCAGCTGGCCCGGGTTTGCTCCCCGGTCAACGCATTTGACACATGAGAAAAAAAAAGTAATCTGAGTTATATATATATGGTTTTTGATTACTAATAATTTTTGGAAATAGAGTTTTTGGCCAAATAATAATAATAATAATAATAATAACATGAAGAAAATTATTGTCATAAAAGATAGTTTTCTTAAATTCTTAATGCAAATTAATAATCTATGCTTCAATCATAAAAAATGTTTCTAGATTCCCAAAATATATTCCAGTAATATAAAATATGATAGAGATGATGATCAACTTATTTTGAAGAATTAGGTTGATAATTTGTTGAACAATCAAAACAATAGAAAAACATTTTTAGTGCTTAATTATGTTCTTTGCTTACTCAAACATTTTTTAAAATAATTTAATTATGTCTTGGTTATCAGCTTTGTAGACTACATTATATAGATGTATGCAGCTTCATTAAATAAAAGAATACTTAAAACATTTGAATTTAATGTATTGAATAATAATATAATGTAAATATAATTATTTATATCATTAATTTTCCAATTAAGCTGTTAAGTGGATAATAATTTTTTTGAATTATTATTATTATTATTATTTTATTATTATTATTATTATTATTATTATTATTATTATTATTATTATTATTATTATTACCATCATCATCGTATATTTGTTAAAATATTATAGAGATGTTCAAATATATAGATATTTTTTTCTATCAAAATATTTAATAAAATAGGACCATTTTATTTATTAAATGATTATTAGCAACAACTAGTATCTGTGTTCTGGAGATTTTATTATCAGCTTTAAAGAAAACAATTTTTGTTTGAATATCCAAATTTAAAATAAAGATAAATCATGGTACTATTATATCTCTATTATATTCAACCTATTAGAATATGCTTTTATTTTATGTTTTTACACTAGGATCATTTGACCAACCCATATTATATTGGAACCTTTATTCTCAAAGTTAAAAATAGCTAGATATCATTTAGTCACGAATATTGAATAAATAGTTAGGCTGGATATGAGTTGGTTACCTAAAAAATTCAGAGTTTATCTAAATAATTGTAGTCAAATGTATCTGTAAATAGATTTGAATTTAAGGTCAAGATAAGCTGAAAAATGCATAACTAAATATTTAATCTCAGTTATAAAATGTTATTTATCATAAAAGTTACTATTCAGCACCCATTATTATTTATCATAAAAGTTAATTCATAAGTCCAAACAAATAATAATAGAATGGAATAAATTCGAAATTATATAGTGGATAAGATTATGCAGTTATTTTAGTTTAAATGGAATTTTCTTTATTAAAGCAAAAATATTTACTTGGAGAAAAAAATGAGTCTTATTTTCTTTTTCATACTGAGCTTCCCAATCATTACAAATGGATATTTTGTCGATGGAGAATTAAATGATTAAAAGAACATCTACATTAATTATATATGTTGAATTTAAAAACCGATTAGCTGAAATTAGTTTAATTAAACATCATTGACTTAGATAAATATTACAACAAATCACTTTTAAGCTATTAAAAGTTAAGGTGTTGATAGAAATATCTTAAAGAGCAACATATTCTTTAAATAAAAAAATTTAAAAATTAATCACATCTGATTTATTTTTACCCAACACCTTGATTACAACTGATTATTAAGATGGAGAGAAAACTAATCAGAACATTTACAGTTGAAAAGCAAAATGCACTTCACCCATTTTATATCTGAACATTATTATTTATTTAATTTTTTTTTCTGTAATTTTAGTAATTTATAGATAATTACAATTTAATCAATTAGTGTCAAATTTTCTGCATTCGCAATCTTCGATATCATCCATCTTATATAAATACATTAATAGCCTTAATATATATTACTTTACGGAACGAGTATGCGCTTTACAAATATAATTATTACAACTTTATATTAATAAGTATTATTGATTATTTATTTAGTTAAAAATTACCATATCATTCTTAACTCAACTTTAAACTCATTTAAAAATTAATGATTTTTTTTTTTTTTTACAGTGTTACAATCATCAGAATATGGGTTGGAAGATTCATGTGGTTGATGGTCTATAAAACTAAAATTAATTTATGTAATTAAAATTTTTATACAAGTAAAATGTCAAACTACTTTTAAAATTATACTCTGTGAGATCTGGGATCAGGTTAAAAGAAATATTGTTTATGAAATTTTTTTACTAAGTCTAGCCATTTTTTGTCATCTAATATCAATATTTTCTATTTTTGTAAGCAGAGGAAAAGAAGCTTTTTTTTTCTGATTATATTAAACATTGATATTAAGTTTTGGGAAATGATTAGGCTTGATAAATATTATGTTGGTAAGTAATTTTTTTTTGTATAGTTTTCAGCTAGCATGAGTGTTTGAAAATTTGTATATATGACATATTATCTGAATTCATTAATATATAAACCATAATACTATTGTGCTGAAATTTTGGTTAGATTGCACTGGTTATCAATAGGATAATAGATGCTATTATAAAATACTATCATAGAGTTGTTATAAGAATTGATGTATAATGAGATTAAAGATTGAATCAATAAAAAACTAGAGCAGAAGAATTTTAAATATGAATGTGGAAATGGAATGATAGTAGATTAAAAAAAAAACAATGTAAAAAATAAACAGTTATTCAGATTAAAGAATTTAAATAGTTTTTTAAATAGAAGGAAGTTTAGTGTATCATCATGTTTGTTGATACAATCTGGTTTCTTAAAGATCTCAATGGATTTTTTCATTTTTCTTTGATGGAAAGCATCATATCTAAATAAGGATCTTGGTGCTTAAAAATTGTATTATGATCAGTATGCATAATATGGAATAAGAATGCTGCTGTTGATGAGTGCTATATTACACATTATTGCATTTAACTCCTTATGTGACCATAGATCATATTTACTGAAGTGGCTTCAGAAACTCCATATGCAATTTTATTACCCAGTTGACCATTGTAATCCAGTTAAAATGTTTAAATATGATAGCATTATGAATCATACACATATGAATCTGATTAATATATCTTTTATATCTGAAGCTCTTGAAAATCTGTTTTAACATATATCTATATTTATAAACAAATGTGCTGTGCACTTAGGACCCTACGATTCTTTTTTTTTTGGCAGTACATGAAGGCTGCATTACATTTAACTGTTATTTTTTATTTTACTGTTATTGAATCAATACCTTTGTGACTAATCCATAATTATTGATTATTTTGGAAATTTTTTACTCACCAGTTTAAAATAGAGCTATACTAATAATTAATCAATACCGGATGGATAACATGTTGAATAATTTAAAAATAATCCTAAAATTGCTTGGAAAATTTTCATTGTTATAAAAAAGTGTCAGTTTTATTCATATCTTGGAAGGTCACAAAGGAGACAAATGATATAACTATTACATCATAGGGTCTTATGTATTACTCTTTATTTCATAAATGAATATTTTTAAAAGTAGTATTTTGTATCAATCAGAAATGCTGCATATTCAAAAGCAAAATTCTTGTCATTGTATTTATTTAAATGAGATTATTGCATATCAAAAATATATAATACATAAAAATATGCTGTTACTATATATAACAAAAGCATAGCCTATGTATGCATGCAAATATATATGAATACAGTTTTCAATTCATTTGTTCATGTGTAATTGCTTGTTATTTAGTACTACAGCACTGACATTTTAATTCGTTTTATTTCTTGTGGAGTGGATAGTAAGGGCAGTTTAATAGCTGCTTCTAGAGAAGCTAATAACAAAAAAATAATATTTTCTGCTATTAACGTTTCTTAAAGCCGCTACTACGCCATCTATAACTCAGACATAGCAAATAAGAATCTACGAAAAATCAATACTATAACATTACAAACAAAAGCTACATAGCTGCAGAAAAACAGAAACCTGTATCTAAATCTTTCATATCATTCGACAGACGAAATTTTTTTCTTTAGTTTGTATTCTTACTGTTTCTACTACCTAATCAACAGTATAAAAAGTGGCAAATCATATTTTTATTTGGAATAGTTTATCAGATTTCTTTTTAATTTAAAATAAACAGCAAAAACAGTATTATCATTTAATATGATTAATTAAATTATTCATCGAGTTTCTATAAATCATTTTTGATCATGTTTTGTATATTTTTGGTAATTTTAAAACATTGTATAATTTATATATGTTTCATATTTCATTTTTCCTAAGTTTAACTATAGCTCTAATTTTTAACCAAAGACTATATTACTTATTAAATATAAAAAAAATTCTTTTCTTTTTAAACTTACCCCCCCCCCATTTTATACAAACAATAATATAATGATTTGTAAACACAACGTAAAACTGGATGAATTTAATGCCCATCTTATATATTTCTGGTATGATACATTTTTTGTAAAAACAGTATTATAATTTTTTTGTACTTTTAATAAATTATGTATGTATTCAATAAATTACTTTTTTAAAATGAGACTTTTTTTATTGTATTGCACTTTGTATTTTTTTGTTTTTATTTCAATAAAAATTTTATTAACAATAAATAGTGATTACATACTAATAAAGGATAAATAAATGAATAAATTGTACAATAATATGATTATATAATGTTCTATTTGTCATCTGGCTAGATTATGTTATGAGAGCACAATGTTATACTCTTATGTGGTTAGGTATAGTGAAGAGATTCTAAGAACTTGTTTAATGGTATTAGCATTTTTAATATAAACATGAATATTTTCTTTTATAATTGACTATTCTATAATGCTGGGTAGGTGGGAATTGGTAATCAGGAAAAGGAAAGAGCAATTAAAGACCAGGTGTCAGCAAAGACTTTACTGGAGGCAAGGAGCTGGTCACGTTTCTTGATTTTTTTGAGCGTTTGATAAAACAATGGTATGATTTGTGGTGGGGGTAATTCCATGAGACTTTTCCATCTCACTATCCATATGGAATAAAGGACAAAGGTAGAAAGCCTTACTATTGAAAAAAATCCATTATGAATGGCATTTTCAAGTGAGAAAATCATATCAGGTCTTATGTTGGAATTGATTATAATTATATCTTTCAGAGTTTTAAGTCTTGGGCACCGGTGTATAATATGGTCTATGGTTTCATCTTCACGAGCACACAGGCCACATATAGGGTCAATGCTGGTAAAACCTCTTCGGTGATAAAGAAACCAATTCATGGGTAGCGCATTAAGTTTTATTTTAATGATGAAGTCAAGGAATTTGGGTTCCAGACTCCATCTTTTGAAGTGTGTAATGAGTCTTTATGAATGCAATAAATGTATGATTTTTTTTTTCACTAGACAAAATATCATTACTAGCTATTACTATCCACTGCGATATTCGTGATTTTTGTTTAACTGATTTCTTTTGACTAGTTTCAACAGCTTGCTATCTAAAGCTATCTATTTTCAATATAATTTACCATCTTGTAAATATATTTTTAAATATTGATGATTTGTTAGGATATTATTATTAGGTTTAATAACTGTTGAAATTTAACATGTGACACAGATACCTTCAAGAAATGAACGTTAAATTTCTTATGAATATGTTTTGAATAGAACCTATGTTTTTTAATGCAGTTGTCTTTTTAACCTTAGAACATATTTATTTACGATCTGTTTAACAATCGAACTTTTTTTTTTAAATTAAAAAACTTTATTGATCACAAACTATACACAAATATTAACATATTTACAGTAGAATAAATTTATGTTACATAGAATAAATTTATGCTCAACAATCGTACTTGTAATCGTCCTTTTAATATAAATTTTCTTTATTTATTCTTTTAGCTACAAAGTAGATTATTTGATGCTATTGTTTAAATATGACCGCATCTTAGTTATTTTTAGCAATTTTTTTTAGTCTGGATCAAATCTTTATGATGGCCCATTATAATATTTTGCAAATAGATCATGAGTTTATAACAACAATATCATTATTTTCAATAACATTGGGCCAAAGTTTCCTGTTTCTACAAACATACATGCTTAAATTTTTCAAAAAAATAATAATCATGTTTTAATGATATTGATGCAATAATACTAACCAGAAAAAAAAAAATCTTTTTCTTTGAAGTCTCTGGATCTAATCTTGGAATATAAGCGTCCAATAAACCAGGTTGAGTTTTAATAGCGAACATTAGCTTTCACTAATATATATAAAAACTTTTTAAGTCCAGTACCATTTTTTTAATTTGATGATATGCGTTTCCAAAATAATAATAATAAATAAACACAACAAACAAACAAATTATAGCCATCTGCTTATTCTGTTAGATTATCTTCCTCTGAAAGCTAAGTTTCATAAGCAAAATTATATTAGTCTTTAAACTTGACTGTTCCTTAGCTACATGTGCTGATCTCCATTTTGGTTTTGAGGAGTTCTTATCAATTAAAGTTTGCATATTTTATTTATTTAGTTAGAAAAAAATAAATAAAATAAAATACCTTTATTATTGCCACTCCCTTTTATTTTACCATCGTTAAATGATTTTATATTTATTTTTTATAGCATTAATAAATGATTCAGACAGGCATATGATCTAACTATATTGTATAATACTGGTTATTTTTAGACGATTTTTACTAGATCGCTTCTGCTTTTGTGGGTGCATATATATCGCTAAATAGAGCTGCCTAGACCTAAAATTTATCAATTTAAACTTCTACTCTAAATACATTTCTAATCTGACTTATTTGTGCCCCCCTAAACATGCTCCTATCATTGATTTTCTCAGAACTGAGAGCTTGTGCAAAAAGTTGAAAACAAAAGAGTGGAGACAGATTTGCAAAAGTGTGCAGTAAATAATGAAAATTTGCACTTTCCATTGGTGTAGGTGATTTATAGCATAAGAGATTGATAATGATTACTGATGATAATGACCAATCATTTAGTAATTTAAGTGATAGAAAATACTAAAATAAAAGAACATAGAAAACAGAAAAAATGTTTGTATAAACAACAATCTATTGCCTTTTATTAATCAACATTTTATTTCACAAAGCAATAGAAGATAATGCTGATTGGACACTAATTATCATTTGCAACTAATTATCATAGCTTGTATTTATTTGTTCATATATATTGCTTACAATAACTCCCTTCTTATACACTTTATGCAACTTTTTTTTAATGATTCCTTTATTATCCTGACAGTTTCGACTGTACTGCAGTCTTCATCAGAGCTACAATATTGAATGATATAAACATATAACCATTACTTCATATACATATAAAAATATATATACATACATATGTATATCAAAAATATATACATATATATCCTCAAAAACTTACATATATACATATATAATCCATATTGTAATGGTCAGGTTTGTACATTTGCTCAACAGACTGAGAGTCCGAGCCAGAGAACCAAAAGCTGACCAAGTTGGGATAGTAATATCCTACATCTGATCATACCTCAACTCTCTCACTCCTGTTTCCAAGTCAACCCATCACGAAGGACATGCCTGCAGTTACACTGGATATCTTTATTCATGTTCCAGCAATAGCAAAGCAGTAAAACATGAGACCTTCCCCCCTATTACTTATTATATAACTTAACTAGTGATTCATAAGGTAATGAGCAAGTGATGAGACTGAAACAAATTTATATTTCATAAATTTAATATAATACTTAATAAATTATGGAGCAAAATAAATTTGGTATAGCTTGCTCACACACAGGTGAGTGAATACTCAGGGTTATGAAGAATATATTACAGCAATTGGTATAGTGCTCACACGCAGGTTAGTGTCTCAGAGTCATAAAATAATATCACAAAGCAATTTATATAGCTCACATGCAGGTGAGTGGATGCTCAGGGTTACAAATGATTTAATTAGTCTATGACTTTTTAATAGGCCTATGTCATCATCCATGTCCTAATTCATGCTATGTTTTATATAGTGGAAATAAGTAACAGCTAGAGTGATTAATTTATTGGTAACGGATAGAGATTATATTATTATTTCTAAGTTTAAACCTAACTATAAAGATATTTTTGTGTTATATAATTGCTACACAGATAAACACTTTAACTCAGATTCTAGATCGGATCAAAGCCAAAGTTACTTTCTAGGGAAGCTGAACTGAGGTGTGGCAGTCGAATGTCAGATTCTAGTGCATTATAAACTGTAGTATCAGAATAAATGCACCTCAAATGTATTCTTAATTGAGGTTTATTACCTAGTAAATGGTTCCCCAAACCGATCTGCTTGCTATAATGGAAGAGGCCTTTTATAAAAGTGAGCAGAAGAGTGGCTTACGATCTCTTTGGAATGCTTTGGTTCCATTAAATACGAATAAATGTCACAGTTGCCTAAACTTTCGAGACTTGACTTGACATGGAAATGATCCTGAAGTAGGCCATTATAGATATAGCAAGAAGATATGCATATTTATGCTAACTAGCAACACATTTGCAATGCTAAATTAATATTTTATAAATTAATTACATCAAATCTTAGCTTCTTTCAGTACTCCTACCACTGGTCAGTTCATAAAGGAGATTATTAAGTCACATGGTAAAGGCAATAATGAGAATCTGATTTAAGGTTTTCTGCATAGCTTCTTATTCTCTAATTAAATGAAGTTATAGCAAAACTTAAAAGATTTATTAGAACTGGAAACATTAATTATATGTAGTATAACTTCCGTCTAATATCAAACGAATTGATTTTTAAATAATCTAAGTCAAATATGGATTATTAAATAACTCATGCAAAATATTGATTTTTAAATAAATTACTCAAGTATTAATCTTAAATAACTCATCAGATCGGCCTTACTAATAATGCAAATGTGTTTTAAACAGCTTATGCACATTTTAAATAGCTTGCGTAAAATATACTTTTTAAATAACTGGCAAAATACATATTTTATATAACTTATGCAAATATACATCTTAAATAACATGAGCGAAATCTGCGTTTTAAATAACATACGCAAATATACATTTTAAATAACTTTAGCAAAATATTTTCATTTTAAATAACTTGAGCAAAAAAATGCATTTTAAATAATTTGTTTGGGCATTATAAGTAACTGATTCACTCTAGCGTAAATAATAGTTTTATTTCAGAAGGGAATTTTGCCTATATTCTTTATATTACAATAATCTGATATAATAAAAAGTGATTACTTGCCCCTCCCTTGATAATTTATTAAAAACACAAAACTCCGTTCAGATGAACATAGCATAAATTAATAAACATAACTTAAAACTAAAGATAGATGGCATAAGAATAAATTGCATAAACGACCTATAAATTTATAATTTAGAAATTAAATTTTGTTTGAATGTTTTTATAGAAACTAAATATTTGTGCTTGCTTATAATATTAATGATCAATCTAAAATATTACTGATCAAGCAAGAATTTTGAGAGTGCTCTAAGCTTTAAATAAATTTAATATAAACAGTTTTGTGTAACATTTAATGATATAATTAATTACGAGATTGATTAGTTAGCTAGCTTTTCATTTAGAATAAGTTTAGTTATGAAATTAAATATTCTGCAGAATGATTTACTGGTAAAGTCTTTTAGGCATTCTTTAATGTGTTTCTATCAAATCAGGCTGGGCTTCTCTGGGTTTGATTATGGATGCAGCTGGGAAATTTACTTCTGTGGCAGATTTCTCCATTACTTCATTCAAGGAACTCTGGCATTTCAGGTGTAGCTTTTTTCTCCATCACGGGCTGGGGTTGGCTGAGGTTTTCTCTCACCAGTTAGGTAGTAGCAATCTGGGAAAGAGCAGACAGCAGTCTCTAGCCTCTAGCCAATGGTCATTATTTGGACAGCTTGGGTAATAGCTTTCTAGGATTCAGCTTGCAAATTTAATGCAGGAACAGCTTTTTAAAATAATTTGGGCACTGGTCTTTCAGGAAAATATTTTCAGCAGCAAATATAACTTTTTGAACAGCAACAGCTTAGAAGTAGGATGATGATCGATGAATGGATGGATGGATATTGATGGCTACTACAGGCCTGTTTTATATTATATTTTTGACAGTATGTCCCTCTTCTTTTTTCTCATGCCACATCACCTGATTACTGGTTCGAACTAGCCTTTAACTAAATATCCACTTAGTAAATTATTTGGTAGCGTTAAATCTGGACTTAAAAGTTCTATTATTGCAATTGACGTCATAACTAACTCCAGAATCAAAGATGATATTCCCCAGAGGTTTCCAATTTGCATCACAGTTACCTCGAGTCAAAGATGATATTCCCAAGAGAGTTGCAATAGCACTTAGTACAGATTTATGCCTCACTGAATTTTATAATTGGTCTTAGTTATAACTTTAAATAGGTCAAATTTTAGCTAAAGATTTATTTACTGCTTGTGTAATTTTAAACAAACAAAAGGACTGAAAATTATTTAAAATGAATACTGAAACTTAAATAAATAATTATTTAGAATGAATATTGAAAAATAAGTAATTTTATAAGTTTAAACTTATTATTTTGTTATATATATAAATTTTTTTTATTTTAGCATCTCCGCGGCGCGACGCCCCCCCCCCCCCCCCCCCCCCTCTTTTTTTTCGGGGGGGGGCGGGTCCCCCTCGGCTAAAACGCAAGAGATATATATATAAATTTTAACTGCACAATTATGTTTATTTCAGTTTTAACAAACGTAAATGAATATACGCGTATATAAATATTTAAGACTGTATTTTCATATTATAATTAACAAGATGATTATACACGCACGTATCCTGCAATATTATAAGCACACTCGGAGTTTTAAATTAAAAAAACATACAATCTGAGTGCAACGAAATATACTATTATAGAATATAATAGGTGAAACAGATCTAACTGTTTCAATATATACATATGCATCCATACACATATAATCTATATATAAAAATACATATATATATATAAAATATATGCAAAAAAACCTATCAAATACACAATTATATATATATATATTTAAAAAAAACCTATCTTATTTTTAATTTTTTTTTTAAAACTACCCTTTATTATTTCATTTTTTTTTGCATTAAATTGCATATGAAGAGTGTTATTGTAAGCAATATATATGAATATATGAAGAAATGCAAAGAAAGTAAAAAGAGAAAAATAAAAATATTATATTCATTTGGGTGTATTTGAAATATACTCACACATATATAAGACACATAACAAATCAAACACATATGTTTGCTTGAAAACAGATTCAGCTTTAATGACAGAGCTGATAAGTATGACTTTATTTTAAAAAATGATTTCATAACAAGCTCATACTCCACAATTTTTTTAAAAATAAATTATATAAAAAAAAAACAATTAGAAAACAATATTTGATGAGTGTGATATTTTATTGGTCTTATTCATCTTAAAGGATAAATATAAGAATATAAATATAAAATAATAGATTTATAAATGTATTAAAATCATACTTTCTTTTTAAATCATATAAATAAAGATACAATAAAAGATAAATGATCCTTAAAATACTTTTCATGCTAATCCAGCACTCAACAGTTGGCCTAGACAGCATCTCCCATACATATATCTTTATTATATATACATTATTTTTCAATAGCAAATTGTTACCTTTTATGTTAGGTGTGAATATATATATATATGCTTCATAACAATAGTGTATTTAATAAAACTATATGTAAAACATCACATATTCATGTATATATATAACCATATAATGATCAGAATCGTATGTTCAGCCAACAAGATTCAGAGACCTAGCGAAAGTACATCAAACCCAGCATGTTTGGAATATGGTAGTCGCCGAACAGTACTAAGCTTTAACCTATTTACCAATGCTCCAAAATCTCCACTATCTGACCAATGGAATAGTAATTTTATTTCGATCCCAGTGATCAGGGTGAAACAAGGACTCTATGGATTCAAACTCAGTCTCAGTCATGAGTTAATTACTAAATTAATTGATCAGATACTCACCAGTTCCCATAAGAACCTAATACTTTGGCAATGCTTAGAATATCATTTTTTTATATATTTCAGGGTTTTGAGTCACTTAACTAAGTGTGGATATAGTTGGGTGGATGTGGTGAACCAGGGAAAGACACAACCAATGTATAAGCATAAATATACATAATTTATTAATAACAACTTCAATGAGATGTAGAATAACAATAATATTTGGATCTCATTATGATACATGTATAAGCATTACAAATAAACTAGAAGTTAATAATGATAACCATATTTAGATATCAGGGTGATACATGTTTGAGCATTACCAAAGAACTGTGTGTTAATAATAATAACAATATTTGGGTATCAGTATGATATGTATAGGAGCATTACAAAAGAACTGTGTTTTAATAATGGTAACAACTTTTGTGTATCAGTATGATACGTGTGTGAGCATTACAAATGAACTATATACTAATTTGATCAAGAAATATGCCACTATAAAATTAATATGCCAATTGTCAAAGGTAGACTCAATACCTGGTTATATATTATTAAGTTAGAAGCCAGAAATATATATATCAAATCGATGTGTGTGTTTACATATCTAGGGGAAGTTAAGTATTCTTTATTATATTTATTTTTATTAATCCCAGCAGGAGTTATGGAACAAAGCATAATTCTAACTTTCTTTATTATTAACAATTACATTATAGACATGGTTTATCCATCCTACACAACATTACTAACAGGCATGATTAATAAACCTAATTACAGAAGACTGGTATCTGGGTTTGAATTCTGTGCTGACTACATTATTATAGGCATTGGCTGGATAGGCCGATCTTCATTATCGAGTAATAAGAAATATATATGTTTCTATGAAGACACATCTTCCATCAGCATGGTACGTGCAGGAATCTGGAGCATGGATTATGAATCACTATCGTCGTAGAGTACCCATTTATCAGCTCAAGAACACGACTATCTCCAGTACCGGTTAAATATCCATCTGGCAGCTCACATAAGATTACTTGACATCTATTCATTTATTGGAAGTATGTAGGTGCAGATTATTCTCCAAGTAACACTCAAATAATGGCCAAAAGGCCCTAACTCAAACTTGGATAGATATTTAAGCCTGTATTTAAAATTTAATAAGACAAGCAATGATGTGGATATCAAGATAAACATATTTTATGGGCTATAAAATGCCCATGAGCTTAAGTATAAAGCTTAATTACGAATGATCATAGTAAATCGCTAAGAAGGCAATAAGATACACCTGCTGAGATAGAGTACTTTTCCCCTAGATGTATGTGTCATTAAATAGATATAGTGGTATGAACACATACTTTCATAATAAATAACATTGCCCGTTTTACATTTAAAAAAAAAGCATGATTATTTCTTTTAACAAAGGCACATATAGATTATTTCATTTTATTGTCATAAAGAATTTCAATCAAATATAAACTAAATAGATGTGGACTTAAATAATTATTTTAGCACTCATTTATTCTTAATTTTGTTAACGAGGTATTTATTAGTTTGAATACATATATACCAGTAGATATTGAAAGTTTTAATTCAGATATTTGATTTTCTTTTTTTAAAACAAATGACAACATTTTAACTCACAAGGATTTGGACGAATGATTTAACAGAATTATTAATATAACAATTGGTAATCAATATTGCCTTGCGGCATTGAACATTACAGAACTGTATGGTTGTATTTTCTGACAACTATCTATCCAAATAATTAAAGACATTCCAGTTAAATTGGAGTACAATTTTCAAAAAACTGAATTTATTATTGAATGCCTGAGTTGGATCTGTGAAGATATTATTGCCCTCTCTAATAGTCAGTATTACAAAATGAAAGAGGGGTAGCCTATGGGTCTTCCCATGAGTGACAATATCTAATATTGCATTAAATAAATTTGAAGAAGACATTCCTAAATACTCAAATCAAACTCCACTTCTTTTATATATGCGATACATAGATGATGTCCTTATCTGTGCCCGAATTAAGGAAATTCATCATGATCTTATATATAAATCTTCATTAAAATGGATTATAGAAAATGAATAAAATTTAAAAGGCATAAAGTTTTTAGATATATATATATATTCAGCAAGAAGGTATTGAACTAAATTACAAAATATTAGTTAAACCCACCCATATGTGAAGGATTATATGCCCCAAATTATTAGCACCTACCACTCATAAGTTTGCAGACCTCAAAGCATTCTTACATAGAAATCATTGTTTTTGTAAATTTCGAATCCAATTATAATATTGGATAACAAAACTCGCATCATTAAAACATTCTATGCTAAAATTAGAAACAGACCTACTTATGCTGATAAAAACCTTGGATATTACTACCTTACATACCAGGGGCTACCCACAGTATTAACAAAATTTGTCTGTAGCATACAGAATCAGTCTTCATTTCCTTCCCATGCTAAACCATCTAATCAATACTACAAAAGATAAGCTGCCCTCAGAGCAAATTTCCCAAGTGGTGTATAAAATTATTTGCACCAACACAAATTGCAACACAGTTTATTTTGGGAAATCTCATGCCAATCTCTCCACAAGAAGAGTGCAACATAGATATCAATAAAATTGAGTGAAAACTAATCTATTTTTCTCAAACATGAGTTTAAACATGGTCACAGCTTTGAATCTACATCCACCAGTATTGTCTGCTCTATGAGAACTGATGCTAAATGCAAAGTTAAAGAGGCCTGTCACATTACCAACAGTATTCATAAAATTAACAAGAAATAATCCTGCATTCTCCCTCTGTCAAAAAGTTGGATCATTCAAATAAATTCATTTACAACTTATAATCAAATTTTTATGTAAATTACCACTCAAATCTCTCAATTCTATTGGATAATAACAGCTATGATTATGACTGTTAATTAAATGAAAGCATTCTCAGCATACTATGTTGGTGTAATTAGCATTTTTTAAATTATTAAACAAGCTTTCTTTTTCAATATACATGTGGTATGTAGTACATTGAATTAGAACTTATGCTTTGTAATGATAAACAAAAAAGGTAAATAAAACTTTACATTAAGACAAAAAAACCTCTTGCAACAATATGCTAAAACATCGTTTAAAAGAGCTATTACTATTATTTTTATAGATCTAAATCAGGAACTGACATCTTTATTTTAAGCAGTGGGCAGTGTAAAGACATTCATCATCTAAAATCGGACTCCAACAGTTAAAAAAAACAGAAACATCATATTTAGCACAAAAGTATAAAAAAAATAAAATTATTTAAAAAAAAATTATATAATTTTTATATAACAAAAATAAAAAGAAGATATTATACTTACAAATTTTAACAAGAAGCTTGATATTGGCATTTTTTAACCAATCACAAAAAGTTTGAAAATATATTAGCTAATTGGAATGGTAGATTAAATATGTCACTAGTTTCAAAAGCTTTGACATAATTATGAAAGTCATGAATTATTTAATTTTTCTTTTGCAATTTTAAACTAAGATCATTTCAATGAGTGATTAAATCTCAAAAAATGTAACATCCTTAAACCACTTACTAATCTTCAGTTTGGAATAAATTTCTTTTCAAAAAGCTTGTTACTTCTATAAAAACTCTTGAGACACTTCTGTATTTAAAAAAACAAATTGCAGAATAGAATTCCAGTTCTCTATATTCAGATTTAAGCTTAAAAATTCTCTAAATTGGAGTTGATTAAGTGCTTTATAAAATTAATACCTGAAATGATCACAGATAAAATATAACATTTTCATATTTATCACTTGAAATAATAAACATAATGTTTAAAAATTATAATGCCTTGGTATATATGATTTTTAAAAGATAATATGTTGCAAAGTCATTAAAGATATATTTATTAAGAAAAAAAGAATATTGTAAGTACTTTCATTTTTAAAAAATATGACAAGTCTATTAATACTACTTATGCACACATATTAATATTTTTGCTGGTTTCTTAAAATTGCCACAAGGCATTTATAATTGTCACATTTAAATTTTAATAATTCCAGAAATTGCTTATTTAAACCAAATCTCGATCAAGAAAAAGTGTGAGTGAATATTTAAAAACAAAGAAAACATATGCAGTTTTAATGAAATTTATCACATTTGTATAATCATGAAGTAAATATTTATTACAAAAAAAGTCATAAAGGACTGCATGGAAAAATATAAAGAGTTTTATTTAGCCAAATATGTTGCAGATTGTCCTGTCTAATCTAAATGAATTGAACAAGGAATTTTTTTTAGTAGAAATATTTCATAGTTATTTGTTTATCCAAGTAACTTGAAAGTTATAGGTTTATTATAATCTTTGTGGTTAAACAAATTTTATCTTTTCTGCTTTAATTGTTGATCATTAATATTATGTTATTTTTATAGTTAATTACTATTTTGATTGGAAAAATCCTATCACTGTACTATACGCACACATATATTGATACAAGCATGGGCATGTGAATGTATGCATACATGCTTGTGTATATATGTACATACATACATAGGTACATACATATATACACTTGTACATACATATATAGTGAACAATAACTCTGGTCAATAGGAGCAGAAGCAGCAAAATGTACAAATAAAATAAATATAAGACTAGTAGTTAATTAACTAAAGTTCATTCGGTATACAAATATTCATTTGCTTTAGCCACCATACACACTAAACATAAAACATTGGCAAGAATGTTCTCAGAGCTATGGTGGGTTTTATTTTATGGATAGTGTGCATACATATTATCAGTATGTGCTATGTATAAGGTGAAGTAGTATAATGGTATGTTAACTCACTATAATTAATTAGTATGTTTTATGAAATAAAGTATTTCATTCTATACTTGCTTTAGTGAATGCATGAAATAATAAGTTTGTAAATAAGGAAACAATTTATAATGACAAAATAAAATAATAAATCAATCAATAAATAATAAAATAAATCACTAGAAAGTTTTTTGGGAGATTTCCTTTTTTGAGTACTTTTCAAGTCGGAAATTATAATAAAAGTTCAAATGCTTTCTCTCTTTATAACTTTATAATTAATAATTTATAATTAATAACTTTATATAACTTCTCTCATAAAAAATATCATTTATTGCTAGATAGCTTTTCTGAAAATAGTTTCATTTACTTTATTATTAGAAATTATGACACAGTTCATGCTATAAATAATTCAAGTTCAAAGATTATATTCTTATAGTTCTTTCATGAACAAAAAAAATAATGGCATTTTTGACAAGTTCCAAAATAGTTTGCATTCTTTAGTTTTTTTAAAGTTCCATATTCTTTTCATTTATTTGTCCTGAATATTCAAAATAATATTAAAGCATTAAAAGTTCTGGCTTTAGAATATTTTACTAGTATTTTGAAAGTTTTTTCTTTCCTTTAAACATGATTCCTTCTTTTAGAATCATTAAGCAAAACATTAAAGACAATTAAACATGAGATTAGTATCCTTATTTCTTCCCTGACAATCCATTTGGAGAGTTCCATTTACCAATAGCAGTCTTTTAACTAGTTGATAAGGAATATAGATTGAACATTGCACTAGGTTAGGAACCAATGAGCTACTTACTTTAAACTAGCACTTCATCTTCCATACAAACAAAAGTACAAAGAATATTTCTATCACTTTAAATTTAAATGTAATTATAAATTTTCACTTCTGTATATTTTTCCTTTTACTTGATAGATAATTTATTTTGTGTTTTATTTTTTCTATCTCAAAAAGTATGTGTGAAAGAAAAATAAATCTATCTCATTTTAATATTTTTTCAACTTCATTTCTATATCAAAGTTTTAACTGTATTTATAAATCTTTTTGGGTTTATCTTCATAATAAATTTAAAGTAACTTATTTTTAATGAAGGGAAAATTAATTAAATGAATATATCACATTATTTTCCAAAAGTGTAATGATATAATTTTGGCATTACCAATATAACAGTATACATTTATTACTAAATTTTGATTTACAGATACAAATCTTTTCTGCATCCATAATTGCAACATCAATCACTTCAAATAATTATATTAATGATTATTACTAAACATTTATTGAGCTATCTAGAGGAAAAATCTTTAAGTATAAAGGTAATTTAATTCATCAACTTTGTTGTTTTTGCTGCATGTTATAACATTGCATGAGGCAATAATATGTTCAAGTGTAACATTTTTAAAACATTCTTGACTGTTAATGATGATGATTGGATGGAATTGTATAATGATAACAAAATACTTTATTATTTTTTGATTTGTTTTAAGAAAAACTTAATGTTTATTCCCAATGACTTATTGGAAATAAAAACCATAGACATACAGTAAGGTAGAGAAAATTGCAATATATCATGAAAGATTTCATCAATAAAGATGTCTGACAGAACTAAAATAATTCAGTTATAAAATATAGGATTTGCAATATTTTATAAATAGTAACCACTCATTGATTTCTGATAAAATACTAAGTGACTAATTAAAATTCGGTAAGAAAACTTCTTTTCCTATATTTTCATATAGATTTTATCATTTTAAACAAGTTCATTGATACATTACAGTCAAGCATTCACATGATAATAAACATAAAAGATATAATCAACAAATTTACTATAATCTTTAATTACATTAATAATGCATGCAGCTGTAAAACTATTGGACAAAACTATATGCTAGAAGTGACTTAGTTTGCTAAAAATGAGTTAACTCTATTATTAATTTGTGATTTCAGAGATAGATTATTATGATCTAGGATTCATTATGTCTAAAAAATTAGTTTTAAACAGATCATTAATTATATGTTTATCATAGGGTTTGCATATACAGTGAAACTATTGACTTATCTAATACTGGTATCTTCTTATAAGCTATCACTGATTTAGAGTTAAGTACAATTTATTGAGAGTTGGGAATACTTTTTAAATTTGAATGAACTATAAATTGTATTAATACAGGTAGAAAGCCATTGGTATGAATACTTATTATTCTCAAACTTTTATTATCCAAAAAAAATTAAAGATGATTTATAATCTTTTATAAAAACTGAATTAGTTTGTATATACATTCACAAAGTAAATTCAAGTAAAAAAATAAATATTTATAAATTCATAAACCTAATTGCAATAAGCTGGCTATTTTTAATGATATAATTAAGTTTTAAATAAAATTACATTGAATTGCTATGTGGAAAACAGACCTGAATTATAAATAAAGAATTAACCATGTAATATGTTAGACTATTCCCATTATCTAGAATTTTTTATTAAAAGTGTTTAACGACATTCAAATTGTATTTAAACCTTTCAAATATATGCAACTGTTATTAATAGCACACAAGTTAGTATACAATATGTTTAAAATTGGGATTACTCTTCTGTCTTCTTCAGATGTTGCTGGTCTGATCAGAGACAATATTAGCATGGGGGTCAAATTTAGGACTTTTAGACTTGTAATTATAAAATCTAAAAATCCCAGGTGTGATGCTCATGCTAGAACTGTCACTACTAGAACAGAAAGGCCTGAAAAAGAGAGAATAACAGTACTTGAAACATATATGCTAAGTTGTGTGCCATTATTAACAATTCAAACTAAATATATTTAAAAAGTTTAAACAAAGTTTGAATTTTTCTAAACACATTTAACAATTAATTCTAAATGATGAAAACAGTACAACATACAATTAAAATGCAGTAACAAACTCTCCATACAGTAGAGATACATAATTCAGGACTTAGTAATTAATGGAAGCAGGAACATTTGTGCATAAAATTCCCATGTAGTGACTACTCATTCAATATCCACAGACTAGTTTCTCATGAAGAGCTTTGGATCTAAAAACACAGCACCTAAATCTAAGAATCTAATGCAACCCTCCATCAGCCACATTTTATTTATTTAATTAACTATAAAGCCAGAAGTTTAAGGTTAAAACACATTAATGTGTTTTTATGGTTTTATACAATTCATGGTGAAGGAATGATGATGAATATGGTTTTTGATAAACTAAGAACATTAAAATATATAGATGCTGAACTGGACTTAGATTTATATGATTATATAGAAAAATGAGACTAGGTGCAGTGCTCTAAGATCCAAAGCTTCTTACTGATGAAAGTCACAATTAGGGACACTAGATGAGAATTTTATGCACAAACCTTCCTGAATCCATTGATTACTAAAGCTTACCTGAGTGGCACTACTGTATGGAGAGTTTTCTCTTGCTAATAATAGTTTGTATAATCATAGAAAATGGTGATCATATTATGTTTTGGTGATTTTATACAATTAAAATGCCATTATTAGAAATTTTCAGACAAATTTTAAAAATATTTCTAAATAAATGGATATAGCCTATTGAGGTTATATTGTACAATCTAATTTTTTTATATTTGCAACTTCAATTTAAATAGAGTTTGTAGAATAACAAAAGAAAACCCTATTGTATGGCATAATTATTATTTAAAATAATTTTAGACATAATTAAAATAATAAAAATTAAATCAATACTTTCAGGGAGAAATGGGATGGTCAAGTTTTTATATGCGAGATACAAAATGAAAATGTTTGGTAGATTGAAAATTATGGATAGTAAGATCATAATCAAAATAGTATTTAATTGGGTTACAAGTAAAGGACAGGCAATAAGATAGGTGAGAAAGGTAGTATACTATGCATAATATTTGGATAAAGATTTTATGTCAGTATGCTTGAACAAAAGATGGATGATTGTGTTAGGAGGATTGTTGAGTGGCAAAGAATGGGAATAGAAGAATTGAGGCATTAATAAAAAGTAGGGAGTTGGAGAAATGGAGAACTAGTACAGAGCATAAAAAAGAGTTTAAATATATATAGAAGTAAACAGAATATTGGGTGTGAGTTAATTTATGATAATAGCAAGAAAAATAGTTTTGCTATTTTAAGACTCGAACAGGATCGTTAGCAACAAGAGAATATACACATAAATGAAGAAATGTGGGGGATTTAGACTGCAAGTTATTAAAAAAAGCATAGAAAATATTGGTGCATCTGTTAATTGAATGTAAATGCTTACAAGCAGAAAAGATACAAATAATAAGGTTGTGGGAGAATAAATATAAAAGTGATTATATAGAAAGTGGGTTTTTGGTTATTATGCTGGGCTTGGAAAAAAATAAGGGGGATCTATATATAAATGCCATAGAATAGTCAAAGTTGATGCTGATGAAATCGGTTGGAGTAGGATAGAGGAGAATATGAGAAAAACTTCGGATGGAAAATGGAAGTGGCTGAGAGATTTATGATTTTGGTAAAAGAGAAGCCATAGCGCATCGCATAAAGCAACGAAAAGTTATTTGAAAGTAATTCAATGAAAAAAGTTATTATGATACATTTAAATTAATTTAAATGCAAATAAAGTGAATTGATAACTCAATTGTTTTGTGTACATTTTAATAATGCTTATAAGTTATATTTATCTTTTTTTTTTTTGGGATTACGAAAGAAGATGAAACAATCTTTTTAATAAATATAAGCATACTGATAAGGGCAAAAGCTTCTCCATTAGTTTCTTATAGAGAAATAATAAAAGAGAAGCTAGGAAAGATATCAAGCATGTCAATTTCTGAATGTTGAGAGTTTTTTGTCTTTGTTTAAGATTTTAGTTTGGATTTCTAGATACTCATTTTATAATCAAAATGGGATAACCATCTGGATTGGCTATGAAATGATTATCTGAGAAAAAAAAATGCTAGGCTTCTTAAAAAGAATTTTACTACTTCTGTACCATGAGGACATTCCATTTTTGTATATTGCAAGTAAAATAATGCATTGCATGCATTAGATTATTAAAAAATTTTTTTTGATGTTATTGCAGTTTTAAAAATATAACCCTATCGGAATGGATTAAACTTCGGCTAACTTTATTTTTATAATTAGCACAATATGTAACAAGTATCAGCATTGCATACGATTTCTTTTATGACGAACAAAATCAGCAATAGGTATTTTCAAAATCAGCAATAGGTATTTTACTATTAATTATAAAAACAAATTTAATACAGTAACAAACCTTTCATACAGTAGTGCCATCAAGTGTAATCTTTAGTAATCAATGGATGCAATAATATTTGTGTATAAAATTCCTCCCTATCTATTGCTTATTCATCCAACATCCTCTGACTTGTTTCTAGCTTTGTGACTTTCATCAGTGAAGAGCCTTGGATCTCAGTGTACTACTGTATGGAGAGTCTGCTACTGTTTTAACAGTTTGTGTAAGCATAGGATATGTTGGTCATGTGATGTATTAGACCCATCTCCCCTAAAAATGCCAAGCAGATTAAATAAAATTTTTAAAAAGCTATCCATCTGAAACCTGAATATATACATTTCACATCACATGATCACCATTTCTACTGTATAGAGAATTTTGGCTGTTCTAATAACAGTTATGAACAAGCCTAAGAAATGGTGATCATGTGATGTTTAGTGGTTTAATACCAATCCTGCCTAATAGGATAGCGGTGGCTATGGTTATTAAAAAACCAAAGACATCAAAGTATATGGGTAATGAACTGAGTTCAGACCTATATGACTATACATGCTAATAAGCTTGGGTTGAAAATATTATGTCTTCAATTTTAGACTTATAGTTTTGTAGTTAAGTAGAGATTAAAAATGGCTGCTGGAGGGTTGCATTAGATCTTAAAAGGTGAAGTGCTCTCAGATCCAAGACTCCTCGCTGATGAAAGCCACAAGCTAGAAACTAGTCAGGGGATATTGGACGAGTAGGCACCAGATGGGGATTTTATGCACAAGCCTTCTGGCATTTCATTGATTATTCTGGCTTGCATTGAGTGGCACTATTGTATGGAGAGTTTTGCTTGTTTTAATATATACATTTAACAACAACAACAACAACTGCGAATTTGAAAATTGCTGAATATTTTTTTTTTTTACATAGCAATTCAAGTCAGTACATTTACCAATGTAAAATTCATAAAAATCAATAATGCATCAAGAATTGAATATTTTTTGAAATCAAATACAATATATAAAGCAATAAGTATTTTATTCTTAGCATAACCTATTCTTGAAGATTAATCTCCTTCATCAGCAAACAGACACTGATAAAGTATTGCCCATGCTCATTTCAAATTTGTTAATTCACTCTATTTTACGTTCATATTTACACAAAAATTGAATTTATTATTATTAGTAATATTTTATTAATAAACTGAATATTTACAAAATTAACATATCTACAATTTTTTGTCATACTTTAAATTGCACTCCCAAATATGATAAATCCACAATAACTATCAATAGTGTGTCATCTCACACCTTATCCAATATCACCCATTAATGAATCAAAAAATAAGTTACCTCAAAAAATAAATATAATAGCTTTGATAGCATTTGTAATTACACAGGTATTATTATTTCAAAATACTATGTTAAACATCTTTTGTATAAAAATGATTGTGGAATGGTTATTTTAAATCTAAATTTTCTATTAATCTCCATATAGCAAAGTTTTAATTAACAAGTTCATGCTAGCTTATTGCTGAAAAAAAAAACTATAGACTGCCAATTTTTGTTCATGCTTTTTATGAATGATGTTTCGGGAAGTATAAGTGGGTGTTAAACCAATCTTTGTTATTTCTTTTGAGCATGTTGTAATTTTTAATACCAAATATGACAGAATAGCTTGCAAACCATGTAGTTCTGAGTGTAAATAATTACAGATGTATATAGGATTTGAAAGATTGATATATTTTTGAAGTGATTGCTTGAGGATGTTTTAAAAATGCAAAGTATAAACAGATTTAAAAAATATGTATCACAACTTTTAGATAACTATCACATAAGCTATATGTGATTTTGAGATTTGTTTAACTGGTTTATAAGTGTAGTATTTGACAATATTATACCATGCAGTAACCATAATTAAAAAATGCATAAATTTTGAAATCTAGTTAAAGTTTTAGCAACATAAGGAATTGTCTATAGATATATAAGAAAGTAGATGATCTTTTTTGAATTACTAAGTGATATAGCAACAAGGAATGTAATGTTTTATAATTCCAGTAGATTGACATACTTTAAGATATGATTTGTAAAAAGGATTTTTCAGCATATGGTACTATAGTAAATAATGTGGGTCACAACTCCAAATGGGGTCATGAAAATTTAATTCAGATACATGAATTTAAAGAAATATTAGTCGCAATCCCTTCATTATCTTTACCCTAATATATTAGGTTTTCTGTACAGTGCAAATATAAAATTGTAATGATGGCCAAGTTGAGCTGTAAATTATATTTACATATTGAAAAATAACAATGCATCATAATAATGGTGTCACATTACAATTTCAGCATATAAGTTATTTTAGAATGAAAATATATGCTGTAGTGGCGAGAATAAGGTTGGTACCACTGTGATTATATAATGCATTTCCGGTCAAGTTATTTGTTTCGGTTTCATTTCAACAAGTGGCCACATCATAAGAACAATACAATATTGTATTTTACTATTTTACTCGACTAAGGTTAGTATTTATTTGAATAAATATTATAAAAGATGTTATTTTTTATACATAAAAATGCTTACATACTTTTTTCTCTCACTTTTTTATTCAAAATTTATCATCCTATCAGTTTTTATAAAAAAATATTTTTTATTTGAAACTTATTGCCATTTATTTATTAACAAGTAAAAACATATTCCTATTATTTAAACTTAACAGGTAATTTATAATTGATTTATTGATATTTTTTAAATATGAAAAAAATAAAACATACGGGATATTAAAAAATAGAACATATGGGAGTAAATATGCTTCGTATAATTAAACAAAAAACACGGCTGCCACTTGGTGTCTCTGCTAACTAATAACTACTGTTATTTTATTTATATTTTAGGATAAAAATACTTTTTACCCATGGATAAATGGTTGAAGTTGAGTACCAAAGATAATGATACAGACGGCAATGCTACAAAGTCTCTTCAAGCAAGATCTCGCAATCATAAAGAGGTATCTAAGATGTGAAAAGGAAAATATGATGATACATTTCTCCTGTTGGCTTTACTTTCAATAACTGTGATGATAATTAACAATCTCTTTGTTGAATTTGCAATAATATTTTGTCTATGGAGAGTATGAAACCATCAAAATTAAAAAGGCATTTTGAATCCAAGCATTCTTCATATATCAATAAACCAAAACAATATTCTGAACGAATGATTGTTAAAAACTTCAAATAAAGAAAAACAGTATTTTGAAAAATTTATAACTGTTAATGAAAAATGTTTACTAGCATCATATGAAATTTCATGTTTAATTGCTAAAAACAAAAGCCATACACCATTGAAGAAGATCTTACATTACCTGCTACTATTAAAATGGTAGAAATACTTCACGGAAGTAAATATGGTGATGAAATTCAGAAAATTCCTTTGTCAAATGACAGTGTTACTCATAGAATTTCTGAAATTAGCAACGACCAATTTGAGCAACTTATTATTAGACTTAAAGAAAGCCCAATATTTACAATTCAGTTGGAAGAAACAACTGTTATTTCAAAAATAGCTCAATTATTAGTATATGTCAGATACATGTATAAAGTAAACATTGAGGAAGAATTGTTATTTTGTTGTTCTTTGGAAGAACATACAAGAAGGGAAGACATATATAATAAAGTAGACAAATTTTTTAAAACTGAAGGTTTAGAATGGAAAAATTGCGTTGGAGTATGCACAGATAATACAAAAGCAATGACTGGAGAAAATATTAATATTAAATCATTTATTAAAGCTTCTGGCAATAATCATGTAACTTTTACATACTTCCTGATCCATCAAGAGTCCCTTACAGCAAAAAAATTAGCAAAGGAATTGAACGATGTACTTCAGGATACTGTCAAAATTATAAACTTTATTAAAAGCGTGCCCTTAACAGCTCTTTATTTCAAATCTTTGTAAAGACATGGACTCTGAATACAAAAAATTATTATTACATGTAGAAGTAAGATGGATGTCAAGAGAGTGAGTGAAGTTTAAGAAGATTATTGTTATTTAAAAGAAGAAATTTTTATATTTTTAATTGAACAAAAATCTGATCTTGCTGCTCTTTTTCAAAATGACTTATGGCTATCAAAGCTGTGCTATTTGTTTGATATTTTTGAGAAGCTAAATGTTCTTAATTAAGTTGTCTCTTCAGGGAAAAAATAGCAATATTTTTACTTTGAATGATAAAATTGAAGATTTTATTTAAAACATCAACATTTGGAAGAATAGGATGGAAAATGATTAATTGGAAATGTTTTTGACTATCAACAATTTTATAATTGAAAAAAATAATTGTAAAATGTTAATTGCAAAAATTATTATAAATCACTTAAAAACCCTAGAAACACAGTTTTTCAAATCTTTATATCCAATTTAGATATCAAAAAGTTATGTTGGATTCAAAGACCATTTTTGATTGATATTAATGAGATTAATTACCTGCCAATATAAAATCCAAGAGGAATTTGCTAAGTTAAGTGACTCAGACTTAAAACTTGACTTTCCACAAAAATCCTTGACCGAATTCTGGATTGGACTGAATTTCCCACAATTTTTGAAATGGCATTAAATGTTCTTCTGCCATTCAGCACCACATTTCTATGTGAAATGACTTTTTCAGCTTTAATGTATATTTAATCCAAATATATGTTAAAGATGCTTTACATCCAGCAGTATCAAATATTTGACCAAGATTTAATTTGTTATGCAGCAAAAACAAGCACATTCTTCTCATTAAAACATGATTTTCTTTCATTAATTTGTATACATACAACAAATCCTAAAACTACTTATTTTCATATGTATATTATTTACTAAAGAAATAAATTATTTATGGGAATATTTATTTCTATATCTATTTTATATTCAATATCTGGGGTCATGAAAAATTATGATGATAAAAAGGGGTCATGAATGAAAAAAGTTTAAGAAGTGCTAGTATAAAGGATACAGCAGCATTGAGAATTGGATAAATTAGTGTTGTATGGAAAGAAATGGCTTCTGTTTGTTCAAAAGGAATGTGTTTTAAAGTATTTTTTGCTTTTATTTATTGTTTACAATATTTTTTATGAGTGGAAAGTAATTAAAAAAATAAAATATATGTTACATATCTTTTGAAGAGAGGACTTAATTAGGTGAGTCATGTTCCCACACAGGAAACATTTGGACTGTTCTCCCCAAACTGCCATGTAGATGGGATATTTGATCTCCTCTAGGACAGAAGGCAGATCAATCGGAGATATTTCTTTGTGTAAATTCATTGAAAAGGCTGCATTATTTGACAAAAGTTCTATTCCAGCTCCCTTCTCTACCAAGTAGTTAAATCATACTACCATGCCAAATCTTGCCAATAACCTCTGCAAGTCTGTTTGCTTGAATCCCATATAACAACTTCGAATGACTCCTGAAACCATCTTCAGCCTACTTGTATCGATCTTGACTAAGTATTTGTGGTCTAAATAGATCTGACTCCTTTTGAAGTTCTTTTTTAAAACATTTTCAAATTCAATGATGATATACCTCTTATTGGGGTGAACACTTGCATTAATAATAATAATTTGTTATAATTACTTTACTGCAGAGACTTTTTTATAAGCCTAATGATCAAATTATTACCACATCAGTTTTTTTTCAACAAAAATAATTTTTATTATAGGACTAAATGATACACAATTGTTATAAATTGGATTTTTTGTATATTGAAATGGTAAATCTGATTCAGATTTGCCGTTTCACAGTCTGACCCACATGTGCTTTTTTCATTATTCTAAAAAAATATTTTAACATTTTTAACCATCCTAAATAAATCCTAAAATTTATTTTGGACCATATAATTATACTAACGCACTGTTATTCTATTTTTATTATTAAAAAAAAAAAAAAATTCAAATAATTAACTTTGAATTTTTTTATATAGTTTAGATATATATGTTTAAAATGTTTTATTTTTTCAGTATAAGAATCCAAGATGGCCTTTTTGAAAAGATTTGTACCTCGATAAGAAGTTTAAAATAAATGTTAAATTAAAAGCATTGATAAATTACCAAAATCCATTCACTGTGGAATCTCTATTCATTAATTAGTAGAGATTCTACATTGTTATGAAATACGTATATTGGTGATTATTTATCTTTTCAGCATATATGTGTTTAGGTGTATCAGTGTTATTAGATAGATTGGAGAGAAGTGGGTGGTGCGAAAGTCTGTGCTCATATACCCTATATTACATATATATAGCCACAGGTATATAACAAGCCTGTGTTTCAGTTATTACATTATAGAGATGTCTGCCCATCCTTGCATATGTATTAAATGGATTATGTCCTGTGCATGTGGGGTTCAGATTGACCTTAGGTCAACATGGGTGTGACAATAATCTCGGCCTCAGGGTGGCCTTTGAGCATTCCATCATCAGATTTTCAATTGGATGGACGGTTGAAGAGTTGGAGTGTGGAGTGGATTGAAGCCTGTCCATTAAACTATGAGGATAGTCTATCTTAATATATATCTGAGCACTTATACTATATATGTGTGTAAAGATGATAGTCTGGACCAACTGATGATTGCTGGTTTAGCATGAAATACGTATATTGGTGATTATTTATCTTTTCAGCATATATGTGTTTAGGTGTATCAGTGTTATTAGATAGATTGGAGAGAGGTGGGTGGTGTGAAAGTCTGTGCTCATATACCCTATATTACATATATATATAGCCACAGGTATATAACAAGCCTGTGTTTCAGTTATAAAATTAGATTGAAATATATAGATCCTTATCGAGGTACAAACTTTCTAAAATCAGAATAAGAATAATTTCTATTGTTTCTAAAAGAAGATCACCTGAGGCAGCAGGAAGTAATAAATAGTGGCTTTTTTGAGCAGAGAAAGATCAGAGACCAGACAGAAAACAGACAGAGTTGTAGTAAGCATGCTATGATGATCGAAGAGTAGAAAAAAGGGTAAATCACTGCCCTTTCCTTCCCGAGACCTGAAATCTTCCGTTATGTTGCTGCCAGAACCTGCCTTCAAATGCCACCAGGCATCAACGTTCGCCTGTGAACTCATACCGGGGAACTCCAGGTAAAATGCCGAAGAGCTTCAATCCTGTCATCAAGATTTTAAAAATTATCATTAGAATATAAATGTAGGTTCGTAAAGCTTAAAGAAAAATGTCAAAAGTTAATGTTTATTAAAAATTTTTTTTAACTGACTTTTTTAACCTTTTCTTTTAAATTATTTATGTTTTTTCTTTTTAATAACTCAAGCTCACAATAATTTTTAATATTTTTAATTGTTGACTATGAATTTATTTATTTGTTTTATATTAATTTTTGGCATGAGATTATTTCACGCTTTGATTTTTTTTTTTGTATTTCGACAAGCTTCACTTGCGGGAGCTCAGAGTAATTTGCTAAGAGAGCAAATTATGTTTTATTAGAGGGAGTTCTGGAAAGAACTTTAATTTTAAAATAAAATAATTTTGATCTATTTTTATTTTGCAAGTGAAGTTATATCAAATATATATATTTCGAAATAAACATGCTGTAACTTCTTTAAACAGTTTTATTATAATTTCCCAGAATGGGATTCTATTATTTGATATTTCTGCAATTCAAAACAGAATAAAATATGCTATAGATTTTTAACCTAGTAACAGTGCTGCTGGATAGCATCAGTTAATTATCTTGCCATTTTTTAAGTTAGGAAAGAGGTAAGGGGGGATTTTTTCGAGAATTAAATTCCCTTATTTCTATACGTATGTTTTTCTTGTAGGTTAAATATTCCTATAAAATAGTTGGTTATGCAGGTTGGTCTCTATGCAGTATTAGATCCTTTCAAGGCTATTTAATTATAATTTGTTCCCACTTAATAATTATAATATCTCAGGTTAATAAAGAATGCTTAGAGTCTCATGAACAGACCTAAAATGGTCAGTGATTTGGTGATTTGGAGTTAGCTTCTGTTTTTCCCATAAGCCTGTGAATCGGACAGCGTGGTTGAGATAGAGTTGGTTTGTCAGCAGAATTCGTAGAGGCAAATAAGAGGGCTCTCCATAAATCCTATCTCCTATCAATATATGGACATGACATGTGGACGTATCAATTTCCCTTTCTATTCTTCAGTGAAAAAAGGCATACGAGTGTCCGTAATCCGGCTCGTATTTTCTTACTTACGTTTCTTCTATCCTTTGCATTCATATATTTATTAACCTGACATTTTTTTGCTTTTATTTTGCCTATCTAATACGTAAGCCATAGGGAAATGATTCTATTGAAAGGATCTTTGACCTAAGTAGTTGACTCTTTTATTTGTTTTCGTAATTAGTCAAAATCATTTGATTTTGGCTAATTCACGTTATATTTTATTATAGGTATGATTTTAGTTGTAAGTCCAACTAAAGTGACTTGTTTGATTTGATAATTAACTGATATATTTTTTTATTATAATCGCTTACAGTTTTAAAGTTATTTATAAGCTATGCCAGCAAGGTCCATTAATGTCATAAAACATTAGTTATTGAAAATCTAAATTATTATTTTTACAAAGAGAAATAAAATCATTTTTTTTTCTTTTATATGATAGTGGAGTAAGACATCAAATTAGTCTTACTACAAGCATCTATTTAATTCATATCTTTTTCAATAGAAATGTTTTTTTTTTAAATCTTGTATAAAGAATTCATTAAAATAGTCATTCTTATATATGTGCGATAGGCAGATGTTTAAATCTACCACTATATTACAAGCTTGTAATAAATGTGCACGGGGAATTTTGAAATCCGTGGTCATTTAATTATGAAATAATTTTTGCTATTTAAAAAAAAAGAGAATAAATGTAAACAAAAGTAAAGATGTATAAACTTCACAAAATAAATTGTACAAACCCAATAATGTCAATGCTGACCACTAATATAAATAAAGTCATCATGAACTCATATAATTATGAAGTTAATTTAAAAATTGTATTTTTTGTTTTTTTGAGCTTGAGTTTAAACTAATGCAGAATGTCTAATGATTTTAAATATATATATATAACTAAAAAAAACTTCCAGTGTTCTCGAATCATTTTATTTACTTTTATTTTAAATAAATTTTGATTTTTAAATATACCTATCATCCAATCACCCAAGTTCTAACTAAAATTATATTTAAATTGAATCTCATGCTTTACGACCCAGCTGCTGGGATGATGAAAGTAAAGAAATTCGATCGTATCATCGAGAAAGGCTATTGATTAGATCTTTGACCTGAGGATATAGGTAAATAGGGCAGAATTCACGATGTACCTGATTTATATATCTTGTACATGGTTGGACTTGAGGTACTTTACCTGTATTCAGGGGTTTGTTGGATCGATGTGTGTTTTTCGACTGGTATACTTTACCTGTATTCAGGGGTTTGTTGGATCGATGTGTGTTTTTCGACTGGTATAATATAAAATGCTTAAAATCAATTTAACATTTATTAACATTTTAAACAACTATTAAAATACTGTATTAGAACATAATCTTACAATGTCCTAACCAATTTATAATTTCTTTCATAAATAGGTAGTTAAAATAATTCCCATTTGAAGTAGATATTCTCTAAGATAGTATATATATATGAAAAACAAAAACCAAGTTTCAATCATGTTAAAACCTGCTGTCATTTGTATATATAATCAATAGATGACGTTTTACCAAAAACACTGACCAAGCGTTTGTTTACATAAACGATCAAAGAGTCAGAATTAACTATCTCTTATTTTAGCCCACCTTCAGATCAGTGATTTCAAGCGGATTTGTTATCATCAGTGAAGGACAGAGCAAAGAAACTAGATCTAAACACTGACTTCAAGTGTTTATGCACAAAGTTTCTATCAGCTTGCAAGCATGAAATTTTTCAGACTGATAAAGTCTTCAAACTCAGCCAAACAAGCTAGATAGCTATATGGGTCTGATCTCAGTTCAGTTTCTCCACATAGTCAAAGCCTCTGCAATCTATATCATTGCAGAAACCTTTAAAGGTACATTTATGAAAAACAAAAACAAGTTTCAATCATGTTAAAACCTGCTGTCACTTGTATATATGATCAATAGATGGTGTTTTACCAAAAACACCGACCAAGCATTTGTTTACATAAATGATCAAAGAGTCAGAATTAACTATCTCTTTCATTTTATCCCACCTTCACTGATGATAGCCAATCAGCTTGAAATCAGATGATTTGAAGGTGGGCTAAATGAAAGAGATAGTTAATTCTGACTCTTTGATCGTTTATGTAAACAAACGCTTGGTCGGTGTTTTTGGTAAAATGCCATCTATTGATCATATATACAAGCAACAGAAGGTTTTAACATAATTGAAACTTGTTTTTGTTTTTCATAAATGTACCTTTAAAGGTTTCTGCAATGATGTAGATTGCAGAGGCTTTGACTATGTGGAGAAACTGAACTGAGATCAGACCCATATAACTATCTAGCTTGTTTGGCTGAGTTTGAAGATTTTATCAGTCTGAAAAATTTCATGCTTGCAAGCTGATAGAAACTTTGTGCATAAACACTAGGAGTCAGTGTTTAGATCTAGTTTCTTTGCTCAGTCCTTCACTGATGATAGCAAATCAGCTGATCTGAAGGTGGGCTAAAATGAAAGAGATAGTTAATTCTGACTCTTCGATTGTTTATGTAAACAAACGCTTGGTCGGTGTTTTTGGTAAAATGCCATCTATTGATCATATATACAAGCAACAGCAGGTTTTAACGTGATTGAAACTTGTTTTTGTTTTTCATAAATGTACCTTTAAAGGTTTCTGCAATGATATAGATTGCAGAGGTTTTGACTATGTGGAGAAGCTGAACTGAGATCAGACCCATATAGCTATCTAGCTTGTTTGGCTGAGTTTGAAGACTTTATCGGTCTGAAAAATTTCATGCTTGCAAACTGATAGAAACTTTGTGCATAAACACTTGGAGTCAGTGTTTAGATCTAGTTTCTTTGCTCTGTCCTTCACTGATGATAGCAAATCAGCTTGAAATCAGCTGATCTGAAGGTGGGCTAAAATGAAAGAGATAGTTAATTCTGACTCTTTGATCATATATGTAAACAAATGCTTGGTCGGTGTTTTTGGTAAAACGCCATCTATTGATCATATATATATATATAAAATTCAAGTCAAGAATAATAAAAATTGTACTAATGTAACACGCACAACAATTTTTAATAAATCTAAAAATTATAGTTAAGTTTAGGTCAATACACAGATAACATTATTTTAAAATTAAATTCTAATGCCTTCCATATAAATTCAATAGAGATTTACACTTATTTGTTGTCACAAACAATATTTTAAGAGAAATGAATCAGATGTTCAATGAAAGTATGGCAAAATATACATTAGATAGATAAATATAGGCGATTTGAACACAGACTTTCAAGCACCCTTCAACTACCACACTATCTCATATTACTGATACACATGATCACACACAATTAAGCTCCAGGTATATGAAAAATGCCTGTGTTTCAAATATTAGATAGACAACTAAAATATTAAACCAGATCTATATAAGATCATAAAAGATCTAAATAAAGATCACATATGAGGTAAATGAATTAGTTAAGTAACTTTGCTGGAGTATTGTGAAGAAAAAAGACTAAGAAACAGTCAACATTGGTTTAAACTTAGATTTTCATCCTTCAGTAGATGACAATGATTGAGAATGAACGATTCACAAATACATTATTCTTTGAAAATTATTTTGCTTACTATGACGCAATTTTAAAATTGAGATATTATAACAAATTACATTATGAAATCTACTATTAATAATGATTTCAACATAAAATCATATGCCTAATTTCAATTTGCCTTCAGTCTTAATCTTATACAATTTTAAAGACGATTTATTATTTTTTAGATAAATATATTAGTTATTATTATTTTTTTCAGAATATATATTAGCTATTCTTAACTATTTATTAGGCTAGAGATTGCCGTAATATTAAGTCAGAAATAGATTTTAAACTCAGTTACAATCGATATATCTATTATAATAAATTCTAATTCTTGACTTTAATTGAGTTATAATAATATAACAACTGTATGCCTAATAAGTAGTTGTGAATAACTTTGATATATTTATCTTAAAGATGGTAAATCAACAAGATTGCTCAAGACTTGTGCACGTTTATAGATGTAATTATAGATGACGGTCTAACAAAATACCATGAATTAATAGGGAACAATGAAAAAGTCATTAGGGAGGATTTGATGATTTGGGCCGTCTTGTTCAATAGGAATGCACCTTGGAATTTTTGCCAGTTATGTTCAATTATTTGTTATAAAGGAGAATAATATTTAAGAGAAGAAATTCAAATATATATATATATTTAACACAAAAAAAGGAATATTTGTATTCAAAAAGAAATTTAATTTTTGCTTTAGAAAATGTAGACCAACAGACTTTGATCCCCCCATACTCAAATCAAATATTTTGATTATATTTTCTGCTTTATTGCTACTTAATTTACATTAATAATATAAAATTCTAATTGCTTCATATACTTTTTTAAATATGCATGTTATGTAGGTCAAGTTCTTTGCTTGAAGGCAGGTAAAGATATCTAGGTAATGGAGTAGTACGACCAAACGACAATACTTTATGATTATTAAACACCCTTTAACATAATTTATCATCTTATAATTATTTTATATGCTTTTTGTTAATTATAAAATAATATTTATATAATTCATTATTGTGTCTTAATTATATATTTTTAAAAAAGTTATTTTACATTTTACTAGAAAGAGAGCGATTACAAGAGATTTTGCTAACGGCAACCAAATGACTAAATTCATATATATGTATTTTAATATGAGTTCATTCAACCAGCTGATACATTTTTAACATTTAAAAATTAATTATTTATTTCCTATTTTTTTGTTTTGTTTAAAATTATTTTATTTACTTAATATTATATTAGTTCAATATCAAAAAGTAAGTGTAATGTCAATGCCAAACAATATTTTTCCAGTTCTAAATTCATAAAAGTAATGAATGAAATTAAAAAGTCATCAATATACTAAATAATGCAACTCCCTTCTTTTAGATAAATTTGAAGTGAAAAAAATAGTTGAAATAGATTTTCTTTTGTTACCTAAGTAGGAAATATAAATTCCAGAATATATATCAAACTTTAGATATGAAGATCTTAATGTGTTTTTCAAAAATCTTTAGTATGGTTTAGGCGTAATATGTAAAATTGATTTCAAAATTAGAGATAGTTTTGAAATATAGAGTGGTCAGCCGGTTATCTTGTAAATAGTTTATTTCTATATGATTTATATAAAATCGAAATAAACAAACAAATGAAAAAAAAAAACCAACAGATACTAATAACTGAAAGAAGACAACATTTAGAAGTAATTTGGATTTTTCCATTATGTCTATAATTATGGAAAATCTGATGTACATATATAATGAATAAAATTTTATTTATTCTACGGTGGATTACAAATAAACCCTAATTGTACATACTGACCAATTTAAGATAATGCTCTCCAGTATTAACATAATAAATAGAAATGAACTAATATTCGTTTTTTCAAGTTCTTATATAGAGAAATTATATGGACATATCTGGTAATTTAAGTATCATATTTTCTATATTGTCTGATAAACATTCATATAAGAATTTAAAAAATGAAAGAGTGACGTCAATTGTATTCATTACTTTGAAAGCTAATGCTGGAAAGTATTCCACTAAATTGACCACTATATAAATATTAGGGATTAGTGTTTTTAATTACATTGTATGTTATTTGATGTGTAATTTTTTTTATACACACATATATAATGTTTAAGGTTAATCAATTCTATAATTTTTGAATTTACAGTTTATTACTGATATATATATATATATATAAAATATACAAACCATCATACAATTACAAATATCCAGTAACGCCCTCTGTTTAAAGATCTATATCTCAATAATAGAAAACCTTAAAATGATTTAAATCATTTTAAGGTTTTCTATTATTGAGATATAGATCTTTAAACAGAGGGCGTTACTAAATATTTGTAATTGTATGATGGTTTGTATATTTTCTATAATTATTTCAGTTAGTGTTAACAGTAACTTTCTTTTCATATATATATTAGAGATATAAATAATAACATTATTGTAATGTTTTTATATCATACAATTTTGTTCATATAAATATTATATTTTTAAATATATACATTTATAATTTCTGACATTATATAACATATGATTAATGTTAGTTATATATGTATATATTAGATGATGTAAAAGTTATGAATATATATTTAAAAGTTTTAATATCAGTATTATAAAGTTGTATATTATAAAAATTTTAAAACAGATGTCATTTATTGTATGAAAAAGGTGGATAGTCAGTTAAAATGTTGAAATGCAATAGTAATAATAATAATAAAACTGTTTACATATATAATTATTTTATTATATAATTATAAATTTATCATTAGTTTTATAAATAATCATATGGTTAGTTTCTTGTGAGTTCATGTGATGCTTGCACACAAAAATTAACAGATTGAGTTTCAATCTAAAAAGATTAACCTCTTAATTCATTTATTTTACTAATATTAATACCTGTTTAGAGAGTCAATGATATAATATCACATATAAGTTTTTAAACTATATATACCTATAATTATAAAGGGCGCATATTTTTAATAAAAAAGATACCACTGAAAATATTTTAATTATTTAATAATTAAAATGAAACGTTCTATTCACTACACCTTAAAACATTTTAATGGTCATAATCTCATTTCTTCATTATCTTTGTTCAGTATTTATGTATGCTGGAAGACTACATTACAAATATGTGCAAAGAGTTAATGCAAAATTTTATATTACAATGGACAATGGAACATGAAAATGCCTCCAAAGCTCTGAAATTTTTAAACTTATATGTTCAATGGAATAACATCACACTAAATTATAAAATGATCATTAAGTCCATTGAAATCTGCTACCTTTAATCTCTTACACTGACAATATACATAAATTAGCTGAGATAAAAAGTTTTTAAATAGAAAGTTTTAATCTTTGTAAATACAAAGCAGATCATAAAGCTAATATAGAGATCTACATAAAGGATCTATGTAAAATCGGTTTCAACAGCAATATGTTAATCAAACAGTTTAAAAATTATAATAAATAGAATAGGAACACCTACAACAAGGAGATAATAAACCATGAATAAATTTGCTTTACCTAGTGAAGCTATCACACAAAATGAAACTGCTCAAATACATATAGTATAAGTGGGAGACCATCACCCTAATTTAAAATAGACTATTAAATAATATAAAATGTTCCAGGACCCCCCCTCCCATATTGTTTATAAAATTAAATATTGCCACCAATACCTCACAACACAAGTACTTATATAAACATGTGGAAAAAGATTCTAAATACAAATCTATCTTTTTAGAGCACAAACAACAGTCTTAAAACACATTTTTGAAATATTAAGACTATCTGTACAGAACAAAATGATAAAAAACACAAGATTCATTTTTAACAATTCCCATGCAATCAATAAAAAGAAAACAATGTTCAATTACTGAAAAATTGGAATATGTAAATGATTAATTTATGTAAATTAGCAAATATCTGGTAAAATGAAAATACACACAGAAAAAGTAGTTTTTAAAATAATATTTAGCGTTATTACTGCCTAGCACGCTTTCAATAATTTTTACTATACTATATTTGTGGCATATAGGAGTGTAATTAAATGGTTCTTTATGATTGAAAGCATGCTAGGTATTATTAATGCTAAATATTATTAAAAAACAACCATCTCTGGGTGTATTTTTATTTTATCAGATATTATGTTAGCTCAAAAAAGAAAAAAATTAGTAACCAACGAATTAGAAATTAGAAAAGCATATAAATTATTCAACGCATCCTGCAGCTCACGAGTGCTACGAATCTGATTTCACCAAATAAAAGTGCACACAGCTATTATCCACACACACCCATATATATATATGTTGAATAAAATCTCTTTTTAGCCAACGTTTAAAACGCTGAAATAAATCAATTACAATATCAAATTATTATAATTTGATTTACAAGTTCTAAACTTCATGCAAACACACATATTTGACCATTCATTTTTAATAAATATATTAATGATTATTATTAATCATTTTTTAGGCTAGAGATTATATCATTTTTAACGTAGATATAAGCATCAAACTTAATTAAAGATTAATACATTTCTTTAATTTTATTGAATTAATTAGCCCATACATGTTTTTTTTTTAATATCTTGCTATTTACAAACACACACACATGTATATGTATAGACAACACAGGTTAGTAAATACATAACGTTTCTAATACTATTATTCTCCACTTTTCTTCAAGTATTGCTGGTTTGACCAGTGATAATATTAGCATAGGCATCAAACTTACACCTTTAGATTCTCAAATATTGAATTTTAAGACAAAAGCTCTAACCATACTTATGGGTAATGTTTTTAATTTAATGATTATATTTCTATCTTATAATTAAATTTAAACTGAATTTCCCTTTTCCCTTCTAACAATCCTTCATAAGAAGAATTTCTATCTTTTTTCTTATATTTTGATGTCTTCTTTCTATTTCATTTTGCTTTCTTCAATTTATGTTCTTTAATATTTTTAATGATTTAGTTTTATCAATATAAGATGTGGTGGATGATCAGCAATGTAAATAGTAAAACCCTGATTCAAACTGCCCAGATTAAAAAAATCATAAACTTTTTTTTCATATTATAATGAAAATGTATAAATAATCAGAATTCTTAATTATGTATGTGCGTGTGTTAGTCAATAACCTTATTTCAGTAAATTAAAAATAGAAAGCTTTGCAACAAGTTTTAATTATGCTATTTTTCAGGTAGACGACCTTAATAAAGAAGAAAAAATTAGTGTCAGAAGGAAAAAATAAATAAATGAAAGATCTAGATCACAATTAATTTTTAAATACAAAATAATATCATTTAAAATTATATTATATTTTTATATCCTGATGCTAATGTTTCTTTGATATATAGAATAGTTAGTTACCTTAAAATGATTTTTAATTAAGCACACCAATACTAATGAAAATATTAGACATTATGCTCAGTAAATGGTGTCAATAAAGAGAATTTATATATATGTTTTTTATAGTGTTGACCTGGAAGCGAACCCGGACCAGCTGCTTGGAAGACAGCTATGCTAACCGCTAGGCCACCAACGCTTGACAAAGAGAATTTTTGAAAGTATTAACAAATAATTGATAATTTTAGAAAAAGATAAATAACAACTATAATAATGAAAATAAAAGTGGATTTAAATATATTAACGTAAATGGTAATACTAAAATGATAATGAACATTTTTGCATTTGCTGTACCTCCTAATGTAATTAGGCTGCATAATAATTTCAAAAATAGCATTGATAAAGAATATAAAAGTAATGTAATATATAAAATTATTTATTTTTGTGGGATAACATATATTAGTGAATCTTGATATTCATTGAAAAGAAATTTAAAGAATGAAAATTATTATATAAAATAATTAAAGCAAATAAACTAAATAAGACACAAACATCTTTGGTAATTGATGATCATGAACTTAAATATAGTAGTCAAATAATGTAAAAATAGTATATGGAGAGAAAAAAAAAAGAACATTATAAGAGCCTATTTTTATTAACAGAACACTTTATTTAATAGAGTAGATGCTAATGTGATAATTCAAAAGCTTGGGGATAACTGAAATAATGCATTGTGGAATTAGTTTGTATCCATTCTATAAGTGAAAGCAGTTGATAATGATTAGTGATAATAATCAAAAGTTTTCAAAATAATAATAATAATAATAATAATAATAATAATTATTATTATTATTATTATTATTATTATTATTATTATTATTATTATTATTATTATTATTATTATTATTATTATTATTATTATTATTATTATTATTATGATTATTATTATTATTATTATTATTATTATTATTATTATTGTTGTTGTTGTTGTTGTTGTTGTTATTATTGTTATTGTTGTTGTTGTTGTTATTATTATTATTCTTAAATTATTATTATTAAAATTTAAAGCTTACTGTGATTTATTATACATAATTATCATCATTACACATATCAGAAAAGAGAAAGAGAGAGAGAGAGAGAGAGAGAGAGAGAGAGAGAGAGAGAGAGAGAGAGAGAGAGAGAGAGAGAGAGAGAGAAAAGAGAGAGCAGTGAGAAAGAAAAAAAAGAGAAAAAGAAAACAAACAGTTAATAGTTTGGTGATAGCTATACAAACCATTCTGTAAATCACTGGTATGTTCGTATACATTGTGCATGATTTTTTTAAAAATCTATTTAAAGATAGAATCCTGCTTTAAATTTCTGCATATTCTATTCTCTGTACTTTAATGTCATCTAGTGTAAGCCTACAAATTTTTATTTATTAGAAAACACTTCTATTCAATGCAATTATTTGTTATATTTTTCCTCAATCACATCCTTTCAATAAAAGCAATCAATAATGCACCTTTTTAGATTGTTGAAATGGGGCAGAGATGTATGCTAATGTCATAAAAATTATATTCAAGTTGAAACAGGTAAAACTCTCTATATGTACTGGCACTCAGTACAAGCCAGAATAATCTATGGATGCCAGAAGGCTTTTACATAAAATCCCCATCTAGTGTCATAGCTTTGTAGTTAAGTAGAGATAAAAGGTGGCAGCTGGAGGGTTACATTAGATCCTAAGATCTAGGTGTAGTACTCTCAAATCCAAGGCTCTTCACTGATGATGACACAAGCCAGAAACTAGTCTGGTGATATTGGATTAGTAGGCACTAGATGGGGATTTTATGCACAAGCTTTCTGGCATCCATTGATTACTCTGGCTTGCACTGAGTGGCAATATGTATAGAGAGTTTTGCCTGCTTTAATAACAGTTATAAGCAAGCATAAGAAATGGTGATCATGTGATGTTTATATTTAAGTTCACTATAAAAAATTTTTTTTTAAAAAAAGTCTTTTTATTTTTTATGTATCTCACATAATTAAAATACCAATAATATGTGATGGCTATTATAGATTCAATAGCATTATATTCATAATGATAAAGACAAAAGGACTAATCTTATGATTCTGCTATCTATTTCAGAATACTTCAGAGCACAACTTAAGTAAAAGTTTTCAATGTATTTATGCTATAGAATAGATTTTATACTCACTTCATGCAAAAAAATTATCAGTTCTATGTACAATTTTTAAACTGATTGACACAAATGCTTAGATTAAATTGATAAAAAACTATATATTATAACCATATAATTCTATAATTAAAACCACTTCTTTTCTTTTCAAAAACTTTATTTGATGTATATATATATCCACTTATTTCCAACGTTTCGACTATTTTTACTCTATAGTCATTTTCAAGGATCTAGAAAAACATATTACATTATAAACAAACTTCACATAATAAAACCAAAAAAACAAAAAAACAAAAATAATCAAAAACAATATAAAACATATAAACCCCATAAAATTTAAAAATAAATAAAATACATTAAAATCAATTAAATTAAAAACACAAAACATACACCACACTTACTTGACTCCATTCTCAAAAAACTTTCCCTTTTTACATTTTCTTTTATCCAAAAAACCAATTGTTACAATAAAAAACTTATTTCCTTTTTCTTTCTTATATACTTCAAAAATGAATTTATTTCCAAAAATAATTCTTTATCCATTACTTATCCAATTCTATTTAAAACAGGTTTATATCTTTTTATATATAAACTCTCTTTTACCATTCTTTCTTTATACAATCTAACCCCCTCCAACATTTTAATCTTAAAATCTGTATGTCCAACTTCCTTACTATGTATATTTACATTAGAATTCCTATCTCTCAAATGCTGTTTCAATCTTATCTCTAATTTGTTCTTTGTTGTACCAATATATGATACATCTTTATTCTCTTTTTTACAATCCAAACATTCTATTTTATAAATACCATTTATGTTTTCAACATTCCTATTTCTTATCATATTACCTAAATTACATTTCCTTTTATATACTGGTTTCAACAATAAAACACATGTTTCCACTTTTGGCAGCCATCTTTGCAACTGGTCTTAAAAAAAGCGTCCCTTAGCGATTCAATTTCAAGAAGACAGGGACGATTGTCCCCTTACCTTTACGTTTTTTATTCAAGGTAAGTCGGTTTTAATCATTATATATTATGGAAAGTGATAATATAATCGATAACTCTCAAATTAATGTTAGCCCCAATCTCAGCATTCAATCTAGCAATGCAGTCATTGGTCGTAAATATCATAGCCTTAGATCTAATCTAAATGCAACTAAACTAACTTCTACAACAAATAAAAACCCACAAACCAATAAATCAAATGAAAACATCATCGCAAATATCAACAAAAGTTTAGAAAATATTCAACTTATCCCTAATATAAACAATAGCATAAATATCTCATCAAGCAAAACTATTGAAATCCTTAAAAATACAAGCAAAAACCAATCATCTCCTCTCCGAAGACTTTACGCACCCTCAGAAGACTCTAATGAGCAATTTCCTTTGCCCAATAATACCCTGAAAACCATATCTGAAAATAATAGACAAAATTACCAACAAGATGATTTTGGCGAATTTTTTAAAGTTAAAACTTTTCCACCAGAGGTCGACAAAACCAGTGCTGTCACATTACAGTTTGTCAACAATAAATTTAAAAATCAAAAAGAAGAAATAAATTTTAAAACTAATAAATCTCATTCCAAAACAAACAAAGATTATAGCACAGAACAATTCATTGCTACATCAGCCAACTTACAATCTAAATCAATTTCCTCAATTCCAATATCGAAAAATTCCTCTATGTACGCAAATATCATAAGGTCTAAAAATTCTGAGAGCATCTCCGAAAATATTAAGGCTGATAATTTCAATGAACTATATTTGAATATATCAGAATTAGACATAGAACAAGAATGAAACACTCTGGAAAAGGTCTCATTTAATATAAACGATCTTAATGATGACATGTTCCTAAAAATGAATAACGATTTCAACAAAACAATTCCCAACACTCTGTATAAATCGTTTACAAACTACTACAGCGATAAGTCGTTAATCTTAGCCATAACAAATCAACAATGTGCATTATATAAGTTCCCTCTAGAACAACTATACAGTTTAATCAATCAAAATCAATTAGGCAGAGGCATTCACATGATCCTTAATCATTCCAATGACTGCTATGTTATCATTGAGTTTAAAACATGGGTGGACCGTATGAACTTTAAAAATAACTATAGATCTTTAGGAAATTATATACTATGCTCCATAGATATGAACCATCCAGTTACACTATCTGGCAGAATTCAAAACTGCCTTGCCCACTTGAAAGAACAAGAACTACAAGACATCCTTATTAATTATGGTTCAGTTAGCAAATTTAAACACCTATTAAACCCTCACTTCGAAGATCAAATCCTGTCCAATACAGTTATCTTCACACTTACATTAAAGAAAAACATTATACCTACTGACATACCCACCATCATTACTGCAAGAGGCTCTCCTATGGTTTTGACCTTCAAGGGAGTACAGCCACAATGTTTCTTCTGCCTTCAAAGAACACACCTCATTAAAGATTGTGCAGCAAGAATATGCACACACTGTGGTATTAAAAAGAATAAAGTTCACAGATGTCCTGGTAGACCTATTAATATGGCTATCACATCCATAAATAGACAATCACCACATGGGACTAATCCAAACAGTAAACTCACAAACCCAGACAATCTGTTCAAATAAATCCTCCAACAAACCCTTTCACATCCAAACCTATCTTTCAAAATGAAAATCTTCAAGAAAGAACAAATGCCAACCTCTACACTAATAGTAGTGAATCAGAGAACCAAGCAATAACATCTACTGCTACTAAACCAATCTTTCAAACCAATAATACTCAAGATCATACATACGATGCATATTATACTAATCCCCGAAAAACAATGCTAGGTCAAACTCTTTCTACAAAAGAAGACAATATGACCAAACCATCTAACGAGAGCAAGGAAAACCCAGGTGATGAAGAAAATACACTTAAAAAATTTCAAAACAATTCATCTATAACAACTCCCACCAAGCTTAAAACCATTGATACATCATCATTCGGGCCAGCTAAGTCTAACAAACCTAAACAAAGTGATCCACAAACTGTCCTCAATTCTTCAACTCCTGCAATAATTAACTATCCAGATGAAAAGACTTATCAAACACTCAACCTGAAAGTCAGCATAATTAATGTTTCACAACAGTTACAGCAAACTGAAAATGACTTAGGTCTAAAATTTAAACCAAATTCTTATAATAATAAAAAAACACTTTCATCAAAAGAACAGGAAAAAGAAAATAACACTATTAAACTTAAAAACCTCCAAAAAACCGACACAACAAATACCCAAAATACAAATAAGAAAATTAAAAGAAAATCAATTTGCTCAGATAAATCAAGCTCTGATGATCGATACATTATTCACCACCACCCTCTAGCAAACAAATTTCAGATATATCCATCACAAAGCTTCGCAAATACATAAAAAAAAGAGGAAAACCTTGGATCCTATAACCATCGATACCATTGATCCATCTGACAAATCTCAGACAGATTACACTACTGCATCAGACACCGAAGACTTCATGGATGTGTTTCCTCAAAAAAAAAAAATATCCACCAATCCACCAAAAATTTAAAAAAAAAATTTTTTTTTCCCAAAAAAATCAAAATCTTTTAATAGGGGGTTTTCCCCATTTTTTGTAATTTTTGAGGACGGTTTGGATTAATCTATCATGTTCTGCAAAATTGCTGGCATTAACCTTCGTGGCATCAACTCAATTGATAGAGTTCTAGCTATTAAAAACTGGCTCTTGCTCTGCTCCCCTCATATACTTCTTATGGGTGAAACTAAATATCACCATAAGACTGATCCTAAAATACTATCTCTTCTCTCAGCTCTCAGATTTATTAGATTTTCCATAGGCCATTCTGCTTCAGGTGGAGTCGGTATTCTTTTCAACAAGTCAACACCACCAAACAGTTTTAGCATTCTATTCCTAGATGCCAATATTATTATCATAGAAATAGACTATTGGGGTTATCTGATCATCATAGCTTATATATATATATATATATACAGCCAAAGACACCTCTCAATATCTAAAAATAATCCATATTCTAAATGCCATCAACGCTAACAGAGCCTCCCCGACTATTCTTCTGGGAGACTTTAACACCACATACAATGACTTCAACAAGAGATTTTTGCATCTAATAAATCACAGATTAATGTGTGGAGAGGGCTTCTTCCCTCCTGAAGCCTACTCTTTCTATACTAAAACTAAAAAGTCCCTGATTGATTTGGTTTACTACACCCCAGACCTCCATTTCAACCTTGATGCAGCCTTGGCCCCTGTTGCTTTCTCTGATCATATGGCTCTAATCTTACAACTTACACCTATTTCAATCCCTACACCTATTGATGGACCTGGTAAAACCATGCACATGATCACCCAATCGAATATGACTGAAGCGATAGTGTCTGAGGCATACATCCTTTTCCAGAAAATAAACATCCTTTCCCTTCCTGCTGAGGAGGGCTGGTTTTCCTTCATTGGAATACTACAGTCCATATTAAATCACCACACCAGGAAAATCAAAGGACCTAATGGCCTTCTAAATGACCTAACAGACATTAATATACAACTTCAAGCATCATAGCAAAATTTCACAAATACAGAAAAAATTATCTTCCTTAAAAATCTCTACAAAATCAAGCAAAAGTCCCTTGCAGAATATATATCCATCAGAAGAGCCAAAGTTTCTTAGCACAACAACACTGCTGGATGAGAGACTACTTCAGATGGGCACTGGGGTACAATAAAAAACAAATCACTCCCTTATCCATTAATACTAATGGAACCAATCTTATTGGGTTTCCAATGATGCAGCACATCAGCAAACAAAATCTGCCAATTAATGCAAAAAGATGGAGCTCCTCCTATAAACATCTGGTTGGATGCTGGTGACCCCGACAAACATGGCATTACAGAAATCCAAATCAAAAAGAAGATAACATCTCTCCCTGATGGCATTCATCCTGGCCTTCATGGCATTCCAAATTTACTTCTCAAACACCTCAGTCAATTCACTGTGCCAATTATTAAAAAAATGATTGATCACCTAGCCTCCAGCAACAGAAACATAGCAGATCTTTACCCAGTGGAACTCATGCCTTTTATTAAAAAAGCAAAACCACTAAACAACATTAACAGTATCTGGTCAATTTCCATGACCCCATTGCTTATCAAGATAATTGAGCCAGTCATTAAAGATCAAATCCAAACTCTAATTCTTAGCCATATCTCGTCAAACCAATACGGAAAAAAGGGATCATCAACCTCGCATGCTATGTCCAATGTAACTGCACTGTTCAATTACATCAGAGGACATCTTAAATCAAAACCTATTGTTGTCCAGCTGGATGTTGCAGCAGCATTTGATTCAGTCCAGATAAACATCCTCCTGGATATTCTGTTGGAATGCGACATTCCAGCCAGGATTGTACAGATGGTCAGCAATCTTCTCAACAACAGAGAGATTTTTCTCTCTCTTGATGGCAAGATCACACCAGGCTTCAAGCCATACAAGTCGATCCCTCAAGGATCTCCGCTCAGTGCTTTTTTCTTCACAGCATACACCAACCCTCTTCTGACGGATATAGAAAAAAACCTCCCTGGAATTTTCCTTCCCTCTCTCAATAAAAACTTCAATGTATTTGCATATATAGATGACAGGCTTCCCACAATTAAATACTCCCCCCATCTCATGAACATATTAAACAGAAATACAGCGAAACTTGGCCTACAAATAAATTTTAACAAATCTTCCATCTGGAAGATAATGTCTGGTAAACAAATTAACTCTCCCTTTTCTGCAAAACCCCAAAGATACCTAGGTTTCCCAATCTACAAAACTCCAACTGCAATGGCAAGAGAGATTCAAGATGCAATCCTCCATTCAACTGAAGCCATTACCACTTCACTCTCTAGAGTATACCTTTCATTATATGGAAAGGTTGGCCTCCTCAACATGATCATAATGCCAAAAATCTCATATTATCTTCCATTCGTTAAAATGTCTAAACAGTTTCAAAATAAAATTAACTGATTATGCACCAAACTTCTCTGGAGAGGAAGAACAGTTGCTATTAGCTTGCGAGGTATTCAGCAACCACGTAGGTTCAATGGACTGTCATTCCACTCAATACAAGCAATCATTTTACAGAAAACCCACAACACTCTACATAATCTGATCCTCTCCTGCGAATACTCTAACATTATTAAAAAAATTACACCGACAGATTGTCCTCCACCCTCTTCCAGTTCATGGATAGCATCCCTAATAGAACACCTACAACTTTATAACCCGATAATGCCCTTTAACCTTAACCAAAAAATCACCTTATGGGAAGCATAAAATATAACCAACTATAATCAACAACCCATTAAAACCAGCCTAAAAGCATTCCTTGACTTCATCATTAAAATAAATCTTAATGCGCTTCCCACGAATTGGTTCCTTTATCACTGAAGAGGTTTTACCAGCATTGACCCTATATGTGGTCTATTGTGCTCATGAAGATGAAACCATAGACCATATTATACACCGGTGCCCAAGACTTAAAACTCTGAAAGATATAATTATAATCAATTCCAACATAAGACCTGATATGATTTTCTCACTTGAAAATGCCATTCATAATGGATTTTTTACAATAATAAGGCTTTCTACCTTTGTCCTTTATTCCATATGGATAGTGAGATGCAAAAGTCTCATGGAATTACCTCCACCACAAATCATACCATTGTTTTATCAAACGCTCAAAAAAATCATGAAACGTGACCAGCTACTTGCTTCCAGTAAAGTCTTTGATGACACCTGGTCTTTAACTGCTCTTTCCTTTTCCTGATTATCAATTCCCACCTACCCAGCATTATAGAATAGTCAATTATAAAAGAAAATATTCATGTTTATATTAAAAATGCTAATACCATTAAACAAGTTTTTAGAATCTCTTCACTATACCTAACCACATAAGAGTATAACAATTGTGCTCTCATAACATAATCTAGCCAGATGACAAATAGAACATTATATAATCATATTATTGTACAATTTATTCATTTATTTATTCTTTATTAGTATGTAATCACTATTTATTGTTAATAAAATTTTTATTGAAATGAACAATAAACCACATTCCTTACCATATTTCTTATTCATATCCCTCATTATCTTTTTAATCTTAAAAAGTACTTTTTGACACTTTATACCCACTATACATAAATTCCTTCTTTTTTCTTTCTTTTTTTTTCAATTTCCTCTCAATTTTGTCTATATTTTTTTCCCCACATAATTTATTAATAATCTTAATTGGATAATCATTTTTTATTGCCTCATTTTTTATACACTCCATTTCCTCCTTAAATAACCCCTCCTCTGAACATAGATTAATTCCTCTAACTATTCTATTATTAACAATATTAATCCTATGTACGTATTCAATATCTGATTCCCAATTACTCAATAATCCATAAAAAGTATCTTTTCTAAAAATACTAGTCTCAATCCCTACTCTATAATTTTTTATAACTTTTTTAATTTTAACATCCATATAATTAATTGAATTATTTATTTCTTTTTTCATTGTAAATTTTATGTTTTCCTCAATTAGAATTAATATATTTTAAAAAACATTCTGATTTTCTTTTGTTCCCATTGAATACCAAAAAATAATCATCAATATATCTCACATAAAATATAGGTTTGTATCTAGTATCACCAAAATATCTTTTTTCAAAAAAAATCTATATATAATGATGCCAGTAAACCACTTAAACAGTTTCCCATACTCAGACCTTTACACTGTTTATATTTCCCATTGTATACAAATATAACATCCTTACAGCATACACTCAACATGTCATATAATAAATGACTTTCTATTTTAATATTCTTATTACCATCCTTAATATACATTTCCATAATTACTTCAACAGCTTTATTTGGATCTATATTTGTATACATATTACACACATCTAATTTTACAAACCATATATTTTTTACATTATTGTTTTTTTCTAAAAAAACTTTTAATTTTTTTATAAATTCATATGAATTATTAACATTATTTCCTCTTTCTTTCTTTCCATATTTTTTTAAAACCTTAGTAAATAACCATTTTGATAATTTTTCATAATATGCATCAATATTATTAATTATTGGTCTCAAAGGTATCCCAATCTTATGCGTTTTTGGTATCCCATGTTTCTCAGCATCTTTAAAATCCATCCTCTTCAATTTCACTAAATCATTCACACCTATGCTTTTTTTTGAATACATTTCTGTTATAAATCTATTTATTTCTTTATTTTTCCCTACCCCCTCATTCTTCTTAATCCTTTCAAAACAATCCTCTTTTAATAATATTTCCATCTTTTCCCTATACTCTTCTATCTTCATTACCACCATACTAGATGTTTTATCTCCCTTTAAGAACACCACATCATTATATTTACTCTTCATATTCATAATCATTTCCCATTCATTATCATAACCAGATTTATCACTCTTATTCCTTCTTATATCATACTCCAATACTTCCATCCTGTATTGAAATTCCTTCATCATCCTTTCATACCCATATCTTTTTCTCTCATTACCATTATTCACACTACCTAAATCCTTTAATCTATCTATCATTAATTTACATTTTGCCTCTATTTCAAAAATCTCTTTTTGCATTTCAATTTTTCTCACAGGTATATATTTTAATTCTTTTTCTAATATTCTCTTTTCATCCTCTTTAAAAACTTTATGTGTTAAATTAATAATAAAATTATATTTATCAGTATTACATTCATTTCTATTCTCTTATTTATTTCTATTATCATATCCATTTACTCCTAGCTTTGTTTTTATTCTCACATATATCCCTTTTATTTTTGTCTCTTATTAATCTCTCTATTTTCTTATTTTGTCTCAAAATCACTCTACTCTTAAAAATACCCATTTTATATATACAAATATTCTTTAATAATTCTTCTTCCTTTAAATTAATTAACCTTCTCAATTTTTCATATACATCTTTAACCCTCTTTAAAAACCTCTCTTTATCTCTATATAATATATAAATATATCTTTTTACTAATTTCATTTGCAATCCATAAACATATTTCACATCAAACATATTCTTAATTACTTTAATTTTTAAAAAATGTGGTATTACCCTATTATGCAAACAATTCTTTATAAAATTAATATCTAATTGTTTTTTTACCACTTTTAATTTTAATTTCACCCATTCATTAATTACCTTTACATATATATTACTCATATTTATATTTCCAATGTTGTTTTTAACAATGTAAAAAACCTTCTCATATTTATGTTTACACACATCTTTTTTTAACTTATACCTTTAAACCCTATCATATATGCAGTTCAATTATCTAATAATCTATATAATAATTTCACCTTCTAATAACATTTCCATCATTTTTTCAAACCCCCCCTTCCATAAATTATAAACCATAAAAATAAAAAAACAAATAAAAATAAACCAAACCACAAAAAAAAAAAAAAATAAATAAATAAATAAATATAATAAAATAATAAATAAGTAAAAAAGTCCAATGAAATTGTAATATATTTTCCTCTTCTTTCTTCCTCTGTTTATGATGGAAATGTATTAGAAGGTGAAATTATTATATAGATTATTAGATAATTGCACTGCATATATGATAGGGTTTAAAGGTATAAGTTAAAAAAAATGTGTATAAACATAAATATGAGAAGGTTTTTTACGTTGTTAAAAAACAACATTGGGAATATAAATATGAGTAATATATGTGTAAAGGTAATTAATGAATGGATGAAATTAAAATTAAAAGTGGTAAAAAACAATTAGATATTAATTTTATAAAGAATTGTTTGCATAATAGGGTAATACCAAATTTTTTAAAAATTAAAGTAATTAAGAATATGTTTGATGTGAAATATGTTTATGGATTGCAAATGAAATTAGTAAAAAGATATATTCGTATATTACATAGAGATAAAGAGAGGTTTTTAAAGATGGTTAAAGATGTATATGAAAAATTGAGAAGGTTAATTAATTTAAAGGAAGAAGAATTGTTAAAGAATATTTGTATATATAAAATGGGTATTTTTAAGAATAGAATGATTTTGAGACAAAATAAGAAAACAGAAAGATTAATAAGAGACAAAAATAAAAGAGATATATGTGAGAATAAAAACAAAGCTAGGAGTAAATTTGGGAAAGGATATGATAATAGAAATAAATATGAGAATAGAAAGGAATGTAATAATGATAAATATAATTTTATTATTAATTTAACAGATAAAGTTTTTAAAGAGGATAAAAAGAGAATATTACAAAAAGGATTAAAATATATACCTATGAGAAAAATTGAAATGCAAAAAGAGATTTTTGAAATAGAGGTAAAATCTAAATTAATGATAGATAGATTAAAGGATTTAGGTAGTGTAAATAATGGTAATGAGAGAAAAAGATATGGGTATGAAAGGATGATGAAGGAATTTCAATACAGGATGGAAGTATTGGAGTATGATATAAGAAGGAATAAGAGTGATAAATCTGGTTATGATAATGAATGGGAAATGATTATGAATATGAAGAGTAAATATAATGATGTGGTGTTTTTAAAGGGAGATAAAACATCTAGTATGGTGGTAATGAAGATAGAAGAGTATAGGGAAAAGATGGAAATATTATTAAAAGAGGATTGTTTTGAAAGGATTAAGAAGAATGAGGGGGTAGGGAAAAATAAAGAAATAAATAGATTTATAACAGAAATGTATTCAAAAGGAAGCATAGGTGTGAATGATTTAGTGAAATTGAAGAGGATGGATTTTAAAGATGCCGAGATACATGAGATACCAAAAATGCATAAGATTGGGATACCTTTGAGACTAATAATTAATAATATTGATGCATATTATGAAAAATTATCAAAATGGTTATTTACTAAGGTTTTAAAAAAAAATATGGAAAGAAAGAAAGAGGAAATAATGTTAATAATTCATATGAATTTATAAAAGAATTAAAAGTTTTTTTAGAAAAAAACAATAATGTAAAAAAAATATATGGTTTGTAAAATTAGATGTGTGTAATATGTATACAAATATAGATCCAAATAAAGCTGTTGAAGTAATTATGGAAATGTATATTAAGGATGGTAATAAGAATATTAAAATAGAAAGTCATTTATTATATGACATGTTGAGTGTATGCTGTAAGGATGTTATATTTGTATACAATGGGAAATATTATAAACAGTGTAAAGGTCTGAGTATGGGAAACTGTTTAAGTGGTTTACTGGCATCATTATATATGGATTTTTTTTGAAAAAAGATATTTTGGTGATACTAGATACAAACCTATATTTTATGTGAGATATATTGATGATTATTTTTTGGTATTCAATGGGAATGAAAGGAAATCAGAATGTTTTTTAAAATATATTAATTCAATTGAGGAAAACATAAAATTTACAATGGAAAAAGAAATAAATAATTCAATTAATTATATGGATGTTAAAATTAAAAAAGTTATAAAAAATTATAGAATAGGGATTGAGACTAGTATTTTTAGAAAAGATACTTTTTATGGATTATTGAGTAATTGGGAATCAGATATTGAATACATACATAGGATTAATATTGTTAATAATAGAATAGTTAGAGGAATTAATCTATGTTCAGAGGAGGGGTTATTTAGGGAGGAAATGGAGTGTATAAAAAATGAGGCAATAAAAAATGATTATCCAATTAAGATTATTAATAAATTATGTGGAAAAAAGAATATAGACAAAATTGAGAGGAAATTGAAAAAAAAAAAGAAAGAAAAAAGAAGGAATTTATGTATAGTGGGTATAAAGTGTCAAAAAGTACTTTTTTTAAGATTAAAAAGATAATGAGGGATATGAATAAGAAATATGGTAAGGAATGTGGTTTATTGTTGAAACCAGTATATAAAAGGAAATGTAATTTAGGTAATATGATAAGAAATAGGAATGTTGAAAACATGAATGGTATTTATAAAATAGAATGTTTGGATTGTAAAAAAGAGAATAAAGATGTATCATATATTGGTACAACAAAGAACAAATTAGAGACAAGATTGAAACAGCATTTGAGAGATAGGAATTCTAATGTAAATATACATAGTAAGGAAGTTGGACATACATATTTTAAGATTAAAATGTTGGAGGGGGTTAGATTGTATAAAGAAAGAATGGTAAAAGAGAGTTTATATATAAAAAGATATAAACCTGTTTTAAATAGAATTGGATAAGTAATGGATAAAGAATTATTTTTGGAAATAAATTCATTTTTGAAGTATATAAGAAAGAAAAAGGAAATAAGTTTTTTATTGTAACAATTGGTTTTTTGGATAAAAGAAAATGTAAAAAGGGAAAGTTTTTTGAGAAAGGAGTCAAGTAAGGGTGGTGTATGTTTTGTGTTTTTAATTTAATTGATTTTAATGTATTTTATTTATTTTTAAATTTTATGGGGTTTATATGTTTTATATTGTTTTTGATTATTTTTGTTTTTTTGGTTTTATTATGTAAAGTTTGTTTATAATGTAATATGTTTTTTCTCGATCCTTGAAAATGACTATAGAGTAAAAATAGTCGAAATGTTGGAAATAAGTGGATATATATATACATCAAATAAAGTTTTTGAAAAGAAAAGAAGTGGTTTTAATTATAGAATTATATGGCTATATGTACTGTATATTTTTGAAAAGAAAAAAGGATTGAGTCGTGATTAGAAACAGAAGTAAATGGATTTATATATTCTAACCACAAAAGTGGAAGAAAAATGAATCAGTGTCAACTAAAAGTCAGATAAATTGACTACAGTCACAACTTGATGATGTATAATAATAATAATAACATATATTAGTCTTAGCTCAAAGTTCTAAATAATATATGCTATAATAAAAAGAGCAATGTGAATAAGAATAACAATAAATAAGGATTGTAAATATACTAATTAACATTTAATAAAAATTTCAAAGGAAGAGAACTCCCAACTCATTCTTATGAATTATAAATTTATTAAACACACATTGATTATGTAAGTAATATTTACTGAGGCTGTAACCTCGAGAATATGCATGTAAAATGCGATAGTAGGGACCTCTACAGGTGTTTAACCACAAGCTTACGCTATGGAAGAAAAGCAGGGGAACCCTTCTTTACTTCAACCTACTTTCTATTTAAATAGGTGAAGCTGAAGCAGTTAGATCTGTGAGCGTGAAGCTATTCAATACTTCACTGATTAAGTCCACATTTCTTATTACACCTTAATTCTCATGAAATCTTTCAATTTACAATGAGTCAATGGAAAGATTTTATAGTTAGAAATCTATTACAGTAATTTAACGTTGTGATTATAAATTTATTAAACACACATTGATTACATAAGTAATATTTACTGAGGCTGTAATCTCGAGAATATGCGTGTATAATGCAATAGTAGAAACCTCTACAGGTGTTTAACCACAAGCTTATGCTATAGAAGAAAAGAGGGGAACCCTTCTTTACTTCAACCTACTTTCTATTTAAATAGGTTACAGAGATGCTCTTAATATTGAAAGCGTACACCATGGAGCAATTAGGTTATATTAGATTCTTTTTCATAACACTTATAATAATACCCCCTTAATAATAAAACATCTAACAACCAATATTCTCAACATATCATTGCAATGATTAGATCCAAATTTTATAATCTTCTGATAAAGAACTATATGTTTTTTAAATATTGTCCATCTTGTTTCTAAATAGGATTTCTTTGTAAAATAATTTCTTTTCATCATCATATTAAAATTTTAGGGTTCTTTAATTAAATATTTATAATATTAAAATTCATTCTTTTTCTTTTATTTAAGAATTATTAGGCAATGAATGGAAATCCTAGTAATAATATGAGGAGACATACTCTTAGCCTAAGATATTGTCTATCTAACTATCAATAATAATAATAATAATAATAATAATAATAATAATAATAATAATAATAATAATAATAATAATAATAATAATAATAATAATAATAATAATAATAATAATAATAATAATAATAATAATAATAATAATAATAATAATAATAATAATAATAATAATAATAATAATAATAATAATAATAATAATAATAATAATAATAATAATAATAATAATAATAATAATAATAATAATAATAATAATAATAATAATAATAATAATAATAATAATAATAATAATAATAATAATAATAATAATAATAATAATAATAATAATAATAATAATAATAATAATAATAATAATCAGACAAACAGTTAAGTTATAAAGAATGGAAATCCAGTATATTATATGTAGACAAGAACTATGTTTTAAGCTCATGTAAATCCAGAAAGAACTCTATCAAAATGACAATGTAAATGTTAAAATTTGTAATCAACTTGTAGCAGTTAATTTACTATGTAACCACTAATGTTGTATTCTTTTGAGACAATAAAGGCCTTTTGAAACATAATAATAATAATAATAATAATAATAATAATAATAATAATAATAATAATAATAATAATAATAATAATAATAATAATAATAATAATAATAATAATGATGATGATGATGATGATGATGATGATGGTGATGATGATGAATATGAGCTAGAACCATCAATGATTAGTTGGACAAATGAAGAAATAAAAGAGATTAATTCTAGATTTAATAATATCATACCCCCAAAATTATTTAATAGTTTTAAGAATTTTTTTTTCTGACAAATCGCTAATCCTGGCAGTTACAGACAGACATCTCTCTCTATATAAATTCCCAAGAGAACTCCTATTTAAAGAATTAACAACACAACTATTATGAGATAGTGTCATGACAATTGGAGAACATCCTAACTCCAGATATTTAGCTGTCGAATTTTACAACAAAAATCAGCGTGAAGCATTTCAAATAAAAGTCCAGATATTAGAAAATTATGCCTTAGTGGTGGTTGACAAAAATATGAAAAACTACTACACAGACACTTTAAAAAATACATATTTTGGATATAGCATACAAGACTTTAGCAAACTAATTCAACCCTATGGCCAGGCAATCTATATCAAGCCTATCTACATTAGCGATGCTCCAATCACTATACACACCAACAGCTTCTATTTCAAAATTAAACTAAATGAAAATATCAATCCTGAAGAAATCCCTAACCAGATTATTGATCAAGAAGCAGTCCTCACCCTTCAAATAAAAGGACTCAGGGCACATTGCTATGCATGTGGAGAAAGAGGCCATCTGGCAGGAGACTGCCATACAAGGAAAGACTGCAGGAGTGACCATCAAACAAAGGAAACCCCAGAACAAAACCAAGCAACCAAAAGCCAACCAATAAATAATGCAGAAAGCAGCAAGATACACATAAATCTTCTACAACAAAAAAATCAGGGGAAAAAAGAATCATAACAGTGCAAGATAAGAATGAACCACTAAACTTGACAACTGAAAAGCTTAATAAAAATGAACAATGGAAAAACAGCACAACTAAACTTATCAATAGTAATCAATCACAAGAAAAAATCGAAAATCAAAATATAATCACAAAAGAAAATATTAAACTGGAAAGCATCTAAAGGAAAACAAGAATAAAAGAACAAACAAATAAGGAACTGCAAATAAACACTGAAGAACAAATAAAAGAATATGAAAATATCACAGATGTAGAAACTCATATGGAAGAAAGGTTTTTCCAGACAAAAATGAAACCACCAATAACTAAAATAAACAATTAGAAATAATACAGCAACAGAAATCTGAGAAAAAATAGCATTAGATATACCACAAAACATAGTAATAGAAAAAGAGCAAAAGAGAAAGCCAGGCCGGCCACCAAAAAAAAAAAATATAAAAAAATTAAGAAAGTAAGATCAGAAGAAGACATAAATGCCAGCTCTGAGCATGCATATCAGATTACTGAGACTTCCGATGAAGATATTAATCAAGAATATGAAGATGAATATAAAAAATTAAGAAAGTAAGATCAGAAGAAGACATAATCGCCAGCTCTGAGCACGCATATCAGATTACTGAGACTTCCGATGAAGATATTAATCAAGAATATGAAGATGAATCAGATGCACAACAATATCTAAAACAAATAAAAAAATACCGACTGATCAAAGCCAAATTACTATTTAAAATAATATATAATCGAATCAGACACACAACACAATCCAAAACAACCCCCCCCTAACCGATCAAAGCCAAATTACCATAAAAAATAATATATACTCAAAATGAAAACAAAATTTTCCACAATCAATATCAGGGGTTTAAATTCAACCCAAAAAATATACAAAATAAAACACTGGATACAACAAATCAAACCACACATTACAAGTCTACTGGAAACCAAAATCTATGCAGAGTCACAAGTAGACCCATCCAAATACTTTGGTACTGAAGGATTTTACACAGGTTCCAGAGATGCATAATCACCATCAACAGGATCTTCCCTAATAATTTCAAATCATTGTCAATTTCAAACTTTCAAAATCACTTACATTGATTCAAATCTCCTAATCACTACTTTCAGTCACATAATTGTGTCAATCAATGTGATTTTCATATATATGCCAATAAATAAACAGAATTGAAACAATAATCATGTCAATAAATTCAAGACTGGCCACCACAGCATATCCCACCATCTAGGCTGGTGACTGCAACACATCATATCATGAATTTACTAAAAAATGGCTCCAAAAATACAAGTTCCACTAATGAGTGGACAAGGTTTCCTTTCTCATGATGCTGTCTTATTCCATAACGTTCAGTTTAAATCACTGATAGACTTATGCTTCTATTCACCAACTCTACATCATCTAATGAAAATAAACCTTATTCCATCAAGCTTCACCAATCACTCTGCCCAAATAATAACTATTAATCTAAACCAAATGCAAACTAACACTTCATCATTAACAAAAAAATCAGAATCCTTCTCCCCAAGTCCACACCAGAACTTATCTTCTCTGAAACATATATAATGTTAGAAAAACTAAAAGAAATAAAACTAGACCCTATATAACAATACCAAGCTTTTATCAATATTTTGTCATTTAATATAAGCCACATAGTAATGAATAGACCATCACCTTCCAAGCTACTAGAATATGCTGATAAAATACATGAAAAACTCACAGCAATCACGCCTACACACCACACCCAAAATTATATAAGAAACTTAACACAAGAATATAATAAGGCTTGTCAGTCCCTAAAAGAGTATCTAAAAATTAAAAAAAACCAAATTATGCATCACCCCCCAATCCCAGCAACATACATGTTCACGTAAGTACATAAAATGGGCTCTTGGAAGTGCACCTGAAATAAAAAGTACCAATGGACATACAAACCCAAAGAGGAATCTTTGCTGGTCAAAATTTGATAATGTCTATGTTTGAACATTTTAGAGACAAACTGCAATCTGCACCACCAATACAGTGAACAGCACACATACTTGGACCACTAAAAAAATGAAAAATTATTCACAGCAGATGATTTCTTTAAAAAAATGAAGGAAATGAACAATAACTGTCACCCCGGAAGCCCAGGAATACCACTTTTGTCTTAAAACACCTTAACCAATTCACTTCAAAATATATTTGTAATCTGGCAAACCATCTAACTCAAGAAATTAAGAGTATCCAGGGAGTGTACCCCATAGTGATAGTACCTTACAAGAAAATTCCTGCACTTGAAGACATAAAACCTATATCCATGGAACCACTTCCAATGAAGATACTGGAGAAGGTAATAAAAGAAAAAATAGAGCCATTTTTGATTCCTTATATCTGAAATACTCAATTTGGTAAGAAAAAATCTTCAACCACACAAGCAGCTTTGCTTTTCAAGGCTATAACGATAACTGTAAGAAACAAGAAAAAATATAGCCCTCTGGTCATACAATTGGATATAGCATCAGCCTTTGACACTGACAACATATTTGTACTGCTAAAGATGCTTGAAACCACAGATATCCCCAGATCAATGCTATATATAATAGCAAACCTGTTATAACCATGAGCTACACATAACACTTAATGGTAGAAATTCTCCCTCATTCTATCCCACCCGGTCACTGTCACAGGATTCACCTTTAAGCACCCTACTCTTTATTTTTTATATTAACCCCTTAATTAAGGAAATAAATCAATCCTTTGAAGGCATATAAATACCAGGATCAACACAAAATATAGCATGTTTGGCATATATGGATGATATCACGGTCTTTCTAACTTCTAAAAAGCAGATACCACTGTTGAACAGGATAATAGAAGAATATTCAGTCAATTATGGACTGAAGATAAATCCAGCAAAGTCTGCATCTTGGCATATATTCCATGGCAAATCATGTGAGTCTATATTTTAAGTGAAGCCAAATCCCTTTCTAGGTTTCCCATTTTATATGGGCACCATCAGAATGCGCTGTCACATACAAAACAAACTCAAAGAAGTGAAAAATAGAAAATTCATTAACAAATGCATATCTATCAATATATGCAAAGACACAACTAATCAATAGGCTAATCATAATGAGAATAACATACTACATACCAGTAATTACTTTTTCTAAACTTTTCATCTGGAAAATTAACTCCATAATCTGTAAACTTATGTGGGCCAGAAAAACAGTGGCAATATTAATTAAAAATCTTAGCCAACCACTAATAAAAAATGGTCTTGGACTACACAGCCTCAACATTTTCCATGTGCAAAAATAAAAAAATACAATAATTGCCATAATTAACCAATTTACAAAATTAAAACATCTAATAAAAATAACACCTACTGATTGACCACCTCTAAAAGTCTCACTCATTCAATCAGCAATATACTACTGCAATACAATAGAAAAAATCCTCAACCAATGGACAGAAAAATACAAATATTGGGAAATTTATGAAGTAATGCAGAACCATACCACCAACAATGAAATATTACCACTACTAAAAATAAACAAATAAGTATTGATCAAAAAATACAAGAAATGGGAGTTAGAGCCTGGTACACTGAAGACTACATAGAGACATGCATCCTTTATGCAGCTTATGCCATCAGACTGAAGAAACCATCAAGCACTTAATTTATCACTGCAAAGATCTGGAACAAGTAAGAGTTATACTTTGCAACACATATAGGAGAAATAAAGCTGTGATGGAACAAATAATGCCATCAGACTGAAGAAACTGTCAAGTACTTAATTTATCACTGCAAAGGTCTGGAACAAGTAAGAATTATACTTTGCAAAACATATAGGAGAAATAAAACCATGATGGAACAAATAATGATGGCATTCCAAAGTAAAACAATACCACTGATTAGGGCAACAACTTTTGTTCTATATTATTTATGGTGCACAAGATGTACATTCCTAATTGAAAATAACACAAGGTGACATCCATAAATTTTTGAACATAAGTTAATGCAAATAAAAATCCAAGACAAATTGATAACAAGGCTGGACATCTATGTGACTATCTGGCCTCTGCTTAAACCCAGAGCAAGGTTATAACATAATTAAAAAAAAGATATACTAAGTAATATAAAGTTTCAACATTAGAATCAAAACTAAAAATAACAAGTAATAAAGCAAAAACAAACAAAACAAAAAAAACAGAGCCCACCCCTATCCAGTAATAGCTTCACTAACATCTGTGCACCTAATAACTAATCAAGTGCAACTGTTTATAATATCTGAAGACTTTATTTGATAATGAACATCTCTGTAACATTTAACTAGAACAATATAATATAAATATGTTATTTTAACTCTTGTAATAACAATTGTAACCTGCTTGTAACTGGAAAGCAATAAAGTACCTTTTGAAACATAATAATAATAACAACAACAACAACTACAACAACAAGAAGAAGAAGAAAAAGAAGAAGAGGAAGAAGAAGAAAAAGAGGAAGAGGAAGAAGAGGAAGAAGAAGACGAAGAAGAAGAGGAAGAAGAGAAAAAAGAAGAAGAAGAGGAAGAAGAAGACAAAGATGAAGAGGAAGAAGAGGAAGAAGAAGAAGATAAAGAAGAAGATGAAGACAAAGAAGAAGATGAAGACAAAGAAGAAGAAGACTAAGAAGATGAAGAAGAGGAAGAAGAAAAAGACAAAGAAGAAGAAGACAAAGATGAAGAAGATGAAGAAAGAAGAAGAAGAGAAGAACAAGAAGATGAAGAAGAGGAAGAAGAGGAAGAGGAAGAAGAAGACAAAGAAGAAGAAAAAGAGGAAAAAGAAAAAGAGGAAGAGGAAGAAGAAGACAAAGATGAAGAGAAAGAAGAGGAAGAAGAGGAAGAGGAAGAAAAAGATGAAGATGAAGAGGAAGAAGACAAAGAAGATGAAGAAGAAGACAAAGAGGAAGAAAAATATGAAGAAGACAAAGAAAAAGATGAAGAAGAGGAAGAAGGTGATCTAAAATGACCATTTTAGTCATCAAGATCAATCACATGATTAGGAGTAGAAAAGGAATACTTGCACACACTTTCTTACTATTACTGTTACTATTATTATTACTTTTATCCTTTTCTTTAATCAATTATCTAGTTGCAGAATTAATTATTTTTAATAACTCTTAGTGTAATTATTTTAATCAATTTTATTTTGGTAAAGTAGTATGTATCTGTAAATAAGTTTTAAATCAGGTGCTAGAGTTTTAAACTAACATTTACTAGGAAATGGAAGTCTACATCACTATTTAACATGATGGAAAATTTAAATAATTATTCTTCAACAGTTATTAAGTTATTTTGATCAGAATTAGTACTTCAAGGTAATTTTCTATGAATCTCCACCCTTATGTAAGAACTTTTATTGATTATCAATTTTTTATTTACAATAAACTTTATTATTGGTTCAATATTCTTTGTGCCATAATATTAAAACTGTTAAAAACTTTATGCTTATGCCATATTTTATAATAGTTCTTAGTATTTTAAAATGCTTTTGCTTAATTATTTGAAGATACTGAAAAGAGTGAGAAATTTATTAAAAGACTTATCATGTTTATTCTTTAGCAATGTATATTTAAAAATATATTTATTTTAATATTGTCTTACCTTTAAATAATGGTTTTTTGGAATAATTTATTATTTTTAATGAATGAACTATTAAAATTATGGATGGCAGAATCTATTTATTGATTTTCAGATGACCTTTTAATTACTTATTTGTTATCTTAGTGGATAAATGAAAGCATTCACTCACAAAACTTTTAGCTTATATCAATGCAGGCTAGATATAGGAAAAAATATCTTCCAAGTCTGTGAAAATGAAAATTATTAACTTCCTCTTTTGTTTAAAAATTATTGCTGGACTATTTGATATCCTGGGAAACAAGGCTAAAAATAAACTCATTTATATAACTGTATACACTGTTGCTTAAAAATAATAAAATTTAAGACAATACTTTATGAAACTAAAAATTATTACAATAAAATAAAATATTACATAATAAATTATATTGTTTTGACTAGAATATTAATTTACAAAACTTTTTTTTAACAATGTAATACATATTTAACACAATGAAGTTCTCCAGAATATTTTTCATTGTTTTTAATTAAAGAAATTTAAAAATAATTTTTAATATTACAAACAAGGAAGGGGAAGTTGAAAATTAAAATACAAGCATACTCATAAACATTCTCTAATGTTTTTTCTTTATTTGTAAACTAATACTTTTTAATAATAGTAAATTTTCTTATTATCTTCTTTTAATTAACATGGGCTAAGTTTATTTTCACTGATTTAATCTTATTACAATTAGCATTGAGAAAAATATACTTTTATTAACAAATGACTTAAATAAAAATGCCTTTTATTATAAGCCAGTAAATTAAATACTAATACTTAACATTAAAGATTTAAATTTAGTCATTCTTAAAGTTTTATTTGAACATTGAATTTTAATATACTAAGAGACATATTAAAATAATTTTAGATCTTAATAGCTTTACATGAACTTATTATTGTACATGGTAAAATATACCTCATTTAAGCAATTTGAAGTCATTTATAACCATAAATGAGTTTAAATCACTACAGTAAAATATTAAAATGAATTTTAAAAATAATTAATACTTGTAAAAGTTCTCAAATATGACATAAAAGATGAACATTTAACTATCAATCCATGATAAATTGGCTTGCACAGAAATTAACTTATTGAATTTTTTTCTTATATATACTTAAAACAATTAAATGGCTGGAATTTTAGCTTTATTGACAAAGCTAAAGGTTATAATATATTTATAAAATAGTTGTCAGAACATTTGTTGCATTCCCACCATTACAGACTTATGAAAACATGGTACATATATGTGTAAAAGATGAAGAAAAATCCTCAAGAACATCATAAAAAAGAGTAATAATTTTAACATTATAATTATTCAAAGATGATAGTTCAGTTTGACAAGTTTAATCAAGAAAGATAAATTACATTCTATAAACTATATACGCATATAAGCACATACATGTTGAATGCACATGTATCATACACTAAAAATTTAATAATGTGTGTGTCATGAATGATATGCTTATTTATTAAACACATTGTGATTAATATTACCAAGAGTATTTATTAGCTTATGGCAAATAAAATATTGATAAGCAAAGGGGATTAAACAACTAAAGAATTTTATCTATTTTATTTATTTAACTATTATTGATCTATATATGCAAATTCAGATTCTAAATTTATTTAGTGATGATCAATAATAAATTTTTGAAAAAGTTATGATTAGTTTCTTTCTTTTAGTTTCCAAAATTAAAAAAAGAGAGAGAATGATAGAACCAAAAGTTAATAGTAGTCTACATTTCAAATTTTTTATTATTGTGGATTTTTTTAAATTATTAACAATATTTTTTAATGACAGAAAATTTAAAAGAATAAATATTATTGATATATTTGTATAAAACTGTCATTAGCTAATTTAAATAATTTAATAATGGCATTATTGTAAAATAATATTTATACAGAGTTTAAATATAAAATTTTAATAATATAATGGGATTGAGTATACTTTCAATGTTTTCACTCATATTCAGTCTGCTGAGAACATGTATTTTTAATGATTTGAATACTATTACTTTTTTTGGTACATTACATATTCATGACCATAGCTGTGATCTCACTGTTGTTAGAGTTATATGTGAAGAGAGAAATGATCACAATTGCAAAATAAAAGAGGCATGGTTCATTACACAAAATAAATTTGTAACGAATTAAAAAAGTAATAGTATTCTAATCACAAAAAGAATTAATGTTTTCAGCAGATTAACCATAAATATGATATGAAAATGTCACAAGAATACTCAGTACAATTATATTATTAAAATTTTATATTTAAACTCTGTATAAGTATTATTTTACATTAATATCTAGAATGGCAGAGTATGGAAACGTAATTTAATAATGGCATGTGTTCACATTAAATTAATAAATATTTACAATTTAAATGAATTTGGTAAAGATTTTATTATCAAGAGAATGCAGAGATAATTTGGAATCCAATTTAATTTTGATTAAGAAACTTATTAAACAATTATATTATTGAATCAATTATTGGAAATTAAAACTCTCAATCTAATTATTTTCCAAACATTTAAAAACAAATAGTGCAGGCTATGTACAAGTCATGGCTTGGGCTTAAAATTTTTCTTCCCGACCTAAACTATGTCTCGATTCTTCATTGCTGCCAGAAGAACTAAAAATTATAGAGAACAGATATGGCAGCCATTTGGAAATAAATTATCTAATTTTTCAAAACTAATTGTGCTTATGTATTAAAAAAGTCTAAAAAAGAACAAATCAAATTTTGTTCTATTATTTCATTATGCTAGATTATTTTCGGCACATTAATAAGTTAATTCCGAATATAAGATTAAAAGAGATTACATGTTCTTATTTACTCGCATGCTAATAATTTAATTTATATTATTTAGCCATATCTATCTATCAATAAGATAGAGATATGCCAGGAGTGGCCAACTTTTGTGTTCATAAGATCTACTTTTTATTTTTAAAATGTGTTGCGATCGACTTGTTGTCATAGGCGATCGATTTGTTAATAGTCTAAGTGGAGGGAGATATGGAATACGTACTATATTTATATATCTACCTAATAAAAGTAATAATTATTTAACAGGTCAAAAAACTCATGTCCAGGGGAATTAAAGCAACATGAGTAATTATTAACAATATTTATTAATTCAAATTAACTACATTAAGTCAAGATTCAAAATATTATTTTCAGTAATGATACGCCTTAGTGTACTTCACCTATCTAGAATTGGAAAAAAAGTTAGAATAAAAACTAAAATAACAAAAAAAAAAACTTAAAAATCTTGACTTAATTTGTTTCATTCGTTATCCGATAGCTCTCATGATCGACCAAAATTGGCTTTGCGATCGACCGATAGATCACAATCGACTTGTTGGATACCCCTGATATATACCATATAAATTTGTCATTATAATTTTATTTATATTGTGATAAAAGAGAGCTATAATCATTTAATTGTTTTAATAAATTGTTTTTCTCCTCACTAGTAAAAATTGTAATTATAAATATGCGACTTTTTTCACATTAAATAGTGAAGCTATAATTATACTATAATGTGTAATGAGTATGAAATTTGAACATTAAATCTCGAAAACGCTAAGCAGACCTATTACACATTATAGTATAATTATAGCTTCACTATTTAATGCGAAAAAATTTGCATATTTATAATTAATTGTTTTAATTATCATTTGGTAATCTGAAAAGAAGGGTTAAAATGGTTAAAAGGGAAAAAAGAAAATTGATAATGATTATTTGGACTGTGAATAGTGGTGAATTCCAATCATTAAAATATGATGTTCCAAAGAATAAATAGAAAATAAGTATTGACAGAAGGAAATAACAAATTAGATAGCCGAAAAAAGGTCAAAATAGTATGCAAAAATAATTAAAAGTGTTCATTCATGAAGATAAAAAATAGAATGTTGAATAGTTTGATGTGTTACAGATGGTATTTCAACTGTGAAATGATCTCATGTAATAAAATAAAAGAATTCAATTTAGCAAAAAAGAAAAAAGTAGACAAAAGTTCCAGACCATTTAAAACAATTTGTTATTATTCATGCATAAGATGCATACGAAGGGAAGCATGCTTATCAAATTCTGAAAGTTAAACAAAATGATCTAGTAGAGAGAATTGCTGTTATGAGGATCTCTATAATCAATCCAGGTCTGAAAACATTTGTGCATGGACTCAGGAAGTTCATGAAGTAATGAGAATATGAACAAGACCTGCCTAGGTAACAAATAGAAATTAAAGAAATGCAGGATAAACTTAGACATAATGATATTTTGAAGGTGTAATTACTCTATAAAGTTTTTTAAAAACAGAAAAAAAAAACAGAGTTGAAAGCAAAATTATAATTACTAAAAGTTGACAAAATTCTTTTATGTAAATTTAAGAGATACTGATATAAAGTGCAGTTTTGAAGAAAATCAACCTGGAACAATAATATCTGTGAATGAAGAAATCATTATCCCAAATTGGAACATTAAAAAATATTGTCTATTACATTTGACAAAAATTAGTTGAAAATAAAAGAAATTAACTCCTAATATAATAGCACAGTGGGCAGATTCATCAATCAAAAAGGATGTAAGGAAAATTGCCTAGAAACTCAAATTGAGCTAAAGAAATTATCTTTTTCTATAAAATATCAGACAAAAACAAGTAGTCATAAATAGAAAGCATCTAAATACTGCTATTAAATATCAGTGGAAGATTTTGTTTGATAGACAAAATTCTTACTTAGGTTAATTCTAAAATAACTTTGGAGGCAGAAAGAGATAAGATGGCATTCACTATCAAATGTCTCTGAAAGATTCTATCATATTCAAAAAAAAGAATCTGATATAGTTCTTTCATTGACAAATGTCAAGTCTAAGTATGTTTATTGTTCAACCTTGATGGAAACAGATTTTGATGATTGTGAGGCAAAATCTGTCAAAATGGTGGCAACAGTTCATGGTAAACACTATTAAACTTAAAATAAAAAAGGAAATAAAGTTATTAAATATCTTTGATATAGGTAATATTCAACCAGACACAAATGAAAAAAAGATAAAAGACTCTGGAATGCTGATAATGCACTTTTGTGATACAATCTCAATTCACAAAGCCATCATGAAGATTGGCACCAAATATAATCATAATAAAGTTAGAAATATAAAATAGAAAATTGATATGAAAGAGCTATATAATCAGTTATGAATAATATTTATAATGATTTTAATAACAATATATATAATATTACATTTAATTAGATTCCAACCAGTCACCACCTAAACATTCACAGTAAATATAGTAATCAATATTTCTCACTGCTGTCAAGGCAACCTTCTAACCTTTTTAATAGCAAGAATGGAAATCCATTCTTACTAATGGTCCATTGAATACATATGGACACTTAAAAATTGCAACTTGACTACAGAGTATTAAATATCTTTACAATGAAGTTTAAATAAACCTCTTTAAACATGAATAAACATGTCACTATAATGCAGACTAATATTACATTTATAAAAGTAGAATTTTAAGACAAAATTAAATATTTAAATATAGAAATTCACATAGATAATATCAAGTTAAAATATTTTATTAAAGAAGACACATTAAGAAAAATTATTGTTATAGATTCACTACGAGCATAGGTACAAAAAGATAAAAATTTTAAATATAGAAATGATAAGTATAATGTAGATAAAAACATAGCTGATTTACAAAAAGAATAATTTATTAAATTACATAAAGATTATGGATATAACTCTAAAACTATTAAAACATGCTTATTAATTCAAATAAATCTATATTATACAAAATGATTATAATAATAATAGTTCAAATAAGAAATGAATCAAACTTTCATATTATCCCAAAATTTATAACACATTAATAAAAACAAAAATTATATTGATAAGCATATAAATATTAGCTGGGCAAATAATAAAGATCTGGATAAATTAATAGGTAATTATAAATAAGAGATAACATAAATTACAAAAAAGGAATTTTATATAAAATTAACTGTGATTTCGCAATATGATTTACTATGGTCATACCAGAAAAACAGAGGTAGGTGTTTTATACACTCATTACTTAACATATGGACATAAAATAGATCCTAATAAAAATATTAAAAAAAGATCCAAAAAGAAGTCACATATATGAAACATATTACATTAACATAATTTAAATAATTGTATCAATATTTATAAGACTTCAATAAATTTAGTTAACAACTGGTCAATTAAAAATGAATGGAAATTATATTAGATAATATATATATAAAGTTGTATAATGCATGTATTATTTAGTTTGTATATTTTTATGTTATAGAGTTAATTCTTTGAAGTTATATTGGATCTCTATATGAAGGTTTTATTCTATTTTATTGATGTTTTATTTTGTTATTATTGTTTGTTACTTCTATTATAAAACACTAGATGGTGTTCTATTTGCAATAATTGGTTAACATTAAAATAGATAATTAACATTTGTAAACAACATAAAACTATGTGCTGAAAAAGACTTTTTATGTGTAATTATTTTTAATATGTATATATATTTATATAGTTATTGTATATAATTTTTATTATTCATTATAATTTATATAAAAGAACAGCATAATGAATTTCATTAATTTCCATTGTTAATAATATTAGTAGCATTTAATTAGATATCTGGTATAAGTATATGAAAATGTAGTTGATATTATATTTTTTTTCATTAAATAAAGGCGGAATTGTTTTCTAATTGTACTCTGACTGACTTAGCAAGTGGAGAGCAAGTTTGTATAAATATAAGTAAGGAAGAATGCAAGTAAAAGAGAGAGAAAAAATTTGAACAAAAATTTTAATCCCATATTTTCTTCATTCAGTATACTTACATGCACAAAACTAGCTGAAATTGCCTTACTTTTAAAAACTTATAGGCTGCACAAAAATGTAATTACTTTATAGAAATTCTCTATGCATTTTTGTCTTGTATAGTCATTTCCTACTTGTATTTTATTATATTAATTGGTTCTGAGGTCTTATTGTTTCATTTAAAAATTGAGGACAGAGAATATTTCATAGCCTATATATAAATATTTTTTTAAAAAGATAAATTCTTATAATATTTACTAAGGCCATAAAACCTCAAGAGTGTGCGGGTGAAAATGTGAAGGTAGGGACCTCTACAAGTTTTAACCACAAGCTTACACTTTGGAAGAAAGGATGGGAACCCTTCTTTACTTCAACCTACTTTCTACATGAATAGGTGAAGCTAAAGCGGTTAGATCTGAGAGCCTGAAGCTATTCAATACTTCACTGATTAAGTCCACATTTCCTATTACACATTAGTGTAATATTCTTATATATAAACTGGAAAAATTACTTTCTAATTGTAATGTTATTCTCTCTATAAGGATTAGGAAAAAATGAGTAGTGCATTCAAATTAATAGTGAATTATTTTTTTGTGAGTTTAAAACTATCAATTAATAAACTGTTCTTTAAAAAAAATTCCATTTCTATAATCTGTAGTCTAATACGTGAATAATTAGTCATAATTAATGTATTTATGTGAAATGGATAATTATGAATGCAGAAAATTTGACACTTTCTAACTTAAATTGTAATAACTTTTTATTTTCTGTATTGAATTTTTTTTTATTTTCATTTATTACACATGCACAACATTTACTATATAAATAGTTAAGGGATTCGAACTCAGACTTTCACATGACCCTCAGCTCTCCATGCCATCTTATATTGCTGACCCACCTGATCATACACATGTTGAAAAGATAAATAATCACTAATATCTGTATTTCATGCTAAACCAGCAATCATCAGTTGGTCCAGATTACTATCTTTACACACATATATAATCAGTGCTCAGCTTTATATTAAGATAGCTAATCTTCATACTTTAATGGACAGGCTTCAAACTACTCCAATCCACAATGCTTCAGCCATTCGTTTAATTGAAAATCTGATGCTGGAGCATTCAAAGCCCACATTAGTGCCGAGGTTGTCATATTATGCATGTTGACCATTTAATCATTCTGACCCCTCATGCACTGGAGAAAAATCCATTTACATACATGGGCAAACCTTTAACTCACTATGTGTTAATATGTAAATTAATACACTGTAGGCTTACACATGCCTGCACATATATAAAGAAATATATAAAGGATTCAAACTCAGACTTTCACACAACCCTCAGCTCTCCATGTCATCTCATATTGCTGACCCACCAAGATTGGCTATTGTAATGTAAAGCTGAGCACTGATTGTATATATGTCTGAAGATAGTAATCTGGACCAACTTATGATTGCTGGTTTAGCATGAAATACTGATGTTGGTGATTATTTATCTTTTCAATATGTGTATGATCAGGTGGGTCAGCAATATGAGAAGGCAAGGAAAGCTGAGGATCATCTGAAAGTCTGAGTTCGCATCCCTTATATAGTATATTATACATGTGCAGGTGTATGTAAGCCTGTACAGTGTATTAATTTATATAAATAGTTGTAGGTTTACTTGCTTATATTGACATTCCAACTCCAACATGTCTGATTGAGTCAATTGCCTATTTACTCAGCTGGAAATCCGATTATAGAAAGTGTTACATTTGCACTTCCGACTGTGCCAATGTTATAATCTGCCAGTCATACTGTGCGGCTATCCAATAACATTCGCTAATGTTCAACTGCGTATGCTCTCCAATGAATGGTCTGCACTGACTGCTCTTCAATGAATGGTCTGCAAGCAGATGCTCTCCAAATGAAATGGTCTGCAATCTCTCTGCTGAAATGGTCTGCATCAAATGCTCTCCATAAATTGGTCTGCCACGAATGCTCTCCAAACGAATTGGTCTGCAACGAAGCTCTCCAACGCATTGGTCTGCAACGAAACTCTCCAACGAATTGTCTCAATATCTCTGCTGCGGTCTCTTTCAGCTACATCCGTGAACTACATTTCCACTGGGTGCTGATCATTAACCGCCAGCACTAATGCGAGATATCTCTACTTAAAAACTGCTTACTCAATTGCGTGACTGCTTTCTACTGCTCTCTATATTACACTGCCTAGTTATTACCCAGTGTTCCTATCGCTCTCTGACAACTGCAACAATCAATCAATGCACTGACCAATAGAGTAACACCTCTTATCTAGAAATATTTGTAATCAGCAAATATTTCTAGGAATTGTCGATCGCCATCACGTCAATGCACTAATTAAATTCCTCAGCTATCAGAGCGCGATCTAAAAACAGCCTTACAAATAAATTCTAGTTTTTCTGGAGTGCACAAAAATGTCTACCATTTTTTACAAACACTACAGAAAGATGGGATCTTCTCTCGTTCTTTAATATGCCATTCACAACTTTGAATTAAAATTTGCATCATTATCATCATCAATCACTCGCAAACGAGTATGGCTATACCAATTCTAAGAGAAAAAAAAAACAATAAAAAAACAAACAATAATAATAATAAATTACAAGGTACTTCATTTAATAAAAGTAACATAGAATTCTTATTTTATCATTTTAAAATAGACAACCAGTAGAATGGATACTATATATATATATTATGAATTATTTTCAATATTATCAGCGCCTATATTGTTTACATCTGTCTTTCTGCTGTTGTTTTTCTTCCTTTTAACAAATGGGGGTGAGGGTGGGTGATTAAAGCCTAAAAAGTTTTAAAACGTTAATTTTAATATAAAAAATTAACAATGATTAAAGTTATTTAAAGTCATTTTAATTCAATGTTAAATTATTTTTCTAAGTCTTAATAAAGTAGGTTAATAATATGAAAATAGATTCGAGGCAGGTTGAGAACACCCTTTCCTTAAAACGAATATGAAAGATGCATGCAGTGGAAAAAAAGTAACAGTTCAAGTTTAGAATAATAATAAAATTGTTTCACAGTATTAATCAATTTAGTTAGAAAAAAATACTTGGTAACATTAACCTTGATAGAAGAATTATAATTTGTGTCAAGAGCATAAAACGATAAAAGATGGTCTGAATTAGAAAAAAATACTTTCTTTTTTTTTGTAAGGAGATTTCAATTTATTCTTTAGAAGCAGGCCATTTATAATTGCAGATCTTAGTATTCTTTATTTTAAAGTTTGATAGTCATATTAATTTTAGATTGGCATGATTATTATTATTGTACAAAGCACACTTACAACACACTACTTTCAAATATGTAATATACAATGCAATTAGTTTTACGTATGCTATACATATTTGATAAGTAATGTATAGTAAAATTTATAAATTAGATTCGTTGCAGGATTCCTATTTTAATAGAAAACAAAATCTTGACAATTGTATTCAAGCGAAATTATAGATTATAACCCAACATTTGAAGCTAAGAGTGAGGAAGTTAAAAAATAGAATTACAATTTCCACATTAATTTGCATGTAATTACATATCACATGCTTTTAGTAGGCAACATAATTAAATATATATTTTCAAACTTTTTGATCTTTATCAATGCATCCCTCATCTCATCATCATATTGCAACCATCCATTCGTACGAGTAAGTCACACCATTTTTTCTCATTATTCACTTTTCAGATAAATTATACGTAACACATATAATAACTTATATATATATATAGTTTAGATATATTTAAAATCTCCACTTCATTTTACATTCTCCAAATACATAATCAAAAACATCGAAAAATGTCAAGCATTGGTAGCCTAGTGGTTAGTATAGCTAGCTGCCTTCCAAGCAGCTGGCCCGGGTTCGCTTCCCGGTCAACGCTTTGACATATGAAAAAAAAAATGAAAAAAAACCCCCATCGAAAAAGATAAAATTATATATATGGGTGTGTGTGTGTTTATTCTGTTATTTATTGCTCTCAGATAAATAATCTCAGATAAATAAACCATCTTGAATGTGATTAATTTATGAAGCTATAATTATCTGATTTGAGTGGATTTTTACTGAAATGGATCTGATTATATAATTTATAATGCAATAATTTACTAATGCTCTATATCTTATATATATAAAGATAGAGAGTGCATCCGCAGCATTAATTATATCAAATATTTCTCATACACACATGATATCTTTAGTTATACAAAATTTAGTACTTTTTTTTTTACCATTTTATCAAGATTTGTATATTTTCATCAAGTTACAGTAATGACTAATTTTTATTAAGTTTGAAAAAAACATTTTTTTTTAGAAGACTCATTTATTGATAACTTTTGTCATCTGATAAACTTTTTATGTAAAATAAATTTCAACTATTTTTTAATAGAAGAATAATAAAAATTCTTTTTTCTAAGCATCAGTTTTTCTGAAAAATAAAGAGTAATTTAAGTTTCTTAATATTAGTATTGTTTTTATATATCACCAACAGTAGCAACAGCAGCCGTACCAATTCCAAGAGAAAAAAACAACAAACAAAACTATAAATGCATTAAAGATGAGATTTGCAATGACTACACAAACAAATACGTTAAACACTAGTACCTCCACATATCACTCACGCTGGTACATACTGTTTTGCACTGTAATCTTGTAACTTTTATTGCAGCAAATTTTTCTCTCATTACCTTGTATAATTGTATATCTCTATTGTCTTCTACCCACAGCCATATTTTCTAAATCAAAGCAATTAATACTGTCATTCTTTAAAATGTTTTTGAGATGGTCTTTATAATGTAAACAGGATCTGACTTTACACAAAACCATACATGTCCAATCCAATAAAGATCTGACTTTACAATAGTGAACTGCATAGTTTCACATTTATTAAGTTGAAAAACACTACAACTGCTCTTTTGATCTTGTCATTGTATTTTTAGAATTTTATGGAATATTGTTAAATGACATTTTTTAAATGTCTTTATATTACATTAGCATGGCAGCGATGTCTCACTTCCATCACTTGGATAAAATAACAGCTTTATACACAGTTAATTTAGTTGCAGTAATTAACTTAGTGTGATAAAATACTAACTTGTTAAAAGCAATAGCAATATACTACAGCCTGTGCTGCATCTCAACATCTTTCTACTTAAAAAGCTATGAAGATAGTCCACTAGAGGGAGCCAAGGCCTCCAGTTACCTCTATTTCTGGCTCCCAGTTTCGTTCCCTTTTTCCTAGTTTAGGGAATTAATTTTCTCTAAAACTATCCCTATTAAAAAGGGGAGTTTCTTAGCTCTCTTTTCATATACAATCTATATCAACAATGCAATCACAAGTAAAAATAGATTCAACTTTTATTAAAATGCTATGTAAATTATATGGCAGCCATTGAAATTACAAAAGATTTCTACAGAGATTTTAACTTTTAATGAAAATTTTCATTTCACTTAATTTTGTTGAATGAATGAGAGAGTATGGTTGTTGGGAGGGTCCCCAGGGGCCTAAATCCTAGTTCTTTTGAGGGAGGGGGCTGGAATGAGGGTGCTGTGGTGATCGTTACCAATGTTGGTTTTTCTCAATCACAAGATAGGAAAAATGTTATTTATGGCAACTTTTTAATGTTACCATCATAAATGATTTTATCCACGTATTATTGCAAAATAAGTTGCAATTTGGCCTCATGATTCTAATTGCAAGTGATTCACCTTATTTAATTTTATTACTTCCAATGTTGTTATTGATAGGGCTGGCCTTTTGCTGTTCATGTGATTTTCATGATGGATTAGAATGGCTTTCAGCAGAGATATATTGAAGCTTGGATTTTTTTCCCTTGTTCTCCACAGTTTTTCCATGATTTTTACAAAGTATTCAGGATTGCTCTCTTGTGAAGATATTCAAGGCCATTTGGAAGAACTGAACAGTAGATCGATTTAATCTGTATTTTATGTTATCTCCAGTGTTTTTCTATTTCTCAAATTATCACTGCAAATTGGATTTTTCAATATTGTACTCCTAAAACTCTATTCTTATTTGAACTCTAGACTTTACAAATAATTCCTAATTGTACGTTTTAATTAAAATTTTCATTACACTCAAATTTGCTCAATGAATGAGAGAGTCTGGATGTTGGGAGGAAACCCAGAGGCCTAAATCCTGATTCTTTTGAGGGGGAGGGCTTGAATGAGAGTGTTGTGGGATCATTACCAACTTTGATTTTCTCATTCACAAGAAAGAAAAAAAATGCTATTCATAGCAGTTTTTTAGCGTTATTGTTATAAATGATTTTATTCCAAGTATTATTGCAAAGTAAGCTGCAATTGGCCTAATGATTTTAATTGCAAGTGATTCACCTTATTTAAATTTAATATTTCCAATGTTTTCCTATTCTCAACTTATCTATCGCAAATTGGATTCTCAATATTGTACTCCTAAAATGCTATTCATATTTAAACTCTAGACATTACAAATAATTCCTAATTGTAACATTCATTTGTTTTTAGTGGTTAATCTTCTCATGGATTAATGCTTCGAGTTTCTACAGGTTGAAAAATTTCTGGAAATGCCGTGGACAAAAAATTCAATGTGTCATTTCAAATCTCCATATTACACTATGTAAATCAATATTTTCCATGTAAAACATTTTATACTCAATAAAGTCTCTCTTATATATATATATTGTAATGGACAAATATGTACATTTGTGGAACAAAATCTAGAACTTTGGTAAATCATCCCAAGGCCGACCAGTTTACGGTGGTGGATGCCACGACTCTGGCCTAACCCTGGTTCCTTTACCATTACTCAGAGATTTACCACCTTGCAGATGACACAGTTGAGGCCACAGCAGTATTTCCCTTCTTCATGTGCTGGTAGTAGCACATCAGTCGAGAAAAAGATTGGGAGAAAGTTGGCATTCTATCTAGTAAAGCTATATAGGTATCATGTGGCTAGTATATGATTATTAAACAATGAAATGATTTTAACAACCAATAATAAAATAATTACTAAATGGTAGAATGATTATGAGTCAGTGAGCAAGACTAAGACATGAAGCAAGGTTAAATTCAAAATTAATTTAATGAAGTTAAAATATTAAAACAATTAAAAACAATATTACAATAACTAGGTGTCTGATCTCACATGCAGGTGATTAAGGGATGTTTACATTAATTTGGGTTCACACGCAAGTGATGGATTTAGATATATAATTTCTTATGGCTGAGCTATACATGACTTGGTTTACATATATAGGAGATAGATAAAATCACTCACAGGTGATTATAAATTTCTAGTTACAAATACTTGAGTTTTTAAGGTTTATACACTTCCGGTTTATATATAGCATTTTAATTACTCACAGGTGATTGTAGTTTTTAGATTACAACTAATTAATTTATTTAGCTATATATATATATATTGTTCTCCGGATCGTTACAACTGGTCACCCAACTTAGGCCGATCTATCAATATAAACCACGGATACCCTGAGTAAATTTCTTTTTTCAAAATGAAATATGTTTATCTGTTTACATAAAGTCGGATACTTTAAATCTTATAAAAGCACTGCCAGAAGAAATTGCACATATATATTAAACACTAGAAAGTATAAATAATTTTAAAATTAATTTTTGTTAAAAAAAAAAAAAGTCAAAAGTTGCAATAAATATGTTTTTTTTTGTTTGTTGATATATATTATGCTTTAACGTGTATAGGCGCACACAGCCATGTAAGTTTATGGTAAATGTGGTACTTTACAGAGAGTACTTTTGGGAATTTACTTCAGTGTAATCCTATATAAGCATTTCAATAAATCATAAATAAGTTGGTGGTATTTATAATTGTGCTGCAAATATACACGCATAAACCCATTATCTTTCAAAATATATTTACTTCAATGCAACCTTCCTAAATAATTTAAATAATTTTCTTGTCATGCCGTGAGTAAAAATAAAATGTATAAAATAAAATAGAATTCTCGGGGGGAGGAGGTGTAAATGTAAATGGTCCTTGAAAAATGATAGCGAACTTTTTTTTTCTTGTATACTGTATAGTCTTACTAACCGGATGTTTTTGTAAATGTCTTCAAAAATCATGTACCGTAACTATTAACCCTAAGTAAAATATATATATATTTTTTTGATCATTTTTTTAAAGCAATTTTACTGATATGTAACGAGCACACGTCATTACATTGTTTTTTATTATTAAACATAAAGTTAAAATAAAAAGTTCGCATTTAAAAACTTCTTTTTTTTTTGTTAGACATAAAAATTGAAAATCGTGCAGATGAAAAATTATTAAAATAAAACTTTATTAAAGAAAAAGTATTTTAAAACTAAATCTTAAAAAGATTTAGAGATAAAAATATATTTTAATTTTGGAAAACACATTAAGTAATCAGGAAATGGAAATGATTGTGTTAATTACTTATGTAAACTAGCCTTGGGCATTCAAATGTAAAAACATTGGTCAGATAGGAAAACAATAGAAACAAATAGCCAATGAAAGAAATCCATCGAGAAATCGGACCTCAGCGAAAGGATCATCACATCGATGACGTAATGAAAAATCAATCCTTCAAATTAATATAAAAGTGAGGAGTTATTGATTATTATGATGAGTGGACAGAGATGTGTTAGCGCGGAAGTGAAGGAGAAGGTATTGAAAAGACGCACTTTTCAATCCCTTCAGTTTTGCTAAGAAAGAAAGAGAAATGAACTATCATTTTCTACATTGAGGACCAGTTAAAGCAAAAACCTCCGGATGGATAAATAAATCGGCCAACAGAATACCAATCTTAGGACGGTGTGGGAATTCATGTTCATGGCAAGCAACGGATAAAATTTGACGTTTTAAAAATCGTAAGAACTTTATATTCACTTGAAACAATAAGAACTCTAATTTTAAAACTTTTTAGTAAATAATGCAATAGAATCCTATCTGACCAAACTAAATTCTTTATTAATAATGTTATTTGATGTATTTGTTATTTATTTATTTAAAATCATTTCCATTTATTTAATTTTGTTTTTTAAGTTTATTTATGATTTCTGTTTTCCGATAAATTAAAACATATCAATGTTAAACTTAAGTCGGGCATGAATGGCTGTATAGATTTGTAAAGTTATATTAGGGGTGGGTAATCTTAGGTTATTTGTGTTGTTGTTAAATTGGGTCAATGGATTGGATATATTGATGTAGTTAGTAGATGTAGTCAGAGATTCGCTACTGGCAGAATCATTTATATATATATGCCACACTCACCCGTTTGCCTATGGAAGGAGTTATAAGACGGAGAATGCAGTTCCTTTCTATGGAGTTTTTTTATTGTTCTTCTTGTTAGATAGATGTAATATTCCTATCTGATGAGAGTCAATGTCTTCTCTTAATTTTTTTGGTGCTGCCGTATTCCATATTACATTGAATACATCGATGTATCAGATGAATTGATGCCAGTTTGACTGCGAATTTTAGCCTAAGGTTAAATAGGGATATAATATTTTATTTTCAAATGCAAATCTATGTAGTCTATTCATACTTGACCCTAAATAAAAATGCATTAAATTTAAGTTGTTTATAGATGCTTGCATGGATTGGTTATCGATTAAGTATGTTTTGGGTTTTCATATTTGATCAAAATATATAGACATTCGATAAATAATGATACCTTACGGTGAGTATCTATAATGTATTTATTCGGATGTCTTTTAAGTTATTGGTGACAATGCAAGTATCTTATGGTGAATACTATTGGGTTACTTATAAATTTCCCTCTGCAATTGTCGGTATCAATGATTTTATATTTTGATCGTTTATGTTTATTTTGAAATGTTTTTAACTGTTGTAATCTATGTAACCGATCTATACTCAACATTTTAAAACAAACTTTTATAAACTCCTCTGTGCGAAATTATAAAAAATTAAAATGTAAAGTTGTAAAAATTAAATGTAAATTAAAATCAAAAATCAAAGTTAAAAATGTAAGTTAAATTTTAAAATGTAAAACTAATACTAAAATAATTTTAAATTTTATATATATATGTGCGTAAATAAATTTTTGTATGTTAATTACTGGCAGTGGCTTATTTTATTTATTTATTAATATTGAAATATAATTAGATAAGATATTATATTATTAAATCTCTGCTACTCCCTGAGCTAGTGACTTGGGCTAATGACCGGAATCAAAATTTAAAAAAAAAAAATTTTTTTTTTGACTTACGTATTTGCCTACTTTATAAATTTTTCTAGGTTCAAATGGCTAGATGGCGCCCTGTAGTGCAGTTTATGTAAGTCTATCTTATCCGGATCATTACAATATATATATATATGAATCTATCACAGGTGATAAAATTATAATATATTTGAATTTACAATTTCATGAGCTTTAATATTATTTTATAACTAAAGGAATTTGCTCATGATTATCTATGCCTAGTTTATGCTATAATAAGATCTAGATTTGCTTTATAGTTAGTGGAAGTGATTATAAATTTTTATATAGAACATATTTTACCAAGCGTGAATAATTAATATATTCTCTACATAGCTAATATACATTTTAAATTGGATTCTAATTCAGATCAGAGCTGAAAATAACAAATATAATGGAGGGATGGACTGATTATTGGAAGATAGACTTCATATACTTGGGTGTATGGAAAACATACAATTCTGAGTCTTTTGCATCTTGTATATGTGCCTTATTCATGGGATTTTTACCAAGTAACGGTTTCCTTTGACCGAATTCATTGCTGTGAAATAGAGGTCCTTTAGTCTGGATGATCGAGCAATTTATTTAAGTGGAAGTCTCATGCTCCATGGGAGTCTTATGCTGTGTTTCTAGGGATGCAGAATGGGAGGTGCATACCAATCCCATCTAAAGAAAAAAATTGCCTGAACTAAGAGTAATGGTGCAGCGCGACCACATACAACCATTAAAGAAGCAACAACAAGTGATTTACACCGTAGCATTTCTTAAGGACACATACGCACCGCTGACAACATTATATCATAAAAATTAAGACACTAAATAATAGTTTCCTTCATGAAACTACCCTGTACCAGTTCATATGATAGTATTTATAATTATACTATTAAGGAAAGTTTATGAATCCAAGTTATAAAGCTATCTATATAGGCTTTTATTTATCTAAGGAGGGTTACAGCATAGTAAAGGAAATTACAATACAGAATTATGAATTTATGCTGCATTTTATCACTTCAACTGAATAATATTTTAGAATAATTGTATGCTTGTAATTATATCTTAATTAAGATATTTTATCCATTTCAAAACAGAGCTTTTAGTTTGTGCATTATTACACATATTACATATATACGCGAAATGACATATGTATGCATGAGAATCTATATTTAATTCTCGCTAATGATTTAATTACAAATAAAACTCAGTTTTGAATAATATAGCATAAACAACATCACAATGGAAAATAATAAGATTTGGCATAGATTTAATTAAGAAATGCAAGATTTAAAATACGATAAGATTTCACATAAGTGAAATCTGAAATTTGGCTTTGTTTAACATGAAACCTATGTGACGTTTGCTGATATATGACTGATTCAATTTTGATAATTTTAAGTTTATAAGATTAATGATGGCAAATATTATCATTAACTTAAGTTATATTAAAACATTTAAATTATAGATTTTAGCAAGTTAAAATTGAATAGCATTTAATTACTTAGAACAAGATTAATACGTAACTAAATCAATCATATATAATTTCTACAAGTAAACCATCAAATAAAGAAATCATATCAATAAATGAAAGGTGTTATTTATGCAAATTATAATTCAGATAAAATCATAAAGCAGTTAAATCGATATTTATCAAATATTAAATTATTAAATTAGTTATGAGATATTAAATCAGTTTATAAATTATTTTAAATATGAAATCAGTTTATATCATTTTAAATCAGTTTAAATAGGAAACCAGTAATCAGATATTAAATGTATTTTCAAATCAGGCAAGATTTTAAGATTAAAATAAAGTAATTAAATCATTTATAATTTAAGCAAGATTTTAGGATTGGAATAAAACAAAATAAAAATTTACATTTACGTAAGTTTAGTTTACACTATTATTATGGCCATTGATTTAGATTAAGCTAGCATTTTAGAGTTGAGTTTAGTTAAAAGCTTTAGAACTGAAGGAGTATTTACCATTTCTTCTCCTATACTGGCAAGTTATTTCTTCATCAAAACTTCTTTAGGTGGTACGGTTGCTAATTCATCTTTCTCTGCATTAGGTAGCTTCTCATCAGAGGTGGAAGGCAAGATTTTAGGCCTTTACCCTGACATGATCATCATTAATCCCTTTCAAGTACTTTTTTTAAATTATCAGACTGAGTGTCCAAGTTTTCTGAGTTCCTTAAAGATGGCTGCTACCTATTATATACCAGTATACCCCCCTCTCCTTCGTTATATTATTTTTAGATTCGTTTTTTTAGCTTACTCACTTATTGCCAGTAATCATGGAAGCCTGCTGTGTCTAACTTTTAATTAGGTCAATTTAACCTCCGTGACACATGGTAATTTATGCAATCTTTTTAATTTCAATCTAATTTTAGTTCTAAATATAAATGGGGTCAATTTTCAGTGACCAGGATTAACTTTTCTGGCATCACTTTGACTAGCAAAACAAATCTAAACTTTGGAAAAACATTTTGTTATATATGTAACTCAACCGTTTAATTTAGCGATATATGCAGAAATATATAATTTCAAATATTACTAATTTAATAAATATTTTAAAATAAAGAAATCTTTAATGTTTTAAATTCTATTAACATCATTCTTCTAGCATATATGTAGTCTTAAGTTACATATACAACTCGTTTTTCATTTAATTCCCATTAGAAATATATATATGTGCGCATTTATAGAGGTTTAGGTATATAAATTCAATTTTCTCTCTATATGTAGATATATATGCACACATACATAGTTAATGCATTTAGGTTTAAATTTAGCCAGATTTTTATGATAATATTAGCATAATATACGAGAATCTGGTGGTAGTTATACATAAAATAATACTACTATAGAATATAATAGATGAAATAGTTGGGCTGAAAAGCTGAATGTTATAATATATATATATATATATATATATATATTGTGCCATTACAATTTAGTCATTAGCTAAATTTGTAATAATGTGCATGAAAAAAAATGTGGAACAAAAATCATCATCACATTTTTATATAGTAAAGGAAGCTGTAGGGCACCCAAGTTTAAACCCTACAACATCAAGTTCTGAAAGCTTAAGACAGAAAGAGAATGGGGCAACAGTTATGTTCTTTATTTGTTTGTGTGTTGATAAAAAACTCAAAAAGAGTAGTACACATGGTTAATTATTCAATATTTATTTTTTTTTGTTAAAAAGTAAAGTAATAACACACATATAGGCAGTGTGTGTGTAAGCTGTTTAATTATCATTGTATATTTCAAATATTAAACTCTCTTCAAAGCTAACCTACATTTGCTAAATTCTAATATATTATTTTTATCTGTCTATTTTTGTTTTTCTATGATTGTAATATTATGATTTCCAAAATGATTATAGTTTGGCGTTTGAAAGTTAAGAATTTAATTTTGGATATTAAAATCACAATTTCTAAAAACATTCAGATTGTTTTAAGGGGCCAGTTTTATAAATGATTTGAATAAGTGTGTGTGTACATTACATACATAAATCTACATTTTATTACATATTAAGAAGGGAAAAGAGAAAGAAGAATTTCTGTTAAACTATTTTTTTTTCTTGCTCAGAGGTTTTGGTTGTAAATACCTTTTGTTTTGATAAAGCTCTGACAGCTTAAAATCTTCCCATCAGATAAATCAATGAGAAGAGATGGAATATTATAGGAGTGCGATTTTTACCAGCAGAGTGAAAAGCGAAACGTTTAAGATAATTTTACTTGAAAAACAAATTAAGCTTTCCAAAAATCATGTAAGTGCAAGTTTTTTATATTGTTCATTACTATCACTCTAACTAAAAAAATAAAGTATAAAAACCTGTCTGGGAAAAATCAAAAAAAAGCTTTTTTTTAAATATTGAAACAAGGAAGACACGCGTTTATTTCTGCCAGATATCAATTTTAAAAATCATTTTTAATATAAAGTTTTTTTTTGTGAAGATTAAAAACAGCATGGTAGGTTGAAAAATATATATTTTCTCATCTGTTTACCAGACTGCCATGGCCAGCAGCATATCATATAGAAAAAAATGTCTTGTCTGAAATTAAATATTCTACATCTGATGACTGATTGAAAGAAATGCGATATTTTCAGTGAAAGAGAACATTCACCTGCATTCAAAAGCTGAAGGAAAATGATTAATCGACTGATAAGTATTAAATCATCTAGTACAAATTGAATCATCTAGTACAATTATTCCAATGACTGAATTTAAACCCAGTAAAAAAAAATTGCAAATGAGAGAACAACTGATATACTCTAATGGAAGAATTATGCTTAACAAGCAAGAAGAAGAAAAAGTTCCAGTGGCAAATAATATCACCATTCACAAGCCTCAAGAAAAAAAACCATCCAGAAAACTGCGGAAATTGATTGCTGAAAAAGTATAAACATTAAACAAGCTAAGTTTGAACCCTTGGGACTGGTAATATGAATTTTCATTATCTATTTTCTTTTATGATCTCAAAGACTATTTGTAACATTTTAGAGATGAAGCTTTCTATTTTTTTTAGAACTTTAAAACAACCATAATCGATTGAAACCAAAATTTTCTTCAATAAGAATAGTTATAACCTTGAATAATAATTTTATGTATGTTAAAACTATTATACCCAGCTTATTAATGAAGTTTATTTTCTAAAGGGTATTATTGTATACCAATCTAAAATTATGAAATGTTTGTTAATATGTAAAATATTTTTTTTGTACTATTATTTTGTTTTAAATAATGTTTAGTTATAAGGGGATAAACACACACATACACAGTAATATATTAAATTATTACAGGTATATAATTGCATGTGAATGGAAGAATAATAGACATATATAGCGTTAAAAATATTAGATTATTTTTGTTTTGATTTAAAGAATAGCGACCTCCAAGCTTAGCGGGAAGGGAGAGAAGCAATTTAAAAACTTGTTTCTGGAAATATTTTTCTTTTCGATTTAACTAACACTTTTTCTACTTCATCATTCTATTTTATATGTTAAGTTTAGATGTATAAAGATCCAAAGTATGTGTGCCAAAGAGTGAATATATATTTTTTTAAATGAAATATTTTCTTGTGAAGAGAAAACTTTAGCAAACTTAGTATCCAATTTTATATACATTATATATTTGATGGGAAAGGGGAAGAACTCAAAATTAATCTTGTGATTGCCAAATAATCAATTATTGTTATTATCATTATTGTCCATATAAATTCTTAGTTTTATCTTTAAATTGTTTGTATGTGTTCGTAATAAATTAATAAATGTTAAATTGTTTTATTAAATGAGGCATATATATTTCATTGAGAGTATTCTTTATTAGTTGTGATCATTCATCATCAATGGTTAATATTAATTATTTAAGATTTAATTAGATATACTAAGATTAAGCAATAGTTATGAATTTCTTTAAAAATTAAGTTTTATGATTAGACTTAATTCTAAAGCTGTGGATGAAACTATTATTGTTATCATTATCATCATCATCATCATCACGATTGAATTAATGAGCTAGATAAATGTTTAAAGGCCATAAATAAATAGTGATTTCATGGTATTTAGTTGACATTTGTGAATAATTATAATAACCACCATTCCATCATCTATATCATGCAAGGATGAGTGAATTGCCATCCTAAATTAATAGTATAATCTGAGCTAGTAAAACTTATAAAGATATTGAAACACATTTATTATGTTAAAATCTAGGAAATGATTTCAGTTTGATGAATTTTTTTATACTCCACTTTAGTTTAAGGATGTTTTAGGTTTACCTAAATGTTAGTGCATACAGTGATATGGATCTAAAAGCAAAATCCTCTATTTTTGTTAGAAATAAAGTACCAAAAAGGGATTCAAACCCGGTACATGTGAAAAGGTTATAAGATATAACTGTGTCTAGGTTCGGATAATCTAGTGGCGCCCTGCTAGACCATATTCACTTGTTTTTTACTTAAATATGCACTTGACATCAAACCAAGAGATGAAAGTGGATAAAATCTACTGTCTGTGTACCTGAGAAGATATTTTATTGAGTTACCAGTGTACTCACCCACTTGATGTTATTTCCTGAGTTATAATAGTTTGTTCTTAATAATTTGTTTATAGTTTCTACTTGTTTATTAATGATACAATGCCTGCCTAACTAGGGTTTGAAATAGGCCAGACACCTTAAATGACTAGTCTCCAGGCATTATTGTTTCTAATCATTGATATTATGATATATTTAAAAATCTTAAGTAGAAATTGATGAATTTAAAGCCACCAATATTTTTATCTATTGATAATTAATATTTACTTGAGTATTGAAAGTAATAAATTTCAATGACTATTTATGTGTACGAGTCTCCTTAATATGATTGGTAACTCACCAGTACAATGCCTTTTGATTCATAGCTACTATTCAGGTTAAAAAATGGTAATATCTTTGATTTAATTTAATTTATGTTACAATATATATAAAGCTATGAAGATATTTAAATTGGTTACTTTTCAAGTTAACAACCATTCTAGATAAAAGTTATTGAAAATTTTCTTCTATTATTAGCTAATAAAGAGCTTGATTATTACTAAACCAATATCTTTATGAGGCATTCAAAATATTAAGTACATGCTGTAAATCACCTTTTGAATTTACAAATCCTATATACCTATAAGTCAAGAAGTTGAAATTTTCTTTTTTACCTTTATTCAATTGAAATTAAAAATAATATCATCAAACTTGTATCAGCAATTTAATATTTGATTCATTAAACTGTCCACTGTCACACACAAAAGAGTTGAGCTAATATACATTCTTGCTTGCTTAACACCAGTTTTTATTCCAAATATTTCATTTGTAGTAACTTATGCTGCTTTCAAACACTATTTTGTAATTTATTAGATATAAAAGATTTGCTTTTGAGTGCTAAACTCAAATTTATTAGTAAACATATATGAACTTTTATTACAGATAAACTGGTCAATAGAATATTGTCATCAAGTGAAGATAGTTCACTATAGTTTGAGATTCTCTTAGCACATTCATAGCATAAGTTTTATCAAGAAATAGATCATTCCAAATATTTATGGTTAAATCAAAAGAATATTTAAGACATTTTACCTGTTTTTTTTTTTTTAGAAGAGTATGTGTAAATTATGAATAAATAAAATGTTTTTTATTTTTTTAGAATTATCCATAACATTTAGATTACTTTGTAGCCAGTTTTTACTATTCAACATAATTTCAGTTGTGTATCTGAACTATTTTAATGTTGTCAGCTTAGTTTGTTCAAAGGCTCACATTACTTTCAATTTAATTTATTATAGCATAAAAGCACTAACTTTCTCTGCTTACTTTCAATATCTGCTTTATAAGAGGCAATTCATTTTTTTACTTCTCTATTAGGAGCGATAATTCACCCTATATTTGCATTTGGAGCAGTAATTCTTTTTATTTATCAGATGCTGTATCACTTAGTAATGTAGTTGTTGAAAACCAAATGTAAAGAATTGTGTGATATTTTTTTTTTTGTATATTATTTTTTATCAAAATGTCAAAAGAACTTCAGTGAAACTGAGATTAAAATATATAATTATTGCCCCATGCCTAACATATGTAATTATATAAACAAATTAGTTTGAGTTCATAACTGTAGGATGTTTTAATATAAAAGAAATAAAGCTGACTGCTGGATATTTAAATAAAATTTTGATATTCTGAACTAGTCTAGATACAAACCTACTATCCAGTATCTACTGATTGTTCAAGCTTATAATAAATAGTTCTTGAGTAGAGTAAATAAATAAATTATGGCTCTAAAGCCAATTTTAGTTAGGTTTAAAAATGTCATAAATTATCCTCGTATTAGAATAAACAAATATTTCATTTAGTTATAAATCTCAATAGACGTTTTTGGCAGAAACAGATTAAGAGATCAGAGAAGTGGTTTGAGTAAAAAAAAAGTGTGACAGCGATAATAGAAGAAAGAGGATTAAAATTGTGTAGTTATGTTAGAAAAATGAATAAGATTAGAGACGATTTATTAGGAGGTGGAGAGGTGGAAAAAATAGGAAAACCAGCAAATTTAGAAAACAAATCCCCAGAAAATCTAGCATGGGAAAGAATAATCTGTCAGAAGTGATGTATTATGTATAGATAAATATAAATGAAAAAGATATGGATGAGTTTTGGTTGAGGAAACTTTAAACTGTGAAGAATCCAGAAGAAAAAGATCTCAACTGTTTAAAATTTTTTCGAGTCGTATTAGCCAGGGTTCATTTACAAAAACAAAATATTGAAAAAAAAATTGACACTATTAAAAATCCTGCTTAATAAAAGTGTCGTTTGTTAAAAGTAGATTTTAAAAATTTTTAAATATTAGTTACACTGAAATTAATTTTCCATCGTATTTAATGTCAACTTATGAGCTGTAATATTTTTATGTTTAATGCCCAGCTTATTAATGTTCTTATTTACGTATATATTATACATCCTACTCTTTTTAATTAATGTGTAATGAAAAACTTGTTTCTGAGATGCTTTTTAATGGCAGTTGAATTTTAAACCCAACGAATAAACACGGAAATGATAGAGAATGTACCCATAAGAGTATGGTAAGTTTTAAAGATGCATAAAATGACAATTATATGTTATAGTTTTTAATATTAAAACTTAGCTGACCACTCTAATTAAACCACAAATTTTGTCTTCTAGAATGGTAACACACACACACACATATATATATGTCTTAATATTAGATGGAGAGTTAGATTTGCTATTGTCTAACTAATTGGAAAAACTTGTTCTTATTTTTATGATTATTTTTATGATAATGATGGTAACCTTTACATCACGTTTTATAAAATTAACACTATATCTTATTCTATCTAAATATATTTAGTATCTTATGATAAAGCTTTATTTAAAGTATCACTTTGTAATTGCTTAATTTAATTAAAGAAGTGAAGATTGTATTAGTAATTTTCATTAACTTTAGAATGCATAAAAGTGCTCCCTTTAAACGATTGACAATTTCTAATAACTTAAAGCCTAATATAATCTTTGAACAGAAAAAAAAAACAATACTCTAACAAAAAATATATAGACACCCATTAACTGTCCAATAATTGAATGATAGTTAAATTGGCTACTGGGAGAAAAAAAATCAACTAGTAGAAATTTTCCGTCACTCTGAAGAAATTACCAAAATCTGTTTAAATTTAAATTTAGATTCTCAGGTTCGGAGACTAGCAGATAAATACACTGGCAATTATAACAAAAATCGTTTCATCAAACCTGATGATTATAGTATTTGATTTGTTTACAAACATTATTCATTTAAGCTTTAGATGGAGGCATATACTAAATAATAAAATTATCAGCAGTGGCTCATTTTGTCATTCTACTAAGGAATGATTTGAAAATGAAATCACTACCAAGATGATTTTCTGAATAGAGCAGGATATCTTAAAATTATTTTAAAAACGGTTGATTTTATTACTTATCAGAAGCAATATGCTTCAAAGTTCAAATCAAAACTTATTATGTTATGATTAATGGATAAAATATATTAATCTATTTTATTATCATTTTTGCATGTCTCTCAACATAAGTACTTAATTATATTCTTAAGTGATAATTGTATGCTAGTGAATCCCATTTTATTTGTCATAGTAGAATCCAGAATTAAACAATCCTTGAAAACACATTACAAATTTTAATTTTTTTGACAAGTATCTTAAATATTTATAATACAGCTTCCAGGAATATATATGAATCTGTTGAACAGTATAACAGAATTGCAGCACATCTTGATATCCACATACATTTTAGCAGCGTTAATGCACTTTAACAAAGAGAAAAATATTAAAAAACTTGAGGTAAAGATCATATAATCTCTCATATTTCAGAATGCTTTTTTCACCTTTCCATAACTTTTTTCTGGAAATATTTATTAAGTTAGAAAGAAATGACTAAAATGATGTAGAAGTTTGAAACCTTCTCTCTCTCTATTTTTTTTCATATTTAAGTATTATTTTATTTTTATTAAGAGACATTTATTATGCAATACAAAGCTGTATTTTGTTATTACATGCTATTACAGTATAATATAAATTGTTTATTTTGTTGCATTACAGTTTCAGATGTAAATCATTCAGCTTTAACGTATTTACCTCTATGTATGTAGTTGTTTCTCCAGCAGTTCAATTCTGTAGATTTAGCAATCGTCTTCTTTATTTGAAGTTTCTCTAAGTGGCATTTACCAAATAATCTGGAGCTTTTAAATTATCTCTTTGTTTGATTTTATCTATGATTTTCTTTAGTTTTATTCCATCTGGATCTACCAATTTTCCAATGGTGATTTTACATCGTATGCACCATAATGCACAGTACATGAAGATTGTAAGCTTTATTTCTGTGTAAATATCTTGTTTGATGCACCGTTTCATGAGTATGAATTGCCCAAATGGGTTGTTTATCCATCTTGTGAGGAGTGTTTTATGGTAACTTAATTTATTACATCTTATAAATATGTGATCGATGGACTCCTCTTCCCTGCCACACATCTGGCACATAGGGGCAATCTTTTTAGGTTTTTTCAGTGTGCCGGGTAGACATTTATGGGAAGGGAGTCCAGGTTATATTTGATTATAAAGTAACTTTGGTTTGATGAACCAATAACAAAATTTATATATCATTTGCTGATTGGTGATGTCCAATTTTGTCAATTATGCGTTTTTCTCCATTTACTAATTTATGTGCTGTCCAGTATTTTATTTTATTTCTGATTGGGTTTTCTTTTATGTTAATTACCTTTTGAATATTTGTATATAAAGAACTAATCCATTTGTTATTAGCTGGTGGGGGCCGATCCATAGGGGTGATGTCTTCTTTGAGTGATATGGTTGGGTATTTATTATATTAAATAATGAGTTATAATTATTTTGTATTATTAGTGTTTTAATAGAATGGAGCGAAAGGCCATTAAGTCTTCTTGATGTTTGTAATGTCCGGAGACTGATAATGGCGATCTTTCCTCCCCAAAACAGTTTAGTACAAAAGGCATTTACTTTTTGAGCAAATTTTCTGGATGGGCATATCCCAATCAGAAAATAGGTGATTTTTGGGAATACCAGCGAGTTGAGTAGTGTGAACTTACCTTGTAATGAGACATATAGCCCGGTAAGTGAAATGATTGTCCGTTGTATTGAGCTTAGTAGTGTTTTAATTTAACAAAGTATTTAAAAAAAATTCACTGTTTTTTTTTTTTATGAATGAACAAATATACAAATTGAGACTTACTTAAGAATGCATTGTTTTTTCCCCAATATTTTTATTCAAAATTGTATTACAAAACAGCCTTTACACATATACTCATATATATATTGTGCTCTTTTTATTAGTCCACTCTATTCTAAAATAAAATTTTGTTGTATAATTTTAAATTTTGTTAAATCCAATATTTACTTAGTAAACTAGAAAAGATAATGACATGTTAGTATCATAGGGTTTGAACTTGGGTTTAGTTGGTTTAACATTTATAAAGGATCTGATAGGTCAGGTAATTAACTATATATATAGATAATAATCTATAAAATTATGACATAGCTACAAATAAATAAACAGTACTTATTAAAAAATATATTTAAAAAAACATTATTTCTATAATTATGATATTATTTAGGTAATTATGATATTATTTATAGATATAGTGACAGTCAAATTTTGATCTTGTGAACCAACATGTGTTATATAAATAGATCAGATTGTCTGGAAACGAATATAAAACTAAAATAAAATCCATTATTGTTGTTTCTAGCTAAATTTTAAATGGTGTTTAAGAGTAAATAAATAATATTCATTTTACAAAAATACTAATCTAAATCAAGAAAATAAACTGTATTTAATCCAATTTCTAGAGAAAAGAAAAAAAATATTATCTTTATTTTAAACCGTTTCAAAAACTAAGATTTCATTAAAAAAAAACAAACAATAACAACCAAGCATTTGTAGCTAAAATAAATGTTTTAAAATAGAAAGGGGGGGGGGTAATAAAATGATCAAGAAAAAAGAAAATAGGCAGACGATTTTTCATTAAAATTGGAGACAGAATTTTGAATTGAAGTCGTTTCAGAAAGGGAACAAGTAATCTAGATTTTTTTGATTTATTTTGAAAAAGTTTGATAAAAATTCATTTAAATATTGTCATTTTTAACCACGGAGAAATAATAAAACTTTAATTATGGATAAATTAAAGAATCAGAGGAAGTATTAATCAAAAATAAAGAGCTAATTTAATCGATCTCTACGGGCATAATCAACACATTAGTAAGTCTCAAGAATCTCAAAAAAAAAAAAAAAGTATAAATAAAATACAGGACCAAAGAAGTTGTACATCTTAGTCACTGGATGGGAAAATTAGAAGGACTGAATCTAGACTGAAGTTGACAGATAAACTAAATCATTCCCACGTTCGGAGTAATCCAAATAAATGTATATGCTTGGATTATGAACAAAGGCAAAGGAAGCTCATTTTACTTCGAATAAAGCTAAGTATGTTTTTTTTTTTTAAAATACATTGAACTTAAGTAATTAATAAGACGCTGTTGAAGGTAAACTATTCCCATAGAACAATTTATTTAGGCTTAGCGTTTTCAGAGTTTTGTTACTCCAGAAGCATTGTCTTGTAGAAAGAAGTAAATATAGAAGCTTTATATATGTGTATATATAAAAAAGAAGCAATAAATGGTAGAACAAGTTTGAATAAAACCTTATTAAGCATTTTTAAAGCGTATCTGTTTGAAGGTGTTTAGCTTTCACGTTATTATATTATCTGTTTACGCTTAAATTTAATATATTTACATTTATTAATATCATTTCATTAGATTTAAAAATATTTCTTCGTTGTAAATCGGATGATTTCACGTTGTTAATTTATATATATAATATTTAGTGGATTAAATGTGAAGGTATTTAGCTTCACACTCTTAGTTCAAAATCTTGAGTCTGGCTTATTTAAATATAATTGAGGCATAGATTAAGATGGATCCATCTTTTTCTAATAGTTCTGGCTTGTGTTTTAGAACTTGGGGTCCCATGTGATGCCATTATTCCATCTGATTGGCTGTCACTTAAGCATTTTTAAAGTGTATCTGTTTGAAGGTGTTTAGCTTTCACGTTATTATATTATCTGTTTACGCTTAAATTTAATATATTTACATTTAATAAAACCTTATGTAAAAAATGAATAAAAATTAACAATTTTAATTTTAATATCCCCGAGTTTAAAACGAAATTACTTTGCATGAGATATATAAATTTGTCCAATGAAGATCGTGTTTATATGGGTATAAAACAAGGTAAAGGTTTACTTTAGCGGTTCCAATAAGTTGGCCCTCTATTGTTTAAAATTATAACTAAATTTTTCGAAAATTTTACGTATATGCTACTATATTACAATTACATTAAAATTTATTCAAATGTAAAAGATAATAAAAAAAACATTTACCTTTTTAAAGAATTTGAATGTTGGATTAATTACACGACATTAATTAAAATAATTAGTTGTAATTTATTTGAAACTTAAGAATTTAAACTATCTACAACTTAAGAATTTAAACTATTTACATTTATAGCACATGTTACAAAGAAAGACACCATCAAAAGTTCGAATTACAAGCACACGTGTACAGTTTTATTGTTGGAAAAAATGGCTGCTACATGTTTAGTTCCAGATGATGAAGTTTTGAATGTTGCTGCTATTCTGGCAGAAGATTGGAATATGCATCAGTTATAGAATGCCATCCAAACTCCAGAATTGGCTATCAAATGGCTTGCACGAAGACTCTTTCTGAAGAACTACACCTTATGCCAACAGTGTGGTATTTGTTGTTCACTGGTGATGTATTCTACAGGTTTAGATGGATGTAAATGGCAATGCAGAATATGTCACCATCGCAGCTCAATCAGAAAGGGGTCTTACTTTTCCCAAAGTCATCTGCCTCTGGGAAAAATTATATAGGGTATTTTTGGGCACATAATTTGCCCCAAGAATACATTGTGCATGAGACCAGCATCAGCAAGAAAATAGTAATTGACTAGGCTAATTTTTTCCGGGAAGAATGTGCCAAATATTTTGATACAAATCTGATGGTTCTCAGTAGATTTGATGACAATGGGGAGCCATTAGTCATCAAAATTGATGAGACTTATTATTTCCACCATCACAGGGGGACTATACAAAGAGGTTATTGGGTCTTTGGCAGTATAGAAAGAGGATCAAGGAAGTGCTTCTTGACAGAAGTTCCAGACAGAATGGCTGATACACTGGAGGCCTGATACAGCAGTACATTTTACCAGGTACGCACATTATTTCAGATGGCTGGGCTGCATACAATAACATCAGCAGTCTCCAATGGGATATATATATATATATATGCATTCAGTTGTGGTCCATCAGGGCAACTTCATACATCCCCGAAGACCAAAGCATACACATCCAGAATATTGAAAATATGTGGATGAGAACAAAGCGTAAGCTGAAATTCCAATCTGGTACCAGCAGAGCTTTGTTTTCATTGTACCATCATGAATTTGCCTTCCAGAGTAGACACAGCAATACTTCTTTTTTCTCCAACTTCCTAATATGCATAGGACACAATTATGCTTAAAAAGGTAAATGTTTTTTAATTATCTTTTACATTTGAATAAATTTTAATGTAATTGGAATATAGTAGTATATATGTAATTTACATTGAATAAATTTTAATGTAATTGTAATATAGTAGCATATATATAAGATTTTCAAAAAAATTAGTTATAATTTTAAACAATAGAGGGCCAACATATTGGGGGCACTAAAGTAAACCTTTACCTAAAACAATAGCCATCTCTCAACATGGATATAATATCTCTCATTTAAGAATGAAATAAATATATAAAGTAGTTGTTATAAAGAAAACACCCTGGAAGATATTTAATCAAAATAAAGGAAGAAACATATAGAGAAGATATGATCTACTTTTAAAAAGGAAAGTGATAAATGTTTTCTTTGGTCATAACAGTAGTGATCAGAATTGAACAAGAAGCAATCCAATGTACTCATCCAGGAAGCCTTTAAATGGAAGGGAGAAGGCAAGCTGATACTCTTCAATTATCAGAGAAAAGAATGAACAGTTGATACCTGGAAAATAATTCTGTGTCTGACAAATTTCATGGTTATAGTCATATTCGGAGAATGACCATCTTGTATTGTGAAACAATTAATATGATGGTAAAATTTAAAAGTTTTTTGTTTTGTTTTGTGAGAACTTATATTTTAGAAAAACAAGAGAGAAGAAAAACAAACAACCCCTTGTAATATTTGTGTACATCTGGGTCTCATTTTATGCCGATTATTTTAATGCAATTTTGAAGTTATGTGATTCATGTTTCTTCTTAATATCTTTCATATTTCACTATATTTATTAGATATCAAGAAATTTAAATTATTAATAACTTATTTTGACTTGAAATAATTTTTTTTTCAAAAATACGTTATATTAGCAACTAACGTAAATATGGCCTGAAGCTGTATTTAGAATCTTAGCTTCTATGTAAATAACCTACTTATACTAATGAGTAAATAATAATAATAGATTTATATGTATGTATAAAATATCGCAATAAATATTCAAAAATTTTAAACTTTTAAAATGTATTTTGTTAGATATTAACAGAAATAAATATTTTTTTAGATTTTTAAAATAAATAATAACGAAGATTTTATTGATTTTATAAACTGAAATAATCTTTCTAATGATAATGTATTGTTTTGATTGTGATCTCATTTTTTTTAATATAGTAACAGAAAACCATTAACATAGCACAAGATTGAAAGTGTCACTAGTTGTACATCATGTCACAAATCTGATTTCTTACTAGTTCACAAATAAACGCATATTGTCTAATAGCAGTAATGATTAAAATAGGTATGTAAATATGTAAAATTAATACTGTAGTTAATAAAAAAGTATATCTTGTATTAATTTTTTTTAAATATTTGAAATTTTATATTAGTCATACTTTATTTCCTTAGTTTTTAATGTGAATTTTAAAGTAATTTTTCTTTGTTGCTTTGCTTTTATGCCAATTTTGAAAATTACAGAACCTATCCCCCATTTTTCAAGGTAAGTTATGTTTATTTTTGTGCAATTTCTTTTGTGCGCATTTTTTGAGGAACCTATCTACCACATAAAATGAGACTCAGATGTATATATGTAATGGAGTTAATAAGTGACTTAACTCGATTGTCTATATTAGTAATTATAATAAAATTTCATGTTAATTAAATAGTTTTATAGATTTAAATACTAATATATAATTAATGTCATACATCCGTAATGGAAATATAATAAGAATGGTTAATGGTATATATGTAATGAAGAGGGGATGGGTGTGTGATCATATATATATATAAACCAAACGATATTTTGAAAATTGATCTTTATTTTTTTTATTGTAAACCACAATTTAATATATAGTGATAGGTAATCTAAGTGATTTTAAGTAGTAATTTGCACAATCAGCTAATTTTAGAAGATATATTAATATGCATAGATCAGTGATAGAAAAGTGATAATTAAGTGAGTAGTTAGAGCAAAGATCACTATCTGATTTATGATATATCAAAGGGCAGTCTATTCACATTGTAGGTGAAAATTATTCTAAAAAAAAAAGAATTCAAATTTGATAGTATATCCATAAAGTTCTCCTTAGTTTGTAATTTTGCAAATTGAACTGATTTATAATTTTAGTATATAATAATAATGATATTGCAGGAAAAAAATAGATAAATAAAAATCAAGAGATAAATATCATGGGGCTAAGCAATGGTGAATCTCACCATGTTGTAATAAAAGTTTTGTAGAGAACTAAGAATATATAGATTAATGATTTTTATTTTGTCTTGATAATTTGAAACTGAAATCATAAGGGATTGATGATAAAAACAAAAGGGAAGGGATAAGAAATCTGTAAGGCAAATATTGATCTGGGTGATAGAGAAAATTTATATGTATTCAAATGGGAAATATCACGACAGCTGAAAGTATATATATATTGTTTAGTTTTATTATAAGTATCAGAAATATAAATTACGATTAATTGTTTATAACGTTATTATGTTATGTGAGTATTTAACCTTAATAATCAAGGTTGTTTAAATTACTTATTAATCAAAATGTTTAGTAATACTTTTGTAAATGTTGTGATTAAAGTTTTTTTTTTTTTGTAAATTAATTTCAGTATCGAGTGTTGCATTTATTTTGTGGGGATCATCTTCATTACATTACATGGACCTGGAAAATATCGTATGAGATTGAAGCAATAAAGTAATCTATTTTAGAATCACAGAACAGTCAATTAAGCACACATTTCTTACGAGAGATTTTACTTACTGTAAGCTGCCTTGATCACATAAGTCATTTATAATATTGCAAATTATTTAAGTATGCTTATTTATAATATATTAAATGATGAATTACTTAGTGAAAATATCAGTGCTAGTTACAGTTTAGAGAACAATATTATTTTAATAGCAAATATTAATGAGCATAAATATAAATAATAGTATAAGTTTGATTATAAATTTAAGTTACAAGACTTTTACTAATTAGTGCACTACCCATGGAGATCAGTAAAATCCCTCATGATATTTTATAGGTAGTATAAAGAATAAATAAATATCAATGATTATCCTGAGAACTTCTTATTATAATTTTATTCTTATGATTATTGCCAATCATAATTATCTGAAATAATAAGAATGGAATTTTATATACAGTCAAATGAAAGATTAATTTGTTAAGTAATCTAAATGAAAACTAATAGCTAAGGATATATTATTGTATTCATTTGGTTATTTTCATTAGTCATCAGAGTATGTAGATACTTAATAAGGAAGAGTGTCTGGGTATTATCATGCCATTGAATAAATATTTTTATATTTGTTTAATGTTAAGGGGATGTGATCTGTTTACAGGAAAATGAGTCTCATATTTGTTATAATCGATTACACCTTAAAATGAATCTAAATAAATAACCGCATTACCTAAATTCAAGTATGATAGTTGAAGAAATTTAGTTGGGAAAATGGTAAGTCGAGTAAATAGTACTTAGCCAGAGTCCAAGAATGGTCCAATGTAGGGACTTGACACATCTTCTTAGGGTCATACTGCTTATGGACAGGGACAATATATATACATATATATGAGTGTATGTATAATAGGATTTTGAATGCACTCAGACATATAGTTTTAATATGACTTAAAAAAACATCCTTGCAAAATTAATTTATAAAATCAGTATATTTTAAAATTAACCATATGTCTATTTTTTTTACTAGCATGTAAATAGGGGCGTAATTTTACTTTATGTTAGGCGTGGTGCACAAGGTTATAAATAAAATTAAAAAAAGATTCAGTATATATGTGTACATAACATATCTACTGTAAAATGATCTAAAATTTATCCAGTTTTTTTTCTAATTCATCACTTTTCTTTTTTACAGACTTTCAGCAAATTCTCCTAATTTATCCATCTATTTCATATGAAGTCTCTTTTGATATCTCTTAAATCTCTTGTAATCCAGTTTAAAACTTTAATTGTTTATATATTGTCTAGCTCCATTTTAACCAACAATTATTATCAATAATGTTAACATGTACATATTTAATGTCTCCATATTAATTCTAACATATATTTTTTCATACTTTATTGTCTAGCCTCCAATCTGTAGATTTTTTTTCTGATTAATGCTTAAATCTTAATCTTAAATAAGTACTGATAAAACACATTTATTAATCATATTCATTTTAAAACAAAGTATTTTTAATATGAAGTTATTTCTGCACAAAGTACTCTATCATAGTGTTATTCATTCATTATGTTTTCATCAGTATTAATAATCTGATGAAAGAATCTACAGCTATTAGCTTTTAAAAATTTATTACTAGTATGTTTTTTTGAAATGCCATTCAATTTTAGACTTTTACTTTTTATTTTTAATGATTGTTTTTGAAGATTAAATATATAATATAGAACTTGTCAAAAACGAAAGTTACATATATATAATTTAATCATTTTTTTTGTAATCTTGTGCATCAAATCTAACACAAATTAAAGTCATTATGCCATTTATACACTACTGGGAAAAAAATAGAGCTATGGTTAATTTTGAAATATATTAACTGGAGTAATTTCCATTTATTTTTGTATCTTTAATTTCCCACATTTTATTTGAAAAATATTTCTCATTAAAACTGCTGTATAACATTTTGAAGACATAAAATCATTCTGCACTACACTTATTAGTATAATGTGTTTGTATTCTAAAAATTACAATAGCATTTTGGTAAATATTTTGAAAATTTTGAAAATGGAAATCCAATGCAAAATGCCAACATGTATTAATTTGTCTTTTCTATGAATTCTTTTAGATCTACTTTGATATAACAATTTTTAAAATTCAGCTTCTTTTTTTGATTGATTTAATTATAATGTTAGCTGCAGCCCATTTATAATGACTCCAATAAAAATAGATTTGTAATTTTTAATGTCTTCTTTTTTAAATTTCTTAAATATCAATATCATGTTCGCATTTTCTTAATCATTTGGCATATAGTTCTACCAACATTTTCTCTGTTTCTTTATATGATTTTTAAAAAAATATTTATAATGATTCTATCTGTTTCTCAAATTTTAAAGTATGCAAATACATGCTTCATCTCTTCATTTGATTAATCAAAAGATGTTATACTTGTAGGAAGTATTTTTGGTCTTTCTTGCTGTAAATTTCTAATTTTCACATCCTTTATTATGTTCTTCTTTTAGTAGTACAATTTTATTTTTTTATTGTGGAAACAACTTTTCTTTCAATACGAAACTGTTTTATATTTTTATAGACTTTTGTTCACTTTTAGAACCCATTTTTTAAAACATGCTAACATAAGAATGCAAAGTTATTACAGAATACATTTGTTTTAAAATTTATATTTTTTATTATAATAAATCATACAATCTAATATCTTTGATAAAAACCAGTCTGCTGGTTGAAATATTAAAGCAGCTTTATAGAGATATAATAAAAATAGCAATACATAAAAACTTTTTTGGCAAATATTTTTCCCCCCACTAATCAATGTGATGGAACTACTTCAAAGCTTCAATCTACATTGCATCCATAGCGATATCTATTCTTTGTATATATAAAATTAACTAGAATCAATTATAACAATAATACAATACATATATATATATAACCCTGTGCATGATATAATTTTTCATTTATTTTTCATTAGCCAGTTATTACTTAAATTAATTGATATATGGTTATGTTTGTTGTATAATGCACTTCATATATTTTTCTTCTATTAGGTTCTTTAATATAGTAGTTTAAAACTTTTATACTTTTTACATAATCTATTTTATGTCAATATATTAAAAAATAAATATATAATGCAGATTTATCATTTTTTCTATTAATTGCATTGTGATGTTTATTTGCTTTTTCGTCTGACTGTTTTTCTGTATATCTATTGCAAGACATATTGCAATTTTTACAATTATTTTTAAATACAATCCCTTTGTTATATTTCATATCATCTTCTATTTTATAATTGCCTATTAATTTATCTAGATTTTTACTACTTGACCATCCTATGTTTATGTTTTTATAAATATATAATTTTTTATTAATGTATTATAAATTTAAGGGATTTGAACTCAAACATTCAAACACATTTCAACTATCCACACTATCTCATATCACTGATACACATGATCACACACATGTAAAAGAGATCAATAATCACCAATATATGTATTTCGTGCTGAACTAGCATTCATCAGTTGTTCCAGATTATTATCTCTCTCACACATGTATAATCAGAGCTCAGTTTATATTAAGATAGCAAATATAATCAGAGCTCAGTTTATATTAAGATAGCAAATCTTTATACTTTAATGGATAGGCTTCAATCTACTTCAATCTCCAACTCTTCAGCCATCCATACCATTGAAAATCTGGTGATAAAAAGTCCAAATTCTATGATGATGCCAATATTGTTGTCATGCCCATGTTGACCTCAAGTCACTCTCATCACTCATGTACAAGAGTGTATCAATTTAAATATATAGAAGAAGGATGGGCAAGATGCAGGCTTAATGTGTAATATTTGAAATACAGACACTCTTCATATACCTGGAACCTAATTGTAAATATAGGGGATTTGAACTCAGACTTTCAAGCACTTTTCAACTAACCACAATATTGGCATCATCGTGGGATTTGGGCTTTCCATCTTCAGATTTTCAATGGTATGGATGGCTGAAGAGTTTGGAGGTTGAAGTGAATTGAATCCTGTCCATTAATGTATGAAGATTTGCTATCTTAATATAAACTGAGCACTGATTATATATATGTGTGAGAGATGATAATCTGGACCAACTGATGCGTGCTGGTTCAGCACAAAATATATGTATTGATGATTATTGATCTTTTCTACATGTGTGTGATCATGTGTATCAGTGATATGAGATAGTGTGGATAGTTAAAAGGTGCCTGAAAATCTGACTTCAAATGCCTTATATTTACAATTAGGCTCCAGGTATATGAAGAATGCCTGTATTTCAAATATTAATATATTATAAATTTTAGGGAAATATGAAAGTTCAATCCATTTTTATTAAAGCTATTATTATTATTATTCGTAGTAGAAATATTATTATTTATTTAAATTAAATGGTTTATAATTAAAAAAAGTATATTTTAATACTCTTAGGAGTATACCCACAATTTTGTATAATTCAATAAACTATTCTTTTTGCAAAATAGATACATTTTTATTAGTATTATATTTGCAATTTTTATGTTTAAAGTTTTTAATAATTGCTAACTTTTTGTATTCATGCTTTTTGTGAATCTATAGAAATTATGTTTCTAAATTTTTCCTCTTTAATAAAATGTTTTAGTACAAATTTATTAGCATTATCTATATTAATCTCTACATCTAAATACTTTATCTTACTATTAAATTCCACTTTTATACATTTAAAATTGTATATATTATTATTAAATTTATTATAAATATTATTTATAGCTCGTTTGTTACCAATTATTAAAATATCATCTGAATTTCTAGAATATTATTATTTTCAGATTTATTATTTTTTGTTTAATTGTTTAAATTTCTAATTCATTTATAAATATTGATATTAACTCACTAATTCCACAATGCATTACTCAGCCTTTATATATAATCCAATATTCATTATTGTCTTTAAAATATAAACTATTGTGTATTTTTTATTAAAATATAATCATTTGGATTCATATATGTTCACATGCACTTTGCATAAACTCCTAAATATACAATTTTTTTTTCAGAAATTCTACTAGTTTATGTTTTCTCTAATTTTTCTCTTCATATTTAAATTTTTATATAGTATTTTATTTTAAAATAATTTTCCAATTCTTGTATTAAATTTTTTCGAGATAACTTGTGTTGTTGCTCCAATCAAAAGTTACTCATCAGAATGAGACCTTGTTGCAGTAGAAATGTCAATTACTTGCACTGGTATCTTCTACTGAATTGAATAATCAATCTTGGTGCTTCATGGGATATATCACTAATTTCTGTTTATAATAAGCCTCACTATTAATATTTTTAATATTTTTGTTTTTTATAACAAAGAATCATCAACTTTTGAACTCAATTGATTTTCAAACATTGTTACTAATTTCACAAAGCCCAATAATATCCCACATAATATTATACATTTTTGTTTTTCATTTCATAATCTTTTATCATTTGAGAGTGATGTACAGAGGTAGTTAATCAAATAAAAGATAATTATTGCATGACTTTTAGGGTCATATCTCAATCATTTTTAACATAGTCTGATTTTAGTCATTATTCTGGTGATATGAACTGGATGCTTTTCAGACACTGAGGTATGAACATTACATTCTATTTTTATTTATCATGATTATAAATATATATATAAAAAATAAAGTATTCACAAACAGTTCTATATACTTATCCAGTAATCGAAAAAACTCAATGTACATTTCAGTTGAGAATTGCTAAACATTTGAAAAGAAAAACCTTGATATTTTTTGATTTTAACCTAGGGATAAAATACAATGCACTCAGCATATTTTCAAGTGTATGTTGTTGAGAAGTCTATTCATAATTATTTTATCATAAAAATATTCTCTAAATAATATTATGTTATGGTAATGTAAATAAATATAATAAAATAATCTTATCGAAGTTCCAAACAATATTATCATTATAACAAAATAAATTTCTAAAATATGACCATCTAATAGCAAAAAACCTAATATAATAATTTATTTCTAACTTCTGTCCATTAATATGCAGTGATCATGTATATATATATATATATAATATAAAATGACTTTCATCAAGCAGAAGGTAATATAAGTAAAATAAAATGTTCATTATGTAATAAATATTGAAATAAAAAATAATAACAGTAATATTATAAAAAGTATTTATAGGAAATTTGACCACAGACTTTCAAGCTGTATTTTTATATTGGACTATTTCCATCATCTAATATGTGGTTGAATGTCTTTAGAAAAGTAATTTTATTTAAATATTCCAAATGCATTCAACTGTTAGTAATATCACAGCAAACAACTGTTAGTAATGTCACAGCAAACAGGTTAGTATATGCACAATGTTTTGAGAGGTATTTTTCTCCCCTCTTCTTCAGGTGTAGCTGGCCTGACCAGTGATAGTACTACCATGGGATTCGAACCTGGGTCAGGCTAGCAACACCTGAAGAAGAGGAGAGAAAAATACTTCTCAAAACGTTGTGCATATACTAACCTGTTTGCTGTGATATTACTAACAGTTGTTTGCTGTGACATGCATTTGGAATATTTAAATAAAATTACTTTTCTAAAGACATTCAACACACATATTAGATGATGGAAATAGTCCAATATAAAAATACAGCTAGAACACCATCATCACAAACCTTCAGAAAAACAGACTTTCAAGCTCTTTTGAGCTATCCACTCTATCTCTTACAACTGATACACATGACCATACACATGTGTAAAAGATAAATGATCCCCAATACACATATTTTGTATTGAAATAGCACTTAATTGGTCCAGATCCTCATCTCCCACATATATAGTGGAGATTATTTATCATTTTCACTTGTGTGTGGTCATGTGTATCAGTTGTATGAGATAAAATGGTATAGCTGAAAAGGGAGATTGAAAGACTGTAGTCAAATTCCCTATAATTACATTTAAACTCCAAGTATATAAATTATACTCGTATTCAAATATGATAAAAAGTATTATATTTCACAGAAGTAGTGATTAACTGAAAGTATTTCTGTGGATTGTAATACTTTTTATAATATATTATTACCGTTATATTCATCATTATTTTTTATTATACATACAACAAACCACATTGACCATCTTCAAAATTAAGTACAAAAAGATTTTTCAATGAAAGTTTTTTTTGTGTAACTTTTTTTAAAAAGTAATTTTGAAGATGGTTCAATGTACTTTGCCCAAAATATCTTGTTGTTGTGAATATATTTTTTCATTCAAACAAAATAAATAAATAAAATAATTTGGTTTCATGCTTATAATTGATGATCATATATATATATCTTTGTGAAACAAAGATGTCTTGAACAGTAGTGGAAACTAGAATTTGAAGATGAAGGCATTATTCAACGTTTTCTAAATGCTAGATGGTTAAGATTTTAATGCTTTCCATTCTTAATTCTTTAGTTCATATTAACTAATTGGATATCTATTTAATGAGCTATTGTAGATGACAAGTTAAATTGGATGTAAACTATTTGAATAAAAAAAATTGTAAACTTATTGGAAATGTAAAAAATTTCTGATTTCAATGAACATACTAGAACAGTGGTAAATCAAACTGGTCCCTACTGCCCACTAGTGGGCATTCCAGCCTTCATGGTGAGTGGTAGAGGTTTTGTCCGATCCTGAAGCACTTAATTTTTTTAAATTTAATTGACTTTTTAAAAAAATTTCATAGTATTATTTAAAAATATTTTCATTAGGTTTTCATAAAATTCCCTGTGACAATTTAAATTTCTGAAAATATACTATTTGTATCTTCCACGCATAAGTTTAGTTCATGTTACATAAGTGAAACTAAATGGAGCTATAGTGCGACAGCTAACAAAAGAGCCTTGTCCCAGAATAGATCCTCATCTCCCCCTCTCCCCAAATCCAATACATGATGCATGAGAAACATATGCAGATAATGATTTTCAGTGCAGGCTTTTTTGTTTGTGGTCGCATTGGTCAGTACACAGCTAGATTTGTGAGAGTGAGCATGTGCCTACAGCTTTCAACTAAATATTATGAAATATTGTGAGCCCATGTCTCAAAAAAAGAAATATGCTTGTGGCTATTTACCCGAGTATCTAAAGATTGTTTTCATAGAATCTGTTGTAAATAAACAACACCTAATGTGTTTATTGTGTTCTAAAACTTTATCCACTGAGGCAATGAAGCCAAGTCGATTACAAGAACATCTTGCTATAAAGCATCCAAATGATAAGAACAAGCCCATTGAATATTTTCAGGAAATATATAAAAAATTTCAAAATCTTTCAACAATCATTGCATCATTTAAGAAACAACATGCAGTGAATGAAGATGGATTAATTGCCTCATCGCATTTCACAATTAATTGCAAAAAGTGGTAAAAGCTATAATATTGGAGAAACTGTAATAATACTCTCTATAAAAGAATTATCTTAATAGTAATGCATCAAGATATACCTGAAACTTTAAAAACTTGCCTAAGCGATAGCATAGTAAAGCAACAAATTGAAGAAATGGAAGTTAATGTTGAAAAAAAAACTTATAAGTATTCTCCAAAACTCTTCATTTTCCATGCAATTGGATGAGTCTACCATTGAAGATAATAATGCTTTATTGATGGCATATGTACATTATTTTGATGAAAACAATACATTATGAGAAGAAATGCTATTCACAATAAATCTCATTACAGATACAAAAGGATTATCTATATTTAATACTGTGAAATCATACTTTACAAAAAATAATATTTCTTTGAATAATATTATTGCATGCACTACTGATGGAGCACCATCAATGGTAGGCTGCTATCATGGATTTATTGCTTATTTGAAGAAAAAAGAGCCAAATGTTTTATGTATTCATTGTGTCATGCACAGACAACATCTTGTAGGAAAACATCTAAGTACAAGTCTCCATTCATCATTAACTATAATAATTCGAGCCATAAACAAGATCAAATCCAATGCAAAAAATGATAGAATGTTTTGACAGCTTTGCCAGGACAATAATGAAGATTTTAATATATTACTTTTGCACACATAAGTTCAGTGGCTGTCAAAGGGCACATCTTTGGCTCGTTTTGTAGCATTATATGATAGTCTCATACAATTTTTTGAAAGTAATTATGAGACCAATCTGTGTCAACAGTTAAAAACAGTAAAGAATGATGCCTTTTATTTGGCAGATATTTTCAAGAGATTTAATGATGTCAATTTGCAGCTTCAAGGAGCTAATAAAACTCTTATAGGTTGCCAAAGTATTGTGTCATTATTTATTGACAAACTTGAACTACTTCATTATAATCTATTGAAGAGAGAATTTCATCAGTTTCCTGAATTATCATCTATAAAAGATGATGTAACTCCAGAGGATATTGACAGATTCAGTAGCCACCTCAACAAACTTAAATTGGACATGGAAAAATGATTTGAAGATATTTTGAAATTGAAGGTGTATGACTGGATGAAAAATCCTTTTACTGCAAATATTGAAGAGGCTGCTACAACTTGCCAAGAAGAACTGTTAGAAATTAGATATGATGAAGAAAGTAAACATAAATTTGATAGTGATGGATATAAAAACCTATGGCAAAATAAAAAAATGCCTGTCTTATATCCAAATATGTGGAAAATGATATTCAGTTCAGTTTATTGATACCTTTCCCTACTTCATATTTTGTGGACCAAAGAAAGAAACCACCTGAATATTTCTGAAAAAGACCATTTGTTCCTTACAAAAATTGAGTCAGATATCCACTATTTCATTTTGCAGCATCAGCCTCAGGGATCTCATTAATAATTTAATTAATTAAATGTAATTTCATCAGACTTCATGCTTCTATGTATACAAAGTATAAATAAAAAGATAGATTTAACTACAGTAAGTTGTTTTATAAAGATTTATTCTGCTAAACTTAGTGAAAGTCCAACATAAAGTATTTGGTAAGTAATTATTATTATATGCTTTAGCTTGCTGTAACTCTGCTTTATAAATTCTATAAAGTTACTTCCCTATTTTATAAATCACCATTACTGTAGAACTGGTGGGCGGTTAGAAAATTTTACTACTAACAGAGATACAAATTTGGGAAGTGGGTATAAAAAGGTTGACTATCCTCATAGTAAATCATTAGCATGGGAGAAGGAAGTGTCATGCCTACACCCCATGCTCTGTAGATACATGACCTAAAGTGATAAACTTCCAAGCACTCACTAAATTAATGTGATATCCTTTAGTATTAAAATTAGTCATGCTGTTTTTCAAGTTTTTATATAAATTGTAGATTAAAAGAAAAGCCAATTTCAAATCATTATTCTAATACATAATCTATATTAAGATTTTGGAAAACACATAAAAATGGATTCATTTTCTGTTTGTATGATTGATTTTAATACAAGGGGGCATTGCATTAATTTAATCAGCATTTACAAGTTTGTTGCTCCAAATGCTACATACTTGCTAGTACTAAAAATTTCTATCATTACTTCCATATATATATATAGTTTTTAAATTAGACCTCAGAAAATAAGTGAATTTTACTTCTAGAAATCCACTCAAGTATTTAACAGCATCAATCTGCTGAAGTCCATGTATTGTAAAAGTTTGAAAAAAAAGTGTCAGGAACTAGTCTTTATCTTGCAAAAGAGTGAGGAAATAAAAAATAGATATTGTTAACATGATTCTGATCCAAACAGTTAGTGGCTCTATCTCACTCAGAAAGTAAAGGTTGTTTATGAAAAGTATGAATATTTGTAACATAATGGATTTTGAAAGGAAACTAATAAAAAAAGTAAAATTTTATATAATTATCCTGTAGGAAGATTTGTCCTATGATTTTTGGTTATTATTCAGCTATTGTGCAGAAAAAAATTGAAAATTATGGTCCCATCTAAGATTTATTTAAAAACTATAAGTATGCTTAAGAGTCTGAGTAAAATTTTACTAGACATTCTACATCCAGAATCTCTAAAACTTATAATACATGAATGATAAAATACCATAAAAACAAATTATCATATGATTACCTAAATAATGACTATTAAAAAGTATCAATATTTAGATCCATTGAATAAAATCCTTTTAGAGCTAAGTCAATTCTTATAGAAAAGATTTAAAACTAGATAAACAAAGTACAACATTAATTCAATAAAAATGGCATCAATTCATAATGATTTGTTAGTTTTTATTTTAGTTATTATAGTTTTTACAATCACATTTTCTATTTCTTTCATCATTAATTATTTGATTTTTATTTTAATATACAGATAAGAACTTATTATAAAGATCTATAAAACACTTTTTATTAAGGTCAACATGGGTATGACAATAATAATGGAATCAACATGGGCTTTGAGCATTCCATCATCAGATTTTCAATGATATGGATAGCTGAAGAGTTGGAGAGTGAAGAGTATTGAAGACTGTCCATTAAAGTTTATAGATTTGCTATCTTAATATAAAACTGGCACATACTATGTGTATGTTTGGGAGATGATGACCTGGACCAATTGATGAGTGCTGGTTCAGCACAAAATATGTATATTGCATATTATTATTTTTTTTACATGTATGCTCATGTGTATCAGTTATATTAGATAGAATGAATGAATGAAGGGAGATAGAAAGTCTGGGCTCAAATCCCCTCTAATTACATCTAGATTAAGTATATATACTATACCGGTATTTAAATATTTTTTAGTACATGTATATCTCTACAATTAATTTGTTATTTTATTATTCAATTCTTGTTTAAATATTTTCAATTATGCTTTTTTTTATATCTTGAGTCTTGTTCTATTATAAATTAAATTAAAGCAACTTTTTTTTTTTTGTAATTTTTTATAACATTTTATCTAGTTTTAGTTGATTCACATCATACTCACTGTTCTTGTTTTACATACTAATTTTTATCTATATTTGTTATTTTCATCTACCTATTCAACTATTGTATTAAGCGTTTTATAGTTAAATCATACATAAAACATTTTTTTGTTCTGAAGATTCTTTAATTTTTTATTAAATATCCCTCTTCCTCTATGCATTTGAGTTTATTTTATTATTATACCTTTATATTCTTTACATATATTATTTTATTCAAACTTTTATCATGCCCCCATTTAATTGATTTTTTTTTTTTTGGATTATATCTTTTCATAGTCGTAAAATTTATTTTCAATTGTTTGATGTTAATCCAAAGATGTGCCCATAGATTTTAATGCTTTTTTAAAACTTAATATGAAAACCATATAACCCAACTGAAATCTGTTTCTTTCATTTGAAGATTTATATGTAAATATTTGCACTTTTAAAATCATCTACTGCATTTTTTTTTTTACTATTTTTTTTTTTTTTTACCTGTTTCACTTTTATTCTTAATTTTCTCTTTCTAGTCCAAGATTGTAAATTTCATTATCATTATAAAGTACTTTGTATTTCTGTGAATTACAATTGTTTTTATACATCTTAATGTTTTTATCATTAATTTTATTATTGAAGGAAAAGAGGTCTTATGGAATAAAGTGTCAGTTTTATCACACACACCCGATCATATATCAGATTAATGTATACAATCCATATCTAATTAATGATTCTAGCACAAAACCAGTCAATTACTTGAACTTTTACTACATAGGAGCATAAATACATCACTTATTCTTTCATTTTCTTATTTTCATAAACGTACTGACATGTTTTTGTAATCATCCAACTTTTTTCTATTCATTTCTAATAATAGATTTTTAATATTTTCTAATTTCTTTAATCCAAAATCCATGTTTCTTTACCCACTTAATAGGTAAGGAAAAATGGATTTTGGATTAAAGAAAATTAGAAAAATATTAAAAATCTATTATTAGAAATAAATAGAAAAAAGTTGGATGGTTACAAAAACATGTCAGTAAGTTTATGAAAATAAGAAAATGAAAGAATAAGTTTACTGGAATGCACACAAAATAATACATGGGGGAAATAACATAATCAAAGGGTCTCTCGGGATTACCAATCAGCAACTGATTTCGAGATCAAAATTCTGGTTCATTGAGGCAAAATTTCAAGATTTCCTAATAAAAATCAACATGGACTCCATCCATATGAACTCATTTTTGGCATATAGGAGAATTTTTAAGAAGATTAATCCTGTGTGTGAGAGAGAGAGGAGGAATCAATTGACAACATTAGTATGTCCAATTGCAGATCGATAACTTATAAGTAGTACAGCAATACGAATGGAAACTATAAATCAATTAAAGACTACGGACATAAGTCTGGCGATTTTAGTGAATTATGCCCTGTGGTGTGTCAGATGTAAAGTAACGATTGAAGGGATGAGAGACCCGCATGGTACTAAATTTAAGAAAGTCATGGAGAAAATCATGAAGAGGGACGGACTAATTGCTCCAAGCTGTATTACAAGAGCAACATGGAAGGGTATCAAATAGATACCTAATTGATGTCATTTTTGTATTTGCAATTGAATAAAATTTCATAAAAAAAAAAAAAATTCTATTTGTGAATTACAAAAAAAAGTTTTAGATCCTCTTTTTAAATTTAATTCTCTTAAACAAAACATCTCACTGTAATTATATCTAATATTATATAGATATTACTGATTCGTCTTTTTTTTTTTTTTTTAAAAGGAGAGTTCGTAGACAATATGTAAGAACTAATATATATATATAATAAATTCAATTAAAGATCCTCTTTGAAATTTTGTTTGAGTAATTGCCTATTAAATTTAAGAGCTTTGAAACTAAATCGTGAAACCGATTGATATGCTCAATACCGGAAAGAAGACACAGCGGAGGAAATCACACAGGTTTTAGTTTCTCTTGTAAATAGGCACACACTTGAAAATATAGTTTATTGATAAAAATAAAAAGTAAGAGTGAGATATTAGAAGTCAAAGCAGAACAGATGTTACAACTATAATCCCAAAGTCACGTGAAAATTCAGAAGTTGGATCAAGTACATATATATACTACACACACATAAGTAATAAAAAACATTATACTAAAACAAAAAATGTTAATAATAGAAATACAATAGTAATAACAATAATATAGTTAAATTAGGTGTAAATTCTGCAAATTTATGTAAATAAAATTAAAAGAACAATACTTTTGTTTTTTTATCTACTGTATAATGCTTTCTTTTTATTTAATAAATGGAATCTTTATTTTTATTTAATAATTATTATATTAACAAAAATGTAAGCAAAAAAAAAAAAAAAAACATTCCCCACCTACTAACGTACAACTAGTTAATGTTTAAATGTGACAATGGTTCTTTCAGCCCAATGATTTCTTACTACAACTTAAGTGAATTTGAATAAAATCCATCCTAGTTTTGCCAAAGGCAAAATACTGTCCCAGTTTTTTTTACTTTTTAATAAATGAGAACATAACTGTTAGTGGGCAGACGATGTCAGATATATACAGTATATAATGTTTTTTTTTAAATTAAAAAAAAGGTTGTTGACTTAATGTATGATCACAGCTACAGGTTTATATAATTAAACTTTCGCGATAATAATAATTAGCAATAGCTATTTTACATTTTATTCACAATTATTTTTAAATCCGTTGATTTATGCTTTTTATTTAAAATTAATTTTGTTACGCCAATAAGAAATATATTTATGTGTGTAAACATATATAGGTATACCCATATATATATATGTATTAAGCTATATATGAACAAAAGACGGAAGAAATCTCTTCACATCCGAGTGATATTAAAAAAATCCTAAGTAGTTTTATCCCCATTGTGACTTCAGAGAGCAATACTTAACTAGAACAGAGCAAATCCTCATTACTATATATTTAAGTAAGTTAAAATCACCAAGCCATTAATTGTACTAGGAATAATAAAGTCATGTTTTTTTTAACGTAAGACACATTAATAGCAGCAACATTATTTATTTATATTCTATTTTTAGAACGTGAAATAAACCAATATAATTCTCTTTGTTGTAATTCTCTCTCTGTTCATCATTATAATTTTGAATTGACATCTTATGAATTACCAAAGTAAGATATTATGTATGTAAGCAATATTTCTCAAAATAGAAACAAAACTGGTCATATTATTGTTTCTTCCTTGCAATTCGTTATTTGTTTGAAATCATTTTCAGTAACCATCACCAATCAAGTATGGTCATTCGAACTCTAAAATAATACTAATAAAAAAGAGATGGGGGCATTAGAGGTTAATTTTAAAATAATTATAAAAAATTTAAAGCCACCCATTTAGACAAAACATGCTGATCCATTTTTCTGTTTATTTGATATTTTTCAACATTCTAACTTTTTCTGCAGCAAACATTTTTTTTTGTCTGAAATGTTTTAACAAGTGATCAAATTGAAACTCTCTATCCTATTTTCAGCGTATATTCCTAATGAAAGCAATCGATTTTGCACGTATTTAAAGTGATTTTGAGATGTCTATAATGTAAATGAGATCAAATTCACGTAAAATATATTTTACTTACCTAAAATAAGGACGTGATTTCACTATACTAGATTTTACAGTATTATATCCAGCAAGCTGAAGAACATATTAATTGGTCATATGAATTTGTTATATATATATATAAGAATTCTTAAATAAAATTTTCCTCATGCTTTTATGTCACACTGATCATTTTAATACAATCAAATAGATAAAATAACAATTCTTTGTACAATTTAGTTGCAATAGTTATATGTTGCAATTAAATACCTTATATTGTAACCTATTAAAAGTAGTAGCAACACATTGGAAGTTAGACTGGCTTCATCATCCAAGTTAACCTTTTTATTTAAAAAGCTATTAAAATACTTACATTGATTTACATTCTTAAATTACAAACCATGAATCTCACTGATGAAGATTTTTCTTCCACTACTGGCTGTGTTAAAAGTCTTACATTTTTTAAACATTAATGAATGTCTTGCATTTAGAATATTAAGTACATTCTGTGGTTCATTTTTTGACAAGGATAGGAAAATCTTCAGCATACTGTAAATTCAGATGCCAAGATAATGAAGTTTTTGCTTTTAATGAATTCCTATTAAAACTTACTTCACATAACTTGTATTTGATCTTGATGTCTGTTTCATGAAGTCACTTATAAACAATTTCAAAGATTACTGTCATAAAAATGAAAATCAGGTTGTTTAAAATCAGTTATTATTTCAAATATTTCAGATTTTTCAGTTATAGTAATAACTCTTACTCTTAATTATGTAAAAACCTTATTTTATAAATGAACATTAGTGGATAAGTCATTGAATTCAAACAGTGCCACAGACTGTTTTCTTAAGAGAGACAAATGTCTTGCTAGATCAATAAAAGCATTGCATAAAATCCTTATTTTATTCCTAGTATTTTTTATACATTTTCCTGGCCCAAAAACTATGCTTAAAATTATTTTTGATTCTTCAAACCACATTAACACTTAGATAATTAAACAACTATAAGTGGAAGCAATCTATTTAAGAAAGTCAATGAAAATACTTTTGCTGTATGATAATGCTGCTTTATAATAATTATTGTAACCTTGCATATTCTTTTATTTTTAAAAATTGGAACAATAAAAGATTTTCAAGATGAGGCTGCATGATTCATGGGTCAATATATGTTGTAATAAATTTCAACATTTGTGAAGCTAATATATCACCACTATATTTGAAAACAGGTATCTCAAAATATGTAGTCTTTTTATTTTTAGGATCATAAAAAATTGCTTTAACTTAACTAAGCTGAATATTTTTTATAAATATGTATGAGTAGATATAATGGATATATCATTTAAAAGTATCATCTCAAATTTTCTATTACATCTGAAATTTGTGACACAAGAGCATATGTCTTTTAAAAGCTCTATATACTAGCGGGTTTTCTGTAAGCAACATTTTTATCATTTCAAAACAAATGCAGATTGATGGTCATTGTCTGGAAAAGCATATTCATTGTGTTAATTGGGTCTGTTCTTGTAAAGTGTGTTTGCTTAGCTGCCTTCCAAGCAGCTGGCATGGGTTCATTTCCTGGTCAACACATTTGACATATGAAAAAAAACTACTTTGAATATTTTAACACTATTAAGTTTGACAAATAAATTTTTCTTATTTTTGTTTATATATATTTTAAATTTCCAAAGTGCCATATATGTTTCTTAAAAATATTTTATTAAAAACTATACAATGTAAAAATTAATCAATCTTTGCAAATGTAATTTTGAACTTAACCAGACTTATTCAACATTCATAAAAGAAGATAAATCTCACATAAATATAGCTACTTTATTTCTTATATGATTTTAAAGCTTGACTTCTTTAATTCAGTAATCTTAACATTCTTTCATGACAGTAAAACAGGGTCATTTGAGGCCAAAACACATGTTCTTCAAAGAATGATTTAATTTTTTTTTATCTTATTAAACTGATGAAATATCCTTAGGATATGTGATATCATTTCAATTTATTTCTACAATTTACAGGATCACTGTTTGTTTATTGCATATTTAGATATTATTTTGATTATGCAAGATTCTTTTGAAAAATTGATTGTTGCAAACTTTGCATTGTATATATGAGGAAACCCAAAAGTAACGAATCATTTTCTGGTTGGTGAGCCTGTTGTAGTATATGCTTCTGCTGTTACATACTTTTTTCAGGCATCAATCTACCAAATGATATCACCATGAAAAATCATGGTCCCATGTAGCACATTATTTTATAAAGTGCATTTTGCATATTTGTCAATTTTTATAATTACTGCAAGAGTTTGAACAATCTGAAATTCTGTCTTTGTTTACAGAAAGTGGTAGGGAAAACAGATGAAATACTTGAAACGATTACAAACAAGGTGATCTTGTAAAAACACAAGTTTATGAGTGTTTTAGTTGAAATGTTTGAGATTGTTGATTATTATTGATATTGGAATTGTGTGAGTGTTGCCTAGTTTTAATTATTACTTATAAACACATTTAGCCTTGAATATTATTATATTTATTATTTAGTTATAATATATTACAATACATTTTTGAAGACATATGCTATTGTTAGAGGAAATTTCAATTATATATACACAATTGCAATGTTTTAATTTCAAACCATTCCATGAAATATTTAGTACTCCCAGTTCTTATATGTTATATGTAATCTAGTGAAATCTTTTCTATATTTTGAAAACATTAAAAAAAATGAAGACCACATACACCTAAACACCAGCTTTTTTAAAAGGTAGCCAGTTTATCTACATGAAAATTTCTTATTAATTGTCACACATATACATTATATAAAATATAACATGATTATAAATACTTTAAAGTATTTAGATAACAAAGAAAGATAATAAAATAATGTTTAAATGGTTTGTTGCTTTAGGTAATGTGACATTCAAGAAGTGGACATGATAGGGTGAAGCTTTTATCCATGAATCTTTAGTTCTTGAATCAATCATTCTATCATTATGCTAAACTACACAGAACAGAAAAACAATGAAAATGTGAGTATATTTAAATAATACTATTAAAACATATTTATAAAAGTATCAAAATAATAATATGAGTTAAATAAATAAATAATTAAGCAGAGATATTTAAAAATAAAATTAGCATCAAATGTAAAATTATTATATAAAATTTATGAATTAAAGGTAAATATTATTTCTTTAAGAAAGAAGAACATTTTTATATTGATTAATGCCAATATATGATTTAATAAAGCAGGGAAAAAAAAACTAATATTGCTTAGGCATTAAACAACTCTTCTATTAGAAAGAATAAAAGTAAATTCTGTGAAATTTATTTAAATTTTTCAAATTCAAAATTTCTAACTTTATATTGTTTGTGGTAGCCAAGAGAATAAGAATTTCTATAAGTGATGTTTTTATGTGAGATTAGAAACATTAAAGAGAAAAAATAAGATTTGAATTTGAAAGTGATCTTTGATATCTACGTTAAACATAAGCAAAAATCATGATGATTTTGTGTTTATGCCTTTTAATATGAGGTGGTGTACGATTTTTTTATCTTGTTTTCCAGATTTACACTTAAAATAATGTCATTACACTTTCAATTAGGGAGATAAAAGTGTATTTTTGAGACAAAAATTCAATTAGCCAATCGGAAAATATCCAAGCAATTCCACTTTTCAAAATAATTTAAACAAATATTTAAATAATCATAATTTATTGAAGAAAACATGTAACATATTGTTTTGAAGTGAAGACAAATGTCTGTTGTAAGACTTAATATAGGTTAAAAATAATTATTAAGTTTATATGCACATTCTCTTTATTATATTGAAGTTATTATATGAAGTGATAGAAAACAAACAGCAAAATTGTCTATTTCTAAATCATTCTGTTATATGAAAATAATGAACGATAAAGCAATTCTCCTAAAAGGGCACTGCATTTGAAATCAACATGAAAAAATACATTTATTTAATCTATTTCTTATGAGTCAAAGGAGGTTCAAATACTAAACATTGAGCTAAGCAAAACAGTTGGACAAATTCATTTGATTACATCTTTTAATGTTTTAAATGAATTATGAGCCACTAACTTAAATAATTATAACAAAACCCCAATCATGAATTATATAGTTAATGATTACAAATCTCTATCTTGCATTAGCAAATTGAAAGTCTTAATAAAACTATTAGTAAATTTCTCCTGGTGGATTTCTTACAGTTTTTTTTATAACATTTAAAAACACAATCAACTGCTTAAAAATCTATATTCTAAATAAATAAATAAATAACAAATATTTTTGGCTAGAAATCGATTTATAATTATTTAGCTTTTAAAATGGCGAGTTTTATAATTCGTGTAAAAGCTGATCAGAACATTTTTATTTTCCAGTATGACTAAATGCAGAATCTTATGCAGTTTAATAACATATTCATGAAGCAAAGATTTTTGAAATGATTTCCAACTGACCACATGAGTAGAATGGTTGTGCTTATATATTTAATTTTATCACTTGACCTTCCAAGCAACTGAAAATTTACAATTTTTCTATTATATAAAACCCATCTGAACAAAAATAGTAGTGGAATTAAATAGATTTGTTGAAATTAATTAATAAATGGGTAGATTAAATAGATAATGTTTTGATAGAGCATATTCCATCTCATAATATCTGAATCATTATACAACAAATTTTTGAATTTTGTCTGCCGTAATAAGAGAGAGGCTAAAAATGCCAGATAATTATAATGATTATGACAAAAGATTTTACTATTATTAGTATTATTTGTTTTACTTCACAATGTTTTTTGGAGCCACTAAATTTGATTTTCATTAAGTGCTTGCTTTACATTTAGATATAATTATTTTAAAAATTGCTATTAAACTGATTTTCAACACTAATCAAAGTCCATACTAATCAATACTGGTGTAGTTTTTGTACGCATTGCACAATAAAAGTTTGATGCTTTGTTGACATATTCATAACTCTATATTAAAAACTTAATTAAAAAAAAACTTAATTTGCATTAGTAAACTCTAAACAATCTATTTCCATTCTAATTATGAAAACAATCAATTATAAACTGATAATGAACAATTTATGAAATAATAGTTATTGATATTATTTCTGAAAACAAGCAAATGAGCTTGGATTGAAAACATTATTGTGTTTTCATCTTGGGTTTCTGGCTTTATAGTTAATCAAATAGGTAAAAGGTAGCTGCTGGGGAGTTGTATTAGATCCTAAGACCTAGGTGCAATGCTCTCAAGTTGAAGATTCCTCATTAATGAAAACCACAAGCTAGAACCTAGTCTGGGGATACTGGCTGAGTAGGCACTAGATAGGAATTTTATGCACAAACCTTCTTGCATTCATTAATTATGAAGGCTTGCATTCAGTGGAACTACTGCATGGAGAGTTTGCTATTGTAATTTTTTAAGTAAAAACTGTTTTTTTTACCTAGCTAATTGTATATAAAAACTGATATATTACTGAAAATGAACAATGCAACTAACTTAAGAAAATAAGTAATAAAGTATACCTTTACCTCAAATCAAAAAGACAATGTATATATATTTTTTATAAGTGTAATAATACTCAAGGCTAAATAAGTGGGATTCAACCCCTATAGTTAAAAAGGAAGTTCATGTTGATTGTTATTGATATTTTGGATTGTCTAAGTGTTAACTGGTTTTTAATAATTATGTATATATATATTTCTGAAAATACATGTTCAACATACTCCATTTGAAAACTACATTTAATCCATCTCATCTAGTTATTAAACCTCTCATCTTATATTCACAACTATAATGAGTTTTAACTTTTTTGAATTAGTCTATATTTTGTGACTTTATTATTTTATTTCTATCTTAGTTTGTGCTATTTGTCACATTAATTTTTTTCTTAGTGTCTTATTACTAGGCAGATGCAGTATAAAATGATTTTGGTAGGAAGTATACAAGAAATTAAGCATAATAATAAAATCCTAAATTAAGCATAATAATAAAAAAATTAAAACAACATTATATTTGTGGAATGATGTGTTTCTCAACAAAGAATGATTTCAATATATTATTAAGGAAGCATAATGAAAGTAAAACATTTTAGATATCTAGTTGTTATTGTGTGAGAAATAAAATTTCAAAGCTGTAAGAAGATTAAAAATCTGGAATTTGCAGTTACACATTAATATTTTAAGAATTAATGAAATAAAGTGAATTGAATAATTTTGGATTAATATGAAATACAATCTAGTATTCAAGTCTTGAACAGAAAAAAATAGTGTGAATTTCATTGTCAGAAAGATATTGAAAGAATTAGTATTAAATATTATCTTCCCTGAATGATGAAGCTGATATCAATCTGATTTTGTGATCATCTATTAAACATTATAATAGAAGTCTGTGCACCACAACTCAAACAATTAAAAAAAATTTATCAAATTAGGCAAAAATTGACAAATCTTGCCAACAAAATATACATTTAGAAGTCAGTAATGATAAAGTTGAAAATCTAAAATAAAGAAATATCCCTGAACATTATAGAATAAGAAGCCAAAATGTTGCAGGAAAATGATTAATTCAGTTTTATAACTGATCTATTTAATGTTAATATTTATTAAGCAGCTGAAACATTAACTACTTGCATGAAGATAACTGGATAGATTTAATAGGAATCAAACATGTTGCATTCCTTGTACTCCGATAATAACCTAACTTCATTTTAATAAAAATATATAGCCAAAATCATATTGTAGAACAAGACATAAGTTACTTATATTCGAACTTTCAGTAAAGCTAAGAGGAAAAAGATCTAGGGAACATCTCTGCTGCTTTTAGAAATAACATCAAAATCGAATTGAGGTTTTCATTGAAGTAAATATTGTACTAGATAAATTTCAGAGTCGGAAAAGTAATTAAATATAAATTTAAGAAACGTTTTTTTTTTAAAAAATAAATAAATTAAATGATATAAAGATGTTTTATTTATTAAAACTTCATAATCCTTCTTTGCATTGTTTTAGCATTATTTCAGTTTTTTTAAAAAAAATAATTCCTTAGGCATGTGAATATAATGCTTATATAATTTTTATTGCAGATCAGTCAAAACTGAATGAATAAAAGTTTATAAAAGCATTGTGTTCAAGTGTACATAAGAGTGAATTTTTAAAAGATTTTGTTTTCAAAAAATGCTGTAGTATTTACAAAATAAATAAATAAAATAAAATGAGAGAAAAGCTAAAGACAGACGTAAAAAACTTTCAAAACATTGTATAGGAATTTCCAAAAATTAATAAAAAAAAAACAAAAAACAAAAACAAAACAAAGAGCCATTTTATATCAAAATTTTCTAACACTAAAAGTTAAAATAAGCTTTGAAAGCAGTCTTTCAAAAAAACTTGTAAGATCAAAATTACATTTCAGCCTCAAGTAAGTCTGCTAAAAAAAATTAAGAGTAAGTTATAACTGAAATAAGAAAGATTATTCATATTAGAATAAATATTCAAAATAGCTATATCTTAAAATATTAGTTAGAGAGTTTTAATAAGATAAAATATTTATTGATGAATTTTTCATAATTAAAAAAGAACAAGGCTACTTTAAAATCATTGTTAAAAACTAAAATAATATAAAGACATGACTTCAAAAATGTTGTAGTTAGTCATAAAAAGTCAATAAAAGCATTGACTTGTCAAGAATTGGTTGTTGAGAGGTCAGCAACAGCTGCTTTACAAGCAGTTGTCCCAGGTTATCAGGTTCACTTCCTGGCTGATGCTATGACACATGATAAAAAAACATTGACTTAATTATGTCAGTTAACCTGAAGAAACTTGCAGATTGAAAGAAATTAATTAACATTTTTATACCAAATAAATATATTTAGATGGTATTTACAAATTGTATACTATTTTATGTTGACCATTGAAATTACATAGTTTAGATTAAAATCTTGCATTAAAAAACCCCAAAACTTTCAAATATGGTTGAATAAGAAAATAAAAAATGCAGCAAGAGATTATTATTATTATTGTATTATAGATAACTGAAAAAAGAAGCAAAGAAGTCAAAAAATGCTGGTTTAAAAAATACAATTTGTTTAATCCTACTAAATTATGGAATATTATTATGAGAATGAGTGTACCACAACATTTCATTGTTTGGTGACTTCAGACAAAGTGAGACTCATTTTGTTTGTTTGCCAGTTGGATGTATGAATTTTCAGTAATGTTTTGGTGTTCTTTGTGAGCAAATGGAGAGATTTTTACTTTCAACAATTTTATATAATATTTCATGCTGTAGATTTTTAATATTACATTTATTCATATATCCTATGTGTAAATCAAAAATATTTCTGTTTAATATATATTTCCCTATTATTTTGGTACAATTTATGTTTAACATTTTACCATGAGAAGATTGCTGAGAGAATTATATTTTTTAAAAAAGGGAAAAATATACTAGTATAAAATATAGAATCTAGATTTTTTTGTTGTTTAATAAACAAGATTTATTATTTTATTGTAACTACCCTGATAATCAACCAAAAGAAAATGTATATGTAGAGTTTCTAAGATAAGGAAAAAGTGTAATTAATGGTAATTATAGAGGGGGAAAAGTGTGATATTTCTTTTCTCCCTAATTAAATATGGCAGATTGGAATGTTGATTGCCCATATGAACTTAGTAAATGATATATATACTAAATGTTAGAGATTTTATATAATTAAACATTGTTTAATTTTAAAAAAGTATTCACTAATTTTGGCTAATGAAATAATGGTAGTTCTCAGAAAGAAGTGAATGCTATATTAAAGGTAATATAAAACAATGTATTTAGGTTATGATTAATATTGTAAATTAATTATAATGAAGATGAGCTTTGCAAATGAAGTAAATTCCTGAAGAAATAAAGAAACATGTAAATACTTGCATAATGGAATAAGATCATAAAAACCCAAGGACTGTGATTCATTGCTTCCTCGCATCATCATTATTATTCATAAGTTCTGCAAATTATAGTGCTGTATTCTTCACTGAGCAGCAGATCACAGAGGAAGATTTAGAAAGTTGTATAAAAATGTTTTGCTGCATGTTCATTTTTACCTATGGTGAAAATTCAAACCAGATGCACTGCTGAGCAGATAGGATTACCAATGCCTTTTCCGTAGCCTAAAGTTGAGAGGATTCCTTGATTCAAAACATCATGCCTATTTAATACCTAGACCCTGAACAACACTTAACCAGACATAATGGATCTCATAATTCATAAAAAAAAAGTCATGGCCATGATATCCACCTATTAGACCAATCATTAAAATCTACCCATATAAATAATAGATAAGATTAATGAGAGCTCTATAGCTAACTTTAATATTTATTTGAACTAGTAATATAAACTTTTAATGAACTAAAAAAAGTAAGATAAACTAAACTTGTTATTGCTAATGGAAGATTGAATTAAATTTGTAATTGAGAATGTGTTATATACATATTCTATGTAATGTTATATTTATATGTTAATGTTTAATAATATTTAGTGGGGTAGTATTGTAAATAATTTGTCTATTATAGTGTGTACTTACTTGTGTATTAAATCGATGTTGTAATTTAAATTTGGCAATCTTCATTATTTAGATTCCTTTCTGTAAGAATGCTATTATATGTAACTCATTTATTAAATCTCTGTAAATAGAAATTTGATAACAAAAAATACTCTACTTATAAAGAAGAGGGGCAATTCTGTCTTTATTAATTACCATTGTGATGGCATATTAGATACTGATACCTGAACAAATAAATAAATACTGACACAACCCATAGTTTTCTTTTATATCATATCATATACTATTACTTGGGGTTTGATTGATCAGGAAATATAATCACATTTTTCCTAATATTTATTTAGTAAATTAGAAAGGAAGGGAACGATTTGGTCATATCACTATCATTAACCGGTTATACTTATACATGTAGTATAAATAGTTTAAAACTCCTTTAGTAAACAAGATCTATATAAAAAAGAAATTTTCATGATGAAAAAACTATGACCCAGTACAATGGCATCTGGACTCAACTCAGTACAATGGCCAAAATGAAAAAAAACTCGTAACTGGAGATGTCATAATTGTTTAACATAAAATAACACGAAAAGAGACACAAGTATTTTTTTGTCAGTTTTGGGAGTACTTATTCAGTTGATGTGTTTTAGTAGGGGAGTAAAGTAGGCAAATAGATGGCAAAATTAAGAATCAAAGGGTAAATGTGATAGTAGGGGAAGGGGGATCAGAGAGCATAATAATTGAAATGCTAAACAATTTTAAATAGAGCTGGAGAACTAAATTTAAAAAAAAAAAGAAAAAGAATTATTTTGACTTTTAGCAGAAAATAAAATCAATATATATATAGGTATATATATATAGGTATACGAGATTAAGAAGTGGCAAGACAATTAAAGACAGAATGTCAAACAATAGTGATAGAGAAACAAAAGAGAATACTATGCCTGTAATACTTGAAATGTTTAAGGAGTTAAAGAAAGAATTCAAGGCTGAAATGAAAGAAGTGAGAATCAAAAGACTTTTAAAAAGAGTATGATAAAGAAGGTCAATGAAATAATCAAAAGGGTAGACAGTAAACAATTTGGAGGAAAAAGTTAAACAGATTGAGTCTGAGATGAATGATCATGAGAAAGAATAAAAGAGAAAATGCAAAGTATGGGAACACAGATAAAAGAAAAAAATGAACAAAGTGCATTAGAAACCAGAATGCTCAATTACAAAGGTGCAAGCAGAAGTGAACACCTTGACACAGTGAGTTAGGGAAGTAAAGATTCAAGTACTAAAACAAATGCAGAGAAACAAGAAATCATACTCAGCTTGTTAATTCAATTCTTAAAACTAAAGTTTTTTTATGGTCATGTAGGAGAATTGCCTGTAGAGCACACAAATAGCTTGCATAGATATTTTGAAATCAATCCTATGGTCCAAAGGGGTGAAACTGGAAATAACTGTTAGTCATTTACAAGAGGCAGCTCAAGCCTGGTGGTAATCCTTGTTTGAAAAATCCAGTAGCTTTACACAATATAAACAGGCCTTGATGAAGTATTATTGGACTGAGGACCATTAGGAGAACATAAAACATAGAATGACTCAAGAAAATGTGGGTCAGATGAACGATGTGTGCCATTTTTCTGAAGGCAGATTGTCAAAGTGCAGGTTTTTACAGCATGTCCACTAACCGAAAACCAAATTATAAAAACAGTAAAGCAAAGTTTTCCCAATCCATTGGAGCATTTGTTGATAAATGCTGGATATAAAACTATCAAACAGATGATCAATTTGCTCAGTGCATTTGATAACAGTAAATCTAACAGCATGGAGTTAAGAATTAAACCCCTCAATAGGTTTTACAACTACCAGATCAATGCTCTAAGCGTGAAACAAAAAGATGAACAGTATACCCATGATAAAGAAAGAAGTGGAGAAAATTTCCAGTCAGTATAGAAAGAAACGGAACAAGCTACAGAATGGAAAGTGGTTCAAACCAAAAACAACTATGGTCTTCATCACGAGCACAGGATAAATCACTAAGGAAGGATTTGGATGTTAAATGGAGGGATTGGTTTAATTACCAACAAGAGTGGTCAAGATCTCTATCACCACATCCAGACTCTAGCTAAAAAAACCAGATATCAGTATTAGTCGGATTCAGATAGCCTGTACCCTGAAGCCTGCAGACTTGCACATCAGAAAAGAATCATAGATATATGAAATCACAATATATACTTATATATCTGTTGAAAACATGAGAAGGGACAAGTAGAGTTAATAATGATCTTTTTTTTAAAAAAAAAAGAAAAAAAAACTAATAATAATAAAGATCCAATTTACAAATTAAACCAATTTGTTAAATATATATATATATATATATATATATATATATATATATATATATATATATATATATTTGTTGCTAGTGATCAGGGTATGGGCTGTGTTTTGGTAGAAGGATGTATGTGTAGTTGTTAGTTGCCATTGGAGCAAAATGGTCATACTATGTGGGTAGTTTATTATTTCTGCATTGCCCACATCTGTATTTGTAGGTTTAAATTCATTTCCAAAGTGACCCTTAAGTCTCAAAAGAGCATGGTATTATAAACACTGATGGTGAGTATAACGAGCCAGGGCCATGAGCCTATAAGATTCTTGAGAATCAAATGAGTAGAGCTTCGATGTGATGCAACAAATCTGGTTTTCCTTTATTCTTTCTGGGTGGTTGTATGCATTATAGTGCACAAAGCAATGTTGCTCTCCCATTGTCATGCTGCAAGGTATACCTGTGACCTATGACTAAATACTCCACCCATTACAGTTTTTGAGTCAGTAAACATATTTTTGGTATGTTATTACCAAGTAAATATATTAAATTATCATCACTAATAAGTCCTTTAAATATGGCCAGCATAATTTAACAGAAGTTGTCGTCGATGAGTAACCAAATCCCACTGTATTGCGCAGTTATCACACTAAAACTATAAAATATGATCATTCACAGGCTGTTAATTATAATCATTTTGATGTGTTTTTTGTAATGCGAAAATAAAAACAAAAGAAAATCGTCTTTTTTAAATATTATTTAATTTTAAATATTATTTTTTACTAACGTATACAAATTAAATGATAATAATAAATGTAAAATAAAATAAATTGCAATTTGATTCATCTTTTTTAGTTTTCTTTTTATTAGAAAAATCAATTTTCTATTGGAGATTTTTTTACTGGGGTTACGTCTTTTTTTGTTGTTGTTTACTGCTATTTTTTATTTCAAATAGAATGACAATTAAAAGTAAAAGTTGTTACGATTAGGTTTAGGGTTAGTTTTAGGGTTAGCTTTAGGGTTAGTTTTAGGGTTAGGTTTAAGGTTAAAATAAAAAATATCAAAATCATATTTTTGTAAATATTTTTTTTTACTAACATCTATAAAATAAATGATAACAATAAACGTAAACTATATTCAACAAAGTATAACAGTAGTCGGAGAAAAGAAGGAAACTAAAACATTTTTTAAACAACGACAAATATATATATATATAAAATGTTTATAATATATGCTTTTTATGACATTTAAAAAAACAGTGTACAATTGTACTTTTCTTACTGGATATTTTTGTGTTAACGCTCTTTTTTATTTCAAAAATATACACACGGTACAATGTTAAAATGTCTCATGGAAATGTTACGAACATTTCGTTACTTGACGTGTTACCTAATTCCAATTCACTTTATACATATATCCCATCACCCTTTTTCCCTTTTTTTTTGCGGTATTTCTTCCTTTTTTTTTCCCAAAATTGGTTTTTTTTGGGATCCTTTCCCCCCAAAAAGCTTATTCAAAACATCATGCCTACATAATACCTAGATCCTAAAAATTTAACAGGCAAAACAGCACCTCAAACAGACATAATAAATCCCCATAGTTCACAGAAATAAAAAAATCTATAACCATAATCTTCACCTATTAGACCGATCATAAAAATCTACTCAAACAAATAATCAGTAATATAATGGAAGTCACTGAGTAAGTCACCCAAACCTTGCCTCTAGAAGAAGCAGCAGAACTGTTGCTGAAGAGTTAAAGAACCTTTGAGAGCATCAAAATGATAAGAGAAAAGGTATTAAATCTCTTAAACAGGATACATCTATAATCATTCTTTCTGCTGAAAAGGGTAGCACTTTAGTTGTAATAAATACAACTGATTATAATAATAAAATGCAATAACTTCTCAAAGGAGGCCAATACAAAAAATAGAAAAAAATCCAATATAGAAGTTACAAGCATTATTCCAAAAGCAATGCAGGTATTTCATTAATTCAGAAAAAAAGGAAATTAACATTTCATTTCAGTAAAATTCTTCATCTTTATGGACTACCTAAAATCCATAAAGACACTGTTTTATTAAGACCCATTGTTAGTTCTAGAAATTACCATTTAAAACCATGTTGAGATTTCTTCTTGAAATTCTTAGTTCTTTGGCATATGGGACACAAACTTTATCAAAGATTTTTAAGCACTTTGTAAAATTAATCAGGAATGTGGAAATTGAATAAACTGACACACTGGTAAACTTTGAAGTGGAAAGTTTATTTACAAATATACCATGTGACAAAGCATTGTTTGTTGTAAAGAAAAAACCTATTGATAATATAATGAAACTAATAACTTTCTGCATAACATCAAGATTTTTTCAACATAACTAGAAATCTTTCAGCAAAATCAAGGAATGGCCATGGGCTCACCACTGTCACTCTTGCTTAGCAATATTTACATGAAAGAACTTGAAACTACAACAATAAATACTACTCCATTTCCATATAAAAATTGTTTGATTATATTGATGATACATTTGTCGTATGGCTGCATGGTGAAGCAGATTTACAATCATTCTAGATACCCACCTTCAACAAACAGAATGATAAACAATACCAAAGACAAAATATCTTCTGATCAAATAGCCCAGGCAGTTTACAAGAGAAACATATTGTGGAGAGACTCATGCCAACATCATTACCAGAACATCTCAACATCATTATTTATACAGGAGAGTTCTAAATAATACTGAAAACAAATCTATATTCTTTGAGCAACAAAGAACAACAGGCCATGTGTTCGAACCCACTATGGCAAGGGCACTGGGCACTGAACATAATGACATGAAGCAAATGATAAAGGAGGCATGCTTTATTGCAAATGACAATGCAATAAACCAAAAAGAATCATGCTTTGCAATCTCCAGGAAATGGTCTTTATGAAAAAAAACTTTGAATAAATTTTGCATAAATTACCATTAAATTTTGCTTAAAACCTCAATGTAAGCTGACATTCTCAAAATAGGCTATGAATATGCAGACTTAAGGTCTCTGAAAGGACTCAGCCATATAATTCTTTTCTAATAATACTAAGCTTCACTTTTTTGCATAAAGCGCAATTTGAAACATACACATTAACAATGTATTCCCTTCATTTAAATTGACAATGGAATCAGGAACAAAAACAAAAATTAGCACTCTTAGATGTTCTTGTGACAAGATGCCCTTATGACAAAGTAAAAACAACAGGATAGTAAATGGCCACATACTGGTAAGTACTTGACATATACATCCAATCATACCAGAAGCACAAAACATGGTATTGATTATGGAACAGAGCGCAAAGCAAATTTGTTCAGAAACCAGTGATTTGGAAAATGAAAAGATCTACATAGAAGTAAATTATGGAGAATGGTCATCCATCAGCAGTCATCAAGAAAGACTTTAATAGGAAACAAAAACAGACTCCAAAATCAATTATTGGTTCTATAGTGTATCCTTACATATCTGGAATGGTGGACAAATTAAGAAAAATCTGCAATCAATATAACATTGGAACAGCTTTCCAAAGCCATACCACACAAAAGCTTCATCTATGAAATACCATGTGAATGTGGAGGGAAGAATAGTGGTGAGAACTGTCATCCTGTTGAACAGAAATTGAAAAATCACAAACTAATGGTTAGAAAGAAGAAAAACAAATGTGTCTACAGTGTTCAATTGGGAAAATAAAAAAATATTGGATACAAAAAAAATAGTGCAAAGAATAAAATTCAAAGAAAGTGCTCATATGACAATGGCAAGTGTGGTGATGCATAATGTCTGGAAGCCTCTAATTAACCTTTTTCTTAGGAAAAAGTTGATTGTGCTTTTTGACAGAATAGCCCAGTTAATTAGAGCATTGCCTTAAAATTTGATATTTCAAGAATCTAAAGGTATGAGTTTGACTTTTATGCTAATAATGTTCAGGCCAGTAACACCTGAAGAAGAGTGGACAAAATATTGTGTAATATACTAATCTGTGTTATGTATTTGTGTATGATTACTAACAATTGTTTATATTTGAAGAAGTTTAGAGCTTAAACATTTTTTTAGACATTCAACATTTAATGATGGATAATGAAAAATCGTCCAACATATTATCACATCTAAAATACCATCATAAACTTTCAAACAAATGTAAAGTAGAAGTCCTTTTTTAAAAAAAAAATCGTACTGTGCATACTGCGTGTGTATATAATATAAAAACAAAACGCACTAAATATAAAAGTGAGATAAATTTTAATTATTAAAAAATAAAAAAACTACTTCAGTGAATGTTTGCTGTCACTATTCTTAAAATCAGTACAATTGCGATTTATATTTTAAATGTCTTCTAGCAATCTTTTTTTTTTAATAAAAAAAACGGCAAAGGAGTTACAGCATAATAAATCATCTAGATCTACTTTTCAATAGAAAAGAGTTTGGGGTCATTATAATTAAAAAAAGAAATAAGATAATATTAACTCTCTTAATTTTTTTTAAAAAACAACAACACATTTTTAAATATAAATATTAAATTACAGGTCAGTTTAAAACAATATGTTCAATATACAGTATTAGAAAATTATTTACTTATGTACATTAGTATTTACATATAACGATAATAATGTTATATATAACGATAATAATGTTATACATAAATATTAATCTTGTTACAATGTTTTTAGGTTTAGTTATCAGCAATGATAAAAATGTAATTATATGAGCTACTGTTTAATTAAAGACAAATACGAAGTATTTTAGTTTTATGCATTATAAAATTTTCAATACAGTTTCCTCAGTAGACATACACCCACTCACTATCTATAATTATTGACTTCGTAAAGAGAGTAAAGGCAAAGGATATAAGATATCGTTTATAGGCAATGACCTTGTCTTTAAATAGTTCAGATGTCTTGATCACTAAAGCACCTTTGTTTTTGTAACCATTAACTTTTAATGTTAAGTAAAAAATAATTGAATTGGTTATTGCTCAGGAATTTATAAGAAGTTCGAGCATCAGAAAAGTGAGAGTGATTCATTGTCTTGAGCTCTAAAACCTTCCATTCTACAACTGCACAAAATCATATAATTCAGAAGTTAATAATAATCTTAAACATCACTGTTTGATTTTTGGTGATGTTCTGTGTGGTAAGATTATTCCAGAAACCACTAGAGGGCCAAAAAACACGGACTCAGGACATTCCTGAAGTATAGGTAAAAAGAAGGATGTCCTGATACCACTGGTCCTGAAAAACTAAAAATTTGGTGGAATTTGAAGAAGTCATCAGCCAAAGAAGATAATAATTGCAATGGCTTAATGTGAAGTCTCATAATAACTGAACTGAGCATATAATGAAACTTATAAATTATGAACTATAAAGCTATATGAAATTTAAGTGTTATATTAACGTTATTATAATTTGAATATTTAACTGTGTCATGAACTAATTACTTCCTATTGCCATTACATAATATTATGGTTATTATTAATGATTGTGTTTATAAATATATATATATATATATCACATCACTTCAACCTGTTTGTATTTTATTAATTTATTGCTTTTTGGGTGAGCTAGGGCTTCCCTGAATACAGAGTAAGATGGAGTAATCCCACAGGATTGAGGGGGTAGATAATTAAATAAAAAAAAAGGAAAGTAATATTTACTGAGGCTATAACCTCGATAATATGCATGTAAAAAAGCGATAGTAAGGACCTCTACAGGTGTTTTAACCACTCTACTATCGCATTTTTACACACATATTATCGAGGTTATAGCCTCAGTAAATATTACTTATGTAATCAATGTGCGTTTAATAAATTTATAATTACAAAAAAAAGGAAAAAAAATTATGGCATTATTTTCACAAAATATTAAGGAATTCAATGTTAGTAATCTGATGGCATGGACTCATTATGTTGAACAATTAGAGAGATATATGAGATTAAATAAAATAGAGGATGATATCTTGAAAGTTTCGACTTTATTGTTGTTGTCAGGAACAGACATTTTACATATAGCTAAACAAATTGCTAATGTGAAGGTGTCAGAAGAATTGCCATATACCATTTTTGTAGAGAAACTAACTGCATATTTCCATCCAATGATTAATAAAAAATTGTATGGCTACGTTTCAGAATGTGTAAACAATAGCCACAGGAAACTTGTTCTGAATATAACCTTGCATTGTGTACTTTAGCAAGGGACTGTGAGTTTTTCTCTGACCTTGATGACATGCCAAGTGTGTAGCCCATGAATTAACATTGACCAATGTGCTAGAGTTTCAAACTGGATTTAAGGAAGAAGCCATTGCTATGACTATTTTCCATTCAAACATCAGGCAATCATCTTCTCAATCTCCAAATAAGAATCTAATTTGTTGTGGTAAGAAAGGTCACACAAAAAATATATGTAAATTTAAAACACATAAATGCTGTATTTGTGGAATTAAAGGCCATTTGGCCTGTATTTGCAGAAAAGAAAAACTAGGTCAACAACAGTCGAATTGGAAATCGATCATATTTACAGTAAAGAAACAAGAAATTAAACTGTGTAAGGACTTTTAGAGTGAATAAATTATGGTGGATTTAATTGTCACCGAAACTGAAATCATGATGGAGGTAGATAGCAGAGCTGGATTATCCCTAGTATCCCTTGGTGATTGGAATAAATTAAATTCCACCACTAAGAACAAATTCAATATAAACAAGACTAGTGTAATCACAACCAATGTGAATGGCAATAACATGCCAATCTGTGGAAAAATAAATGTTGCAGTTAAATTAAATAATAAGCATAAGATATTATCATTGTACATAATAAAAAAAAATATCAAACCATTGCTTGGCTGAAACTGGTTTCATCCATTTGGCATCTCCATACAAGTCATTAAGACAGTTAAATTAGAACTGTTATAAAAAAATTTTTTCCACAATCATTCTCAAGACATTTAACCAAACTAAAAATGAGTCTGGTGGATATTGAGTTGTCTGGTGATGCTCAGCCAATGAGGTGCAAACCTTGCAAGGTTCTGTTTGCATTAAGGCCTAAAGTTAAGAAATCTATTAATGAACTGGTAAAAGGCATCCTATCACCAATTGAAGACTCAACATGAACAACCCCAGTTATAGTGATACTCAAACTAGATAATAGATTGTATTTGTATGATGATTATAGAGTTATGGTGAATTTCTACTTGAGAAAAAGTGCTTATCCCAGTGTTACAGAAATTTTGTATTCATTACAAAAAGCTAAAGTTTTCACAAAAATTGATTTGCAGTCTGCTTTTCATTAGATTCCAGTTACAGATAGAACAGCTATAGTATTGACATTATATAAACATATTGGTCTGTTTAAATGTAATAAATTACCTTATGGAATTACACCACTCCAAATCTTTTCCAGTCTAGAGTGGACTAATTGTTACATGGTCTAGATAGTGTGATTCCATACTTGAATAACATACTAATCTGTGCTGAATATGAAACTGAATTGGAAGAACATGTTTCAACGGTGTGCTCAAAAATTGAATCAGGTTGGCATGAGAGTTAATGCCAATAAATGTATTTAGACTATAGTTGGAATTAAGTTTTTGGGGCATGTCATAGATAAACATGGGAAATGCCCAAATCCAGATAAAGTGGCTATTGTTAGGAATGCCTAAGCCCCCAAAAATTTTAAAGATCTACAGGCTTTTTTGGGTCTGCTCAATTTTTTTTGACTTTTTCTTAAAGGGAAAGGCATATGTATTAACTCCACTCTATGACTTATTACATAAGAAATAATATTGGTAATGAAAACAAGAACAACAGATTGCATTTGAAAAGACCAAAGACTTGGTATCCTCTGAAACTCTGTTAAGTTATTATCAAAGTGATCTAGAAGTTATTGTAACTGCAAATGCTTCAGAATATGGTATTGATGCTGTCATTTCCCACTTAGAGAATGGCTGTGAGTGATCTATAGTATATGCATCTTATACTTTATCACCTGTAGAAATCAATTATAGCCAGCTGAACAAGGATGCTCTTGCTGTCATTTTCACTGTAAAAATTTTCACTAGTACATATATGGCCATGGTTTTATGCTATACACAGATCACCAATCATTATTGGGTATTTTTTCCAAAAAAAAAAAAAAACCCCGATTCTTCCAGTCAAAGAATGATACACTGTATCAACATCTTAGCTGCTTATGACTACAATCTGCTGTGCAAACCTGAAAAAAAACCCACATACTGATACATTTTCACACTTACCTTTAAGAGTGCATATAAGCCATGTGGTATATTTACTCAAAGTTGTAAAAATGGTAGACCCATTAAATAGTGCTACAGTGGAAAGGTGGACTCAAAAGATCCCAGATGTAATCAACTAAAGACCTGGATTAAAATTGGATGGCCTAATCACTGACCAACTTGCTTACATCCAGCTATATGGAATGCTTGGCATTACCTATCAGTCTGTAATAACTGTATTGTTTGAAATGATCATGTTTTTATATCAGAGGAGTAACATTATAAGCACTTAAACTCTTACATACAGGACACAGTGGGGTAGTAAAGATGAAAGCCCTGCACACTCTTATGTATGGTGGCCCCACGTCAATCAACATATTGAACAGATTATAAAAACATGTTTAAAGTGTCAAACAGCAGCAAATCTACCTAATAAAACACTTAATTCCTGAACTGAGTTGAATGAACCATGGGAATGTGTTTATATTGATCATGCTAGTCTCATAAATGAAATTATGATATTTGGAGCTGTGGATTCTTTTAGAAATTGGATAGAATATCATACTGTACTTTCAGTTAATACTAAATTCAGTATTAAAGCATTAAGAAAGAATTTCTCCATTATCAGATACCTGAATGTTATAGTTTCAGATAATGGAACCAGTTTCACTTCAGAAGAATTTGAAACATTTTTATCTGATAAGGGAATACAGCACATACTGTACTGGTCAAAACATGTTGATCTATGTAGCATGAGCTGGAACTCAAAAAAATGTACTTCAAACACAGTCAAGTCCAAGATTTTGGTCAGGAACCAACCTGAATTTGAACCCACTCTCAGCCCCAGATCAAACACCTGATGAATAACATATAATGATGGCACATGAGAATTAATTCTAAAATCCAACCCACTAGCATAGCGGAGAAGACAATGACATTTATTTACTAACTACATTATGACTTAATTAAAAAAGCATATGGATGGTTGTATGTGTGGAAGTGGAGAAACATGAATTCGAACTACTCAAACAAGTTAGATAATAAAACAGTTTAATAACATGGCAAATTATTTATATACATTAATGTGTGCATGAAGGAGCAGTCTACAAGTGGTAGATAATTACAAATTGAAATTCATGCTAAGGGTTCTCATATGCTCTTTTATTAACTAAATAGTATATATAATTTAACACACATCTTTGGTGAGTACAATATCAAGATGCCAATCAATTATTAAAAAGATTACATAATATTGCTATTAACACTTTGGCCCATGGTTCTAAAACACAGTGACTAACATTATTTCAGTGAGCATTCCAAGATTCATTGCACATGTAAGAAAAACTATTTTCACACCACTGAGATAGTGAAAATGAAAATAAAATACATTTGAAAAAGTGATATTTGATTCTATGACAAAATATTTTTTGAAAATTCTTTTAATTAACATTTAGGAGACAGATCGCTTGATCTTTCCCCAAGGCATATACTCTTAAATACAGAAATAAATAATAGATTACAGTGGTGGGTTTGTATAATAAGATTGAAATAACATTATAAATTAATAAAGTTAATAATATTCAGCATATATATATATATATATATATATATAATTGAAATTCACAGAAGTACTTCTGTGGATTTAAGGATTGTTTGTAATAGTTTGTAAACCATTAAATTTATTATTTCAATTATAATTACAATATTGTTTTTTAATTAACAGACATTTTATTTTATATATATATTGAGCAGAGTGCAATTTTAATATTATATAATTAAAACTAGGTCATGAAGCAAAATAAATAATAATACAAAGAAGTGGAGTATTGTCATAATGGTAAAAAAATAACAGGAAAAGTCGTGCTTCTGGGTGAAAAATAAAGTCTAAGATCCCCTTCTTAGGGCAGTGCTTAGAGAGAAGTGGATAGGCATAGTGTGTGCCAGGCATACAGGAATCACTGCCAGAGGCCTTCTTATATTAAATAAGTCCTGGGAAGTTCAACTATCTATGTGGCAGGACATAAGGAGAAATCTATGGGTTCAATTCTGTCACAACCTCCAGATTAGAAACATATATAAATTCATGAAGATGAGCCAAATGTCAGTAACACAGTATGAATGAATGTCACTAATGACATTGAATAGGATTTACTGCTTTAAAAATAAATGACCCTTGTTTGAATGCCATAAAATAGAGATTTTCCCTTTAATAATAAAAAGAAAACCTTAAAATTTTATGCCCTCCTTTTCTGCTATTTAAAATAATTCAATCCCACCTTTGTGGATTTTGATAATAACTAGAATATTTAAATATTTGATTTTTAAGAGTATGAAAAATAAAAAAAAAACCTAGCATTTGTATCGAAAATAACTAATAGGTCACTCTTTCAGAATTTAAATAAATAACATTTTAAAATATTTCAAAGTGTTAATTAACTTGAATGATGGATTTACCCCATGAAGAATTACTTCATTCTATTTGGAGTTGCACAAATAACAATTTTTATAATAAAAACCAACATAAAATGTTGATTTGTAAAAACAATCTGGTGAGTGTATTAATTAATCATACATTATATTTTAAGGGGATGTTAATAATCTTAATTCATGGAGGTTTACTTAAAAAGGGAAAAGATTTTTGGAAATTCAGCTCATCAAGTTTCTTGAGATTGGCATATTAATAATAACTAAAACAGAGTTATAAAATCAAGTAATAAATGACCACCTCAAAGTTAAAAAAAGCTAGAGCATATGAGAGAGAATTAGATTTATAGAAGTTATTTGAGAGCAAATTACATTTTTATATAGTAGGAAGAGATAAAATTAAACAATATGTTAGGAGAAATCTTGATAGCAGAATTTGAGATTAGTTAAACTAGATTTAATTTCAGGCAGCATGAAAATCATTACCTTGCACAATTTTAAGAGTCATTAGGTGGCAGCAAGCTTCTGATCAGCATTTCAAAGTTCTCAGGTCAGACTTTATTTCATTCTCCACATCAGGATGGTACAGCAGCAGAAGATGACCTTCACAGAATGGGCTTACTACTCGATTATTGTTTTTAAATTTCAAACTAGCATGAGTTATGTTGACAAGTCAGTTTTCTCAATAGTTGCTAATCGGTTGGTGTTCAAAATTAGCCCCTTTTATACTTTGCTCAGGTATTTGTGGAATGCTTTTAATTTCTTATTTCTATTCCAAAATCTAATCTCCAATCTAACAAAATCTTATATTTCTTTGTCAATTTTGAAGATGCAAATGTTAGATAACATTCCAAAAATATATTCAAATCTATTTTCAGATTGGAAATAGATTTGACAAAAATGTTTATAACAAAAGTAAAATCTGTTAATCTTATTCTCATTTTATTTCTAGTAAAACTTTAACTAAACATACCTTCCAAGATTAAAATGATATTATATTTCCAACCCTTTTATTATTTTTGGACAATTAATGGTTGCATCTTCCATCTTGGATTTTATAAAATTATACAGTTTGATGAAAAAAAATACTTTAAAAAGAAAAAGTTTTAAAAATGACATATAATAAAATATTTAAAAATCAATATTTTGTTAGTATTTGCTCCCATTATATATATATATATATATATATATATATATATATATCTGAGCTGCACCTAATATACTTTAATTTTAATAAAAAAAAATTAATAATAATAAATAAAATATTGAAAAATTAAAATTTTATAACTTTTAGGCATGCATCTCAAATATATATATATATATATACACGATTAAAGGAGTGGGATGGGCCATAAGGTTTGAACATAGGTTAATACTTGGTAAGTAGATAAAACCATGAAGCTCAATCTTAAGCTAAGATTCACTGCTTCAATACAAACACCCACATATCATTCTGCTTCAAACAGTTTGGCAGAAAAGCAGTACAAATTCTCAAGACAAATTAAAAAAAAAACATATTCACAAAAATGGATGACACATTGATAGAAATCATGTTTTTCTAACATTTCTTAGCTAATATAAAGAATGGAAATCACCTGATGATCTATTGTTTAATAGAACTTGTCTTATTCATCTTTCTAAAATCATGCCTCAAAATGAAGTAATGAAACTGAATTCTAAAAATCTAAATAAGCAAAAATGTTCTTCAACATTTAACATCAGACATGCTTAAGAAAAAATAGATTCTGGGTATTGTTACTGGTATAGTATCAAAGATTATAGTATCAAAGATTATACATACAATAAGGCTTAAAATGGCACATTTATTAAAAGGCACATAAATCATTTATGAAGGTTTATTACTGCACCATTGGAAAAGAAAGAAACTTCAATGGAAACTAATAACCAATGGGAGTTTTTAACTAAAGAAGAGAGGAAGTCTTTACTCCAAATAATATTGGTAGAAGATTCTCTCACAGAACAAAGTTTGAATGAAGAAAGTCTGGACTCCCCTGGCCCTAGGCAAACTAAACCAAATTGTGAAATTGAAACACCTTGCACCACCTGGACTCCTAAAAAATCTAAACCACCAATGAGATTTAATGACTATGTTCTGGAATAGGGAAAGGTGTTCTGTGTGGTAAGATTATTCTATAAACCTCTAGAGAGTAAAAGACTCAGACTCAGGACATTCCTGAAGTATAGGTAAAAAGAGGGATGTCCTGATACCATTGGTCCTAAAAGACCAAAAATTGATGGAATTTGAAGAAGTTTTCAGCTGAAGAAGAAAAGAACTGCAATGGGTAATGTGAAGTCTCATAATAACTAAAGTGAGCATATAACAAAACTTATAGATTACAAACTATAAAGCTATATGAGATTTAAGTGTTATATTAATGTTATTATAATTTGAATATTTAACAGTTACTTCCTATCATTATTATATAATATTATGGTTATTATTAACAATTGTGTTTGTAAAAAATAAATATATATATATTACCTCAATCTGTTTGTATTTTATTAATTTATTGATTTTCAGGTGAGCTAGGGCTTCCCTGAATACAGAGCAGGTGATGATTTTCAGTTCATAATCCTGATTGAAAATATATTAATAATGATAGTCTAGTCTACATCACTCTACTGTTAAATAATCTATAAAAGCATAAGAAAAGAATTATATACTGAAGAGAAATAGATTTTCTTATAATGTCTGAATATTGACTTTTATTAGGAAAAAAGCACTAGATTGAACATAAAAATCCAAAAGCTGTAGTCAAGTAAAAGAATTGAAAATTTTAATATCTTATGATTTTGAAACTAATTCAAACTGGTTGTTTAGTTTTATTGGTCTGATATTATGTCAATAACTATATATTATAATTACCTTAGTTAATAAGAACTTGAAACTGTTTGGGAAAAGAATAGAATTATATGTCCCTTTTAGCTTATATTTAGTATACATAAGTTACGAATTTAAAATTAGTACAGTTAAAATATACAGTAGAGGACATCGAGTCTTTTAAAATATTTATAAATAAATGTACAAACTCATATATTTGTAAATATTAAAAATAATCGTTGAAGATTTAGAATATATAGTTTGTTTAACAAAGATATATTAAAATATAATGCGTACAGAAATTTTTATCTAATCATTTTTTAGCACTTTAAGTATTTAAAGCAGAAATAATTTTATAAATTTGAATCAAATAGAAATGAAGATTATTTATTGCTACATTTATTTTATTATTTGACTTGTTATAAATATTAATGTAAATTATAACAAAAATATTAAATGAAAAATTATTAAGTTTATACTATATTATGTAAATGACTAATTATTATTTAAAAATAACATTATACCTAAGGCTAACTAAGAAGTAATTTCTCTTGGTTGCTTGCAATTGTTCTGCATGGATGTTTAACTTTAATCTGTGGGTTATGGCATCATATGATATCTTTCCCAAAATTAATTCTCTGTGATAATTGATTTCAGTTTTACAATTCTGGGACTTCTTTGATTGTTTAATTTTTGAATAAAATGTTAGTTCTCATTGACTGAAAAAAAAAAAAAAATGCCAAATTAGAGTTTACCACAATTTAAAACTAGCTATGATTAAGAGTGGTTAATATAGAATCCAGTCTATATAAAATTAGAATTTTTGTAAAGATTGTTATTAATTATGGACATATTCTATTATTGGTTTAATAAATTTAAAAAAAATCAAATAGTTTATCATTTCAGAGTTCATAAGAAGTTTGAAAATCAGAATTACCAGAGATGTATCATGATCCATGAACTTTGAGGTTCAGAGCTTAACACTTGGCTCCTCCATCAAACCATGCAGAACATTGGTTTAAATTGAAATAAGATAATAATTATATAAATAATCAAATGCATCATTATTTGGGAAATCATAAGAAGTCCTAGTACAGGAAATGCTAGAGTTGGGGTCCATAGATCTTGAGGTTCAGAATCCATTATTCTACTACTACATTAGGCTATGGATGCAAGTATTTGCATAATGTGAATAATTAATTTATATCTGTATTTGCTGTATTATATATCAATCACCTTTTTAATGAGATTTGCATATCTATGCATGTGTTTAAGTGTATCAGTATTATTAGATGGAGTGGAGAGTTGGGGGTCATGTGAAAGTCTGTGCTCATACCCTAATATTAAAAATAGTTAAGTGTTGTTAGCCAAGAGGTCATCACAGCCACCTTGCAAGCAAGTAGTTGGTTGCAGACAGTTGTGAGTTCGCATCCCAGCCGATGCTATGACATATGAAAAATAAAATAAAGTAAATCATTTTAATAAAAAGTATATAATTTCTACATTTTGATTTTAAATAAAATAACTCAGTCTCGACAGATATTTTCCTAGAGGAAAGCAGTATATTTTTGATGATATTTGAAAAAAAAAAGCAACATTTTTTATAAAGTCAGATGCAGTATAAAGTTAAAGCTTTAATACTCCACATGTGATAGTTTGCTTGAGTAAAAAAAATAATATCTTGAAAGTTATATTCTCTTAGTTCAATATAAATTATTTTCAAATATTGATGCTGCTGAAACAAAAGTTGTTTCCAATTTAAAATCTCTATTATGATTTCAATTAAAACCATAGATTTGAATATAATTAACTATCAATTGATTTTAATAAAAAATATTAATTGAAAAAAACAATGAAAGTTAAGTGAATCTTAAAAGAAAATAGAAGTCAAAGTACGATTTCTTCTCGTTTTAATATTATAGAAAATATCAATTTTACAAAAAGCTTATATATAGAATTAATAAATTACTGGAGAAGATGTGATTCTCTAAAACGAATTTATACTGCAAAGCATAAACACAGTTTCATATACTATTTTTCATTTTCAACAACTACAAAACCAAAGAACAAAAGTTCTTGCAAAACCCTATTTAAATCAATATTAAATAAAATAATTTATTATGTTCTAATTATCCTAAATCAATTATTTAAAAAAAGTACTTTACAACTCTAATCAAATTTGATCAAATCGTTTTATATTTAAAGTATATCGAGCCTTCCAAAGAAGAAAAGAGAGCAAGAGATGTGGAAAATAACTTTTAATATTCTATTAAATTCATGGAGGATTTTGTTGAAGATAGAAAAAAGATGTACTTTAAATAAAATTTTACACCTAACGTTCAGCAAAGAAAACCTCTCCACAATCTATCATTGCAATAAAGATTCATTAAGTTTTAAATATTTTTAAGAGCGTATTACATGTTATAGTTTGGCTCACAATAAAGTATGAAGAATCTATATTGAGATTTTCAAAAAGAAAGCAAATGTGAAATACACAAATGATAGACTAAGTAGCTATCACTAACAATGTCAAAAATTTTAAGAATACAAACCATATATGGATGTATGAACAATTAAAATCATAAAATAGATACCTCAAAATTATGAGAGACCCAAAAAAGACCACATGTAAGATAGATGGAAAAGATAAGGAAAATATCTAGGATAAAGTGGAAATCTATGAATAAAAAATTGGTTTTAATGTAGGGAAATTACTATTTTGCAGTGAATTAATAATAGAGAAAATAATGATGATAAACACAATATTAAAGTTATGTAGAAATTATTCAGGGATGGGCAGACTGGGCAAGTGCTATTTGTAATTTTCTCTAAATGTCCTATTCCACCACTTACACATAACAATGTATAATTACAAATAATGCCAATTATTACAAATAATAATAATAATAATTTATTATTAAAAAATTCAATAAATAAACAAAAATTCATTTTAAAATACTATTCCAAGTGGATCAAGAAAGTTTATAAAATTTTCAAAGATTTGCACACTATGATGTCTACTAAACTTAAATATCTATGAATGTAATTACTAATCACTATTTTTACACAGAAATATAAGTGATCTTCTGCAAGATGAGAATAGATGTAATAGTTCTATAGGAAAGTTGTACATTTTTGATTGCAGAAATAATTTCATTTTGTTCTTAAATGAATCAAATAATAAATCATTGATTTTTAAAATTGCTTCTTTTATTTATCATTTCACCATTTGTAAAAGATTTTTTATGTTTTGATAACACACAACTCATGTGGAATGATGCAATTGTAAGCAGCTTTAGATTTAAAAATGAGTTCAGTAATATATAATTGTTGGCTGGTTAGCTCTTCTCGTAATCAGCTCAGAGGTCGACAGAGAAATTCAGAAAAATTACTATAATTGTGTTAAATTTAAATTTTGTTTGTATTGCCATCTATTGAGATATTTCACTATTTTTTGTTTTGTTAAATTAATTGTCACATAGTTTTATATTTTGATTTTTTAATTCAAGGACAAAATCTAGAGGTAAAACTGAATTACAGCAAAGTATTTTAATTCCATTTCCACCTCTTTGATAGTATTTTGTAATTTGTTTCAAGATCATTTACATAATTACTCCAAGATAAATTTTAGAATAACTAAAAATTGTTTTTATTTTTTTTATGAATTTTATTAAGATTCATGTATACTTTACACAATAATTGTGTAATAATAATTAAAAATCAAAAATGTACAATATTACACTGTCATTTTACTCATATATGTTTTATTTTAAAAATATAAGGTAATAACTTTTAGTGTTACATTAACAAAGAAAAATGTGACAATCTTATCACCACCTTTTATGAAAATGCTGACTAATATGTCATAGCAAGCATTGTATTAGAATAATTTGGAATATTCTAAAAATTAGAAGATCATTTTAATATTTTAAAGCAGAATTTGTTCAATACATCAGAGATGAATATTTTTTTCATTCATATTTTAAATATAAATTTCAATTAAAAATGATTTAGTTTATTTTCTGAAGTCATTCTGATTTGCCAGCTGTTTAATAATTGTTGTTATGAATTCAATATAAATTTTTTTCATTTGCAAATGTATATTACTACCAAATCAAATTTAATTGAATAAATTCTGATATAAAATTACATTTTAGTACTAAAATCAAAAGTAGAAAGCTTACAAAAAATGTCACTGGGGAGATCGCTACAGGAGGGTTAAAATTGTATATTTTTTTCTTTGTATTTGTTTCCAACATTACATCCTCATTTAAAATATAATAAACTGATCCTTTTTTTATAATCTGTGCACATATGACAACTAAAAACATAGTTATAGGCTTTGTGACAGATTGAACTGCTCATTGTACCTTTGTGACGTGAACATATTCAAGCTGATTACAACTTGTCTGATGATACACAGCTATCTCAGTTGTGAAGAGGGTGTTATTCCTTAAGGTAGTCATACTTGTGTAAAAATGTATTTTTATGTATAGCTATCTAATCTATCATAATGTAATATTAGTTACTACTTTTTTTTTTTAATTCCGGAAATCACTCCAAAATTTATTGACTGTCTATTTCTGGACCATGATTAATGTCTTACCCATCTCTATAATAAAATATAAATTTGCAAATTAGCTGTAATTTATATGTGTGTCAGCAGTGTATTTGAGTATTTATTATCTTTCTTGAATATAAAGAATCACAATGGAGAAAAAGAATAAGAGTAGAGGGTTCCTGATGTAATCAATTATTTATATTTATATATTTTTTCATGAACAAAGTTAATTATTGATTAATGCAATATACACACATAAGTTGATTTCTCTGTTTTCTAATAGAGATAACTAATAAATAATTCTATAATCAAGTAATAACTCCGAATTGTCACCAGACATTTGACCAGTGACTGCCACTTTATTATTTTAACATTTAGAGATATATTTTATGCATGGTAAAACCTAACTGTAATCAATTTTTTATTCTAAATTTTGTGCAACATACGACAAATTAAAATATACTGCAGTACTTTTTGGCTGGAACAAAGTATCTTGGGCTCCTCAGTTAACACAAATAACTTTTTATGTGACACAAAAAAATAAATGGATTTTTTCTAAACTTTACTCATAATTTTACTCCATAAATGGAATTTCTTGTAGTTTTTTTTGGTTATTGTCGATTAGCCCCCGCATGCTGCTTGATGGCTCTTGCTAGTCAAAAACCAATAGATATAACATTACTGGGCTGATTTACAATTTACTTTTTTTACACTACTCTGATACAACACTATATATGTCAGCATATGCTGGAATTCGCAGGGAGGGGGATCTGATGGTTTTTCTGATCTGAAGGATCATCCATCAAATGCATGACAATTTTGAAAACATTCATGTCAGTGTGTAGCACTGAATTCGCACGGAGGAGGATCTGATGGTTTTGCCAATCCGAAGGATCATCTGTCATAACATTCACAACATTTTGAAAAACAAAATTATTTAATAAAATATAATATTTCCTTTTTCCAATTAACATCTGATCAAAAAAAAAAAGTTTTCAACACTATTTTCAAACAATTTACGAAACACAATTCAATTTTAAAATTCCCCTCTGATCAAGCCAAGCTTATGCTTTGAAAGTCTCATAGCTATCCCTGTGCAAAATATGTTTTACGCGTGATTTCTGTATAATGGTGGAACGTACACTTTTGAATTTCGTTTAATCTTAAAAATATGTGTACAGAAGTGTGTCTTTTGTCTTACAATTAATACTATCTAAAAGTACATCAGGTGATCTGAAAAATAAGTACTTCAAATGCTCATGCAAAGACTTAGGACAACTTGAATTCTACACATCCTCACATCATACTATAGCGATCTGTGAAGTGTGCAGTAGTACCACGAAGGACAAAAGCTGCTTAGTGGCTAATATGAACAGAACTGTTCTACAGGCTATGTGAGCAGTGTATTTCTGTGCTTTTGCATGGAAACAGTGACACCAGGTGGTGTGCAAGGGCTAATCGTTGACAACCGTTTTTTTTTTTTTTTTAAAAAAAACCTATTTGAGGACAATAGCGAAAGTTAATTATTTGAAGAAGACATTCCAGAATGAAGGCTATTTTTAATGCAAAATGAGTCAAAATCAGTTTGCAATTTTTTAATTTAAAATAATGTAGTATAATATTATAACTATACTAATTTTATATTTAGGTTTAATTTTTTTTCTATATATATACCTGATTATAAGTTGGCAATAAATAACATTTAAATATTCAGATTTTTTTTTAATGGTAAAGATATAATGATTATCTATAACACTTTAAGTATTTTTTTCATTTTGAAATTATTATTATATATTTCTTTATATATATATATATAATTTCTAATAATATATATAAATTGCAATAAAATATTTTCATTTTCCAAAAAAACTACTCAAACAGATTCCTTTATTGAAATTATATATATTCGGGAAAGAACAACATTTTCTTTTTGCAACAATTTCTTGATAGAATAAAGAAACAAACAAAATATCCCTAGAAGGTTAAAAATTATTTGGAAACTAAAAAAAGATACCCATTATGATATTTGTTTAATCTGCTCTTTGTGACTATCTTTATAGATAGGTAATGTAAACATATATTTTTCTTGTTGTTAATATTAGCATATTAGATATGCTCAAGCTGGATCTAACCTGCCATTTTCCAGGTAATAGTATCAAATATATTGCAGATATGCAAGAGTTATATATTTTAAATTTTATGATTTTCAGAGTATGTCTGAAAGATTCTTAAATGAACTCTAATGTCCTATCAATGGCAGATTGCCCCAACTGAAATTTATTTTTTAGATAAATACTAATATTGATGACAAGCAAATACGAACATGCGCAAATTCGAAATATATATTTACATCTACACACATATATATAAACATATGAAATAAATTGAAATTATATCAAATCTTAAAGCAACTTAACAAAGCAATAGCCCGAAACTCATGTCCTGCAGAGATTGGTTTGATTTTTGTCATACTGCAAACTGATAAGCTTTAAAGATTTGCTATAGTTGAATTTTATATATTTACAGTGATACTACTTGTTTATTGCATATATGTTAAAAGTATTACATTTGGGAAAAATAGATAAAAAAACCAACTTGATACTGATATATATATACTTACTTCTAGATTGACATATCTATTTATTTATATAACTTTATTCCCCTTTCTATATCTATATTAATTCGTTTTTCTTTTTCTTTGTTATTCTCCCCTCCCCTTCTATACCTCTGGTCTACTAGCCTGTTGCCTAATAACCTTAACATGGCTTTGGGTAGATAACTTATATATATATTAATTATTGATGACAACTTAGTTGTTTTAACCTTGAACTTAGCATATTAATTAAATTTAATTGTTGTTATTTTTTTTTTTTTGCCTTTTTTTTTATGAAAACATTATTAAATTATTTTAAAATTAAATCTTAATTTATTTAAATTCATATTCATAATTATATTTTATTTGTAATGGTTAAAAATTAAAATTACATGTTGCTATTAATATTATTTTAAAAATCCTAAAAATTTAATTAAACACACATTAGTAATTAATAGTGAGCTATGCTTTGAGCATTGTTTTTTTTTAATGCGAATTATTCTACTTAATTTTATTTAAATATATTATAAAAAAGTGAAACATTTTAATTAAAATTATAAAAACATAGTAGATAAAATAAAATTTAAATGACAATCTATTTTTTTTATGGTCATCAACCAATGATTAATGGCATAGTATTGATAATTTAATTTTTGCTAGCCACGAAGCCTGTTTTTAGATTAAAAATATTCTATATAAATAATATGTATTTTTTTCCTCCATATGTCATAGCATCGCCTGGGAGATGAACCCGCAACAACCGTCTGCAACCAACTGCTTGCTTGCAAGACGGCTGCGCTGATCTCTCGGCTATTTATAGAGAATTAAATAATTTAGATATAGCAAATAAGTATAGGGGACTTGAAGTCAGATTTTCAAGCACTTTTCAACTATCCACACTATCTCATACAACTGATACACATGACCACACACATGTAGAAAAGATAAATAATCACTAATATATGTATTTCATGCTAAACCACACTCATCAGTTGGTCCAGATTATCATATCCCACACACACATATATAATCAGTGATCCGTTTATACTAAGATAGCGCATATTCACACTTTAATGGACAGGCTTCAATCCACTCCAACCTCTAACTTTCCAGCCATCCATATCATTGAAAATCTGATGACAAAAACCCAAATCCCATCCTGATGCCAATATTATTGCCACACCCATATTGGCCTCAAGTCATTCTGACCCCTCACATACAGGACCTTATCCATTTAAATACACAACAGAGGGATGGGCAGGATACTAGCTTGATGTGTAAATATTTGAAAACCAGACACTCTTCACAGATTTTCAAGCACCCTTCAACTATCTACACTATCTCATAAAGTCGATACACATGACCACATACATGTAGAAGTTCAAGTCCTCTATACTTACAATTAAGCTCCCAGGTTTGTAAAGGGTGCCTGGTTTTGAAATATTTACACATCAAGCTTGTATTCTGCCCACCCCTTTTCAGTCTATTTAAATGGATAAGGTCCTATATGTGAGGGTCAGAGTGACTTGAAGTCAACATGGGTGTGGCAATAATATTGACATTGGGTTTTTGTCATCAGATTTTTAATGATATGGATGGCTGGAAAGTTAGAGGTTGGAGTGAATTTAAGCCTATCCATTAAAGTGTGAAGATATGCTAGCTTAGTATAAACTGAGCACTGATTATATATATGTGTGGGAGATGATAATCTGGACCAACTATGAGTGCTGGTTTAGCATGACATACATATATTGGTAATTATTTATCTTTTCTACATGTGTGCGATGATGTGTATCAGTTGTATGAGATAGTGTGGATAGTTGAAGGGTGCTTAAAAATCTGAGTTCAAGACCCTTATACTTATAATTAAGCTCCCAGGTTTGTGAAGAGTGCCTGGTTTTCAAATATTTATGTAGCAAATAATTTATTTTTCGTATAGTAAGTCTTAGATTAGAGTACTGAAACATCTATTATAAAAATTCATTATAATTGTAAGTCATAATGAGAATCTCTAAATGATACCTTATAAGTTTTACATTCTTGATATAATTCAACTATAAATAATTTTCTTCTTTTCTGAGTTAATGTAATATATACATGACTGTTAATAAAATATCCATAGAAAAGATAGTTTTTTTAAAAAAAAAAACAGCTTTAATACTGCCTAGCATGATTTCATATAACATGTACATCATATTCATGGATAAGCCATGAATATAATATACATGTTATATGAAAACATGCTAGTAACTGAATATTTTTTTAAAAAAAATATCTTTTCTGTGGATGTTTGCATTAACAGTCGTATATTTTTGATATAATAATAAATACTTTTTATTATATACAATATAGATAAAAATAATGTAGCAGAAAAGATATACTATAATTACAAGCCATTGCAAGAAATTATTTTATTTGTGTGTTCATTTCTGATATATAAAAATTCTCATTCTTAGTATTAAAAAAAAGTTACTCAAATTAATAAAAAGTAGCACTAAAGAAACTCTGAATGCATACAGTCTTAACAATGTAGATCTAAAATGATTATATTGACTCATATATATTTGTTAAACTAAGCATTTTTTGTGTAGTAATTATTCCAAAGAATAGAGTTAATGATTTGTCAAGAAATCAAGCTAATATAATCATTGAATTTATTAGAGTAAGATTATTGTTTATCGTTTTATATATGTATGTATATAATTAAATCAAATAAAAATAGCCATTACCGATTAATCATTGTAATAATAATAAAACAATAAAGTGTTAACTATGATAATAAATCTTATAAATAATTATTATAAAATGCAGAAGTACTTTCAGTTGTTTTCATATCCATTTTCAACTGTAAACCATTTAAATTTTAGTACCTTATTGTTTTATTGTGTTACACATTTAATTAATACAAAAACACTGCAATAGAGACTAAACAATATATATATAATAAAAAGTCAGATGTCACATGACTTATATATAGCTTGCATTTACCAATATGTAAACTTAAGAGCATGCTATAACTCTAAACAAGCTTTTATTTTTTTATTATTATGATAAATGCTACTACAAGAGAAGGCATTCAAATCATCTTTACCTTAGATTGTCCCCATCCCCAGACTGGTTTTGACCTATGGGTCTCTTTAGTGAGGAGTTTGGGACACTAAATTTAAAAAACCAATTCAAGCTAAGCATTTATCTAAAAGGTATTTCTCAAGAAGAAGATCTAAACCTTTAGACATCTGCGTGTTTTTAAAGTCAGCTCTCCAACTGAAAAAATTATATGGGCCTGAACTTAATTCAGATACTCCATATATTAATAGGCTTAGCCAATTAATTTAGCAAGCTATATATAAGTCATGTGACATCTGACTTTTTATTATTACTATTATTAAAATACCTTCAAACAGGTATGCTTTAAACATGCTTACATGACAGCCAATCAGATGGAATAATGACATCACATGGGACTCTCAATTCTCAAAAACAAGCCAGAACAATCAGAAAAAGATGGGACCCATCTTAATCTATGCCTCAATTTTATTTAAATAAGCCAGACTCAAGCATTTTGAACTAAGAGTGTGAAGCTTAAATACCTTCACATTTAATCCACTAAATATTATATATAAATGTGAAGGTATTTAAGCTTCACACTCTTAGTTCAAAATGCTTGAGTCTGGCTTATTTAAATAAAATTGAGGCATAGATTAAGATGGGTCCCATCTTTTTCTGATAGTTCTGGCTTGTGTTTGAGAATTGAGAGTCCCATGTGATATCATTATTCCATCTGATTGGCTGTCATGTAAGCATGTTTAAAGCATATCTGTTTGAAGGTGTTTAGCTTTCACGTTATTATAATATTATCTGTTTGTGCTTAAATTTGATATATTTACATTTATTAATATCATTTCATTAGATTTAAAATATTGCTTCGTTGTAAATCAAATGATTTCGCGTTGTTAATTTATATATAATATTTAGTTAAGTGGATTAAATGTGAAGATATTTAAGCTTCACACTCTTAGTTCAAAATGCTTGAGTCTGGCTTATTTAAATAAAATTAAGGCATAGTTTAAGATGGGTCCCATCTTTTTCTGATAGTTCTGGTTTGTGTTTGAGAATTGAGAGTCCCATGTGATGTCATTATTCCATCTGATTGGCTGTCACGTAAGCATGTTTAAAGCATATCTGTTTGAAGGTGTTTAGCTTTCACGTTATTATAATATTATCTGTTTGCGCTTAAATTTGATATATTTATATTTATTAATATCATTTTATTACTATTATTATTTTGCTGTTGGGGCTTTGACTAAATTAATTGGCTAAGCCTATTAATATATGGAGTATCTGAATTAAATTCAGGCCCATATAATTTTTCAGTTGGAGAGCTGACTTTAAAGGCATGCAGATGTCTAAAGGTTTATATCTTCTTCTTGAGAAATACCTTTTGGATAAATACTTAGCTTGAGTTGGTTTTTTGAATCTAGTGTCCCAACTCCTCACTAAAGAGACCCATAGGTCAAAACCAGTCTGGGGATGGGGACAATCTAAGATAAAGATGATTTGAGTGCCTTCTCTTGTAGTAGCATTTATCATAATAATAAAAAAAATAAAAGCTTGTTTAGAGTTATAGCACGCTCTTAAGTTTATATATATATATATATATATTGAAGCACTCAAATCTGTTGCACACATTTGGCTTCACTTTCTGGTGATGTTTGAGACTTGCAAACATGGGTTCAAACCCAATCATTTAATTATAAACCACTGGGGAGTGAAGGCATACCAATGCACATGATTGTTTATGGCTCTGTAAACTTCTACTCGTCTAAAGTTAATATGCATATAAATTATATATTTCTATTGCAGTAAACAATCATGCGTATGTGTGTGTAACAGATAAAACTTAATAATTAAAAGCGTTATACTATGTATATTTTTATTCATATATATTCTAATAGAGAGAAAGTTTGAGAGTGTAATGCGAGTGTATTAAATAAAAGACTTACCGTATTTTAAATTCCGGAGGAATCTGTTTTCATTCTGATACAGATTTATTTAAATTTCACGTTACTTAACATTTATTCCGCAGGTCTATTTTCATCCTAAAATAGATTAAGACCAACACTCTCGAACTTGATCTCGTTTGTATTTCAAAATTTGCTGTATCATTGTAACCATTAACACATCCGGGGATTACCTAAAGGCAATAACAAACGAGTATAAATACCACCGCATTTCCTAACTAAGGAGCTCTACATATTAATTTCTAACTCTGTTGCTGGGGGAAGTTACGTCACTCAGAACCACAAAATGATGAGTGAGTAGTATTTAGATTTGCTTCCCTGGTCCTTCCAAGATCCATCCAATGCCATAATACTCGTAAGCCATCGTATCCAAAATACTGCCGGAATGAACTATATGCTACATAAAGAACGGACTGAAATGATAATTTCGTCAAAATACTGCTAAATTAACTAGATTTCGTCAAGCATGGAACCAACACATGTGCACACGGCTGTACAGTCATCGGAAATAAAGGTAATCCCCTGCCGCAAAACTGAACTCTAATGCTTTCATCCTAATAAACCTTTTAACTATAAAACGTAAATTTCAACCTTCAATAAGATTAATTCCAACCACCTAATGTATGTCTTATTAAACATTTCTAGTTTTGTACTCTTTGTAATGTAAAAATGTAATTGCTTGTTTTTCCCATCGGTAATGCTACACCGATTAAATGCTTAAATAATGACCTCTTTTTGATTTCTTATTGCTTTTATATTTAAATTGTATTTTACTCTCTAAACTTGAATACTAGGTTTTCACTCTTATTGTATTTTTATTTTAAATGCGGCAGTTTTTCGTTATTTAATATTGTGCAAATCATACCAAATTTAATATGCTAATAACTCAATCTGGCGAATCAATCCTATTGTATTTTTGCTATTCCGCAATTAAGGAATATTTAACCGTAAACGTAAGTCTTCTTACCATGCTATAAAATTCACCCGATTGAGAAGTACTCCTAAATTGTGTTTTATTAATTAATATTATGCCATTCGACAAGATTTAAATATATTATGTACTATTATTTCACGCTATTGATCAGTATTATAGAAATTGAGTAATAAATAAATTTAGTTCAGAATATGTATTTCTAAATGATGATTCATTTGATAAGTAGCCCGCCATCTAACGATGATTTAAGAAACTTATTTCTCGGGCGGATTAACATGCGTTTAGCGAAGGGATTCTTAATTTTGTTTTATATATTCTATTATTAATATATCAAATAAGTTCTTTAAGTAAATTGTATGCCCCCTTTTTGGGATTGCTTGGATATAATTATTTCATTATGCTAGGCTTGATTACCAATTAAGGCCATATAAATCAGGGTTAAGACAAACCTGAAAGCCTTCGCCATGTGTCCCGATGATAACGTTCACAAATCAAAAGTTGCTTCATCATACTCTCTCTCATTCTTGGAATCCATATAGCACAATTCTCGGCGGAGTGTGGAGGTCCCGACTCCCACAGATTGTGTTGGTTCAGTAAGCACTGCTATGGGTTAACATTCGACAAATCGGAACCATGGTATCTTGCCAACCACTTCGGATGCTATCCGTCACAAGTGCGGATAAGCCTATATTCTTCGTTGTCAAGTTGATGAAGCTTCTCGTCCTCTCAAGCATTATCATTCGGTCCGCACGTTATCATTCATACTCCCCATACATATTTTACATGTCTGTAAGCCATAATGATGTGATTCTCCTAAGCCTTCCCAAAGTTCTCGTTATAAAATAGATTAAATTTGCCCTTTTTATATACGTCATCGCCTATTAGCGCTATCCACCCTTCGTTAACCGCTATTAAACACGTTAATCATTGATTATTAATAAAACTGTGAATGCCAAGTCATACGACCATGTTAAAATAATTATGTTTTTCCTCATTCTCTTCGTAAATAATAAATAATGAATCATCTCGTAATGTCCCAAAATAACTGATTTATAGTTAATGTAACTCTTAATAAAATCCAAATGTAATCCAAGCTCGCTAGATCATTTATTGTTTAAAATGTGATGGTTAGAATAAAAGCCCACTCACAACTATTGAATTTTGTTATATTCTATGTAATTGGAAATCATGTCATTACTCGATCTAATAGCCAGGTATGGCCATTGCAATCCGTTATAATTTTCATGATTGAAGAAGGTCATAGCGTGAATAATAGAAACCCGTTAAATTATATTAGCATATTAAGCCGCATCGTTCATATAATAAATTTATTACCATGTATGTTTAGTAATGCATATCCATCAAACCCTGTTATGCCATTAAGGTTAGTATGGAATGCATAGGTGACCATAAGTGAAACCTAGATCAGGTATTCTTTGTATAATCAAGGTTCTAAGTCATTGTAAATCTCTATATCTAGCTGTTCACATATAAATCGATTTCTAATATTAATTTCATGTTAAATAAATTTACATTTAATAATCTATCTTTTGGAGATTTTATTGGTTCATGCGTACACATCTCTTATTACTTTGCGTTATCATTTAGTTAAGCTTAAATCTCTTGTGTCTCTGCTGAACCCTCTGGGCCGGAGATAATTGGAAAGTAGGTTGCTATCATCAGAAATGTTGTTTGTAATGTGATAGATTTGGGAGGTGGGCAATAGGGCAGAGTTCATGAGTATCCCTGACCTGTGTATCTCGTATATGATTGAACTCTAGGTACTTTTGCTTAGATCCTAATTCTTGTTAGATGAACATACAATTCTGACCGGTACAATATATATAACCCATTAAATGTCTGTATTTTTAAATCATATAATAATAATTCAAACAAATATATTTAACACAGTATACAAAATTAAATAATATATTCTTTACCAGAAGTACTTTCAATTGTTTCACTGACAATCTTTATCAACTATTAATACAAATGTACAAAAAATAAAAACTTGCATTACCCATCATTCAATCCATTCAAAATACCCATAATTCTGTTGTTTTTATATTAGCTGATTGTCTATTCATTAAACCACCTCTATTCCTAGATATCATCATTGCCTCTTTAATTTTATGTTTTTATATTAGCTGATTGTCTATTCATTAAACCACCTCTATTCCTAGATATCATCATTGCCTCTTTAATTTTATGTTTTTAAAATGTAAAATTAAAGAGGCAATGATGATATCTAGGAATAGAGGTGGTTTAATGAATAGACAATCAGCTAATATAAAAACAACAGAATTATGGGAAATTTGAATGGATTGAATGATGGGTAATACAAGTTTTTATTTTTTGTACATTTGTACATTTGTATTAAGATTGTCAGTGAAACAATTGAAAGTACTTCTGGTAAAGAATATATTATTTAATTTTGTATACTGTGTTAAATATATTTGTTTGAATTATAAATATATATATATATATATATATATATATATATATATTGGGGATCATATGTATTTTTTGAATTGCATGGTCATGTGTATCAGTTGCTTGAGATAGAGTAGACATGAAGAGACTGAAATATCCTGAGTTCAAATTCCTCTGCTTCCATATAAAAAACATTCAGTATAAGTCAAGTTATGTATAGCTTTAGAATTACATATTGTGTGAGAAATAGATTACATCTTAGTATAAGTTTAGCCTATCCCTCTCTCATTACTATATATGAATACGTAATGGTCTGATAATAAGGAGGGGTTAGATTGACTTAATATCTTCATGGGTATGACTACAATGTTAAATCCAATAAGGGCATTGAGCATTCCTTCACTGATTTTTTAATAGTTGGAAGGGTGAGAAGATTGAAGCTTCTTCATTAAAGTTTGAGGAATTTCTATCAATATAAAAGGACCACTGATTGTACATATGTGTGGCAAATTTTGATCTGGCCCAACAGATGAGTGCTGGTTTTGCATGAATAATGTATAATGGGGATCATGTATCTTTTTTGCATGTGTGTGATTGTGTATATCAGTTTCTTGAGATGGAGTGGATGATGAGTAGACTGAAAAATCCTGAGCTTAAATTTCTCTACTTACATATATATAAAATTAACTTTAATAAAATAGGGATAATTTCAAGGTATTGCATGGTTATCAAATTAAAAAAAAAACTAAATTATTTCACCATTAAAATAAAAAAAAAACCCACCCCTTTTTGATTAGTTGAATGCTATTGTCTTTTATGACATCACATGTTCACCTTGCATAATAAACTAAGTGCCCTTAACCATGTTCATAGTCCTTTTCTGATTATAAAATACAGGTATTTTGTTAAAAGATATGGACTATGATTTTGATTCTGGTATTATTGTGGCAATTTGTAAAAAAAGAAATCATAGAAAATGAAAGGTTAAGATGGCTTGATACATTGCACAAAATAAACATGTAATGAATCAAGAACCAATGACTAATAAAAATTATTAATATATTTTCAATAAGTGATTTGTGTCAAAGTTATGAGGGCAGCACATTTGACATTTATCAAATAAACTGCAGTAATTTGCTATTTATCTATATATACTGAACAATGATATAAATGTGTGTAGGAGATTATGGTCTGGGTCAACTGATGAGTGCTGGTTCAGCATGAAATGTGTATTTAAGGATTCTAGATCTTTTTCACATTTCTTTGGTCATACGTTTATGATTACATCTCTTCATAAGATATTAAAAGCAGATAGAAGCCAGTCCTTACCTTGCATGAGAGTGGTGTAGTGAAAATTACATTACAGAAATATTTTTCTTATTGGATAATCTTGTATCTAATGAATGACTAATAAAAATTATTAAGAGCCAATAACATTTAAATACACAAAAAATCTTGTTATTACTGAAGTGATTTGTGAAGAAAGAAATGACAGAAAGTGAAAGATTAAGATGACTTGGTTTATTGCACAAAATAAACATGATGAATCAGAGAAAGATTTTTACAAATTTTGTAATATAAAAAAATAGTTTTAATATTAAGCTTTATTACTACATAGCATGCTTTCAATATATTCAATAGTATGATATAGTGATGATATTGAAGGCATGCTAGGCAGTAATAAAGCTGAATATTGAAAATTATCTTTTCTGTGAGTATATTCATTAATTACCAAATATTATGTTGGCTCAGAAAAGAAGAAAAATAGTAATAGTTGAATATATAATAGTAGTGTATTATATTGAGATGTATATTGTAAATGTCATATTTTCACATTCATGCAACAAAATCCAGAGTTTTGGCAAATTATCTCAAAACTGATCTAGATGAGGGGTTGAGACCTCAAATCAGATCACACCTAAGTTCCTTCACCAATGCTTTGTGATTTACTACTTTATGGATGGCATGTATGAGGTTACACTCAGTCTCATTTAATTAGTGAGCCAGATATAGAACAGGGTAGTATATCAGACTCGGGGAATAATCAATAAATTAGCAGTTAACAAATAAGCACACACATGGCTTACTGAGACAATGCATATACTAATAATACTAAAATGAATAGATTTGTATAAGATTTGGGATGGACTGTGAATAATACACTAAACATAATCATGAGTTTAATATCTTTAATTATTAAATTATAAGTTAATTAATACAAAACAGAAGCCCATTGAGGTTTTACACTTTTTGGAACAGGGTCTCATTTTTTAGGATGCACTTTTAAATCATTTAACTTTAAAGTTTATTACAATTTAATATCTGCTGTTTTTAATCATGCCTGAATATGGTGGTGTGCTTTCTATTCTAGGTTTGCTATAGGAGTTAAATCTTACAAGAATGATGAACTGACAAAATATAATTTATTCTGATTAACTTATACATAATGAGCAATAAATGTGCTCCTTATGAAAATTATTACCTCAACTAGATCATGTGTCCAGATCAATGCTGCACTGATTAACAATATGGATGGATGAACTGGTGAATGTAGTGGAGCTTCAGACACTATGGCACTAAATTAACTAAATAAGAGTTGCAGGACAAATATGTAATTAATCAGGAGATTCAGTACCAAGTACTCAGTTCCCTTGAACTGTATGACTTGCTATCATAATATGAACCTTAGTTCATGAGATTGGAGCAGCTTTATAAGTTTGTCTCTGGACCCTCATGTTCCAGTTCTAGAGAGGCTGTCCAAACTAAAATAATGGGATGGCATTTCACCATAAGCCCATTTACAAAGAAACATAGCAAGATGTATTGCACATGTGTGCTTTGTAAAGACACATTCATAATGCTTATTAATATAATATTAGTATTACAATTAAACTAGTGCACTAAATACTTTAGTTTCATTCTGCAAAACTACCTTATTCCAGTTTGCTAATTAGCATACTTAAAACATGCTAAGAAGAATTTCATTAAAGTAGTCTAGTTTATAGACTAAATCTGGATAATTTATAAAATAAATCAAGGAGGAGAAAATCATATTTGGGGCCTAATTAATTATTTATAATATGCTTTTATAACATCATTCTGTGATTATTTAGCTATTTATAATTCAATAACATGCAAATCTTAATGATAAGCTAAGACACAGTAGCTTAACCAAATATACATATATAAAAATAGATATCAAAATGGAGATTTATGATTGCTGAAAGCAGCATAAATCAATTACATGAGAGCTTCTAATCATCTCTCTAAAATTACTAATATAATTAATTTCCATTTTGAATTATGGCATATCATAAATATCATTGAAATAATATAAAAGAGAATTAGCATGACCACAAAATAGAAAGTATAGATATAATAACTGGATAAAGTTATTATGTTTAGGAGTATTATTAAATTATAATTATTCATTAAGTAGGCAAAATTGTGACAGTTATTAATATTAATTTAAAAGTTACATTAAATTTATATTACAGAGTTTAGTTTATTTAACAATTATTGATAAGTTTATACATATGGACGTTCAATTTTAATAGTTAGTGGCACTGTTACTTCTCTAGGCAAGCTGTTGGTCTCGAACTCCTCCATTCTAATAAACTGGTGTGCTGAAGGAAGATGGCAAGTTTGGTGGCCTTCTAGTCATTCATTTTTATTTTTAAAACAGACATAACTCTTGTCATCAAGTGTTTCATTTATTAAGAGAGTGAACTTTTAGTACTAAAAAAATTTTTTTTTAATATTAATTTTTTGATCCTCTCTTGCATATCTATTAACTTATTTACATTTTTAAGTTTTTAATATTGAAATTTAACATAGTTTTATTACTTTTAAAATTCAGCATTAATATTTTAGAAAAGACAATAGCAAAATTTAATGAATAGTAAAATAATGCAGGTTGAGTGATTTTGCTTTGTCTTAAAATTTATTTTAGACTTATTTTAAAATGTGTTCTTGGTCCCCACACAAATTAAATCAGGTGCATGTGACATGCTATTATTTTCCAAGAAACACACAATCTTTTAAAACAGATTTAAGTTGCATAAACATTCTGTTATATATGTATCTTGACACTTCTAGAATTGAAATTACATGTGAGTTTTAAACTGAATAAAAAGAAATTTGCACATTTTCATTTTAACAAATTAAAGATATAACTAATAATTTAATTTTAATGCTAATAAATGTATTTGCATTACAGCTTCCTCACATGTAGAAGTGTTCTTACATTTATAATAATGCATACACAGATATGCATTTAATTTAAAGTATACAAATATACACTATATATGTGTACATACATTAATATATGTTAATATATATGAATATGTGGACTTGGATGGGTTTAAATCTGTGATAAACATTATTATGGAACATAATAGGTGAAACAGGATGCTAGTCAATAAATACCATTTCATATCTCTAAAATCATGAAAAAAATAAAAGAGAAAAGAAAAATGAAATTACTTACAATTTTGTATGCAATCATGAATCAAAATTTTAAGAACTTAGTTATAAAAATTAACCTTTTTATGTTAACCTTGCCTAGTTGACTTTAAATTTCTTGAACTCCTAACCAGAATTTTCAATGTAACCAGTGCATAAAATAGTTATAATACATTAATAAATAATATTAAAATACTGATTACAAAAAAAATCTATTTTACCTACTTCAATATTCGAATCGAATACCTGTCGTATTAAAATTAATATGAATATATATAAATATAAAATATGTACCTATTTACATATTGGGGAATGAAAACAGATCCCTAGATAAATTTATCTAGTTTAAATAGGATCTGGGGTTTTTGGTGTAATTAACATCCCCTGCCTGGTGGTTCCAGGATCAGCTGACCAATGCTCTAAACTACAGGCATACTCGCTGCCTGCAAAAGGGATTTCCCTACTTAACAGAAAATCACTTTCCTACTCATCTTCCTTACTTATCTCTAACTTCTGAACCTCAGGAACTTCCTTTAGTAGGAAATTCCCCAAAACATCCTTGTCTTCTGACCAAGGTCCCATATTCCCACACTTTGGCTCCACCATGCATATATGCTTGGCTCTGGGAAGATATTATATTTAATCACTGGTATGTCTATTTTTAGGCTGTGCAACCCATTCCACAGCTGGTTACCAATTTGAAAGATACGTGATTTCCATCCCTTTTTTCGGATGCTTCAAACCTGGTGGAATGCTGAACTTGTCCTCCTTTCCTTCCACTTCAGATATTTTCTCTGTTATAGCATTGCTTCTTCTCTAATGTCCTGATGAGTGTTCAGTTCCTGCAATCTTTTTTGCTCATTCCCTATCAAGACTTTAGTACTGTGCTGTCTAAAAAAATCTGCACCAAGGAGTAGATATTGGATTAGTTCCTTCATCACCAAGAATGGGTGGTCCAGAGTGGTTTGGCCCCATTCAAAGTCCAAACATACCCTACAATGTTCTATTTTTATTGTATTCCCATTGCTTACTGTCATTTTGTTTGCATCTTCTGAAGATTTAGGCAGAAATGGTTTCTGCTCTTCCAATATCAAGATCCACCTCTTTGCTGTGAATGATACCTGGCTACTGTTATCAACCAATGCAGTCACTTCCAATTTCCCAACCCTGAGACTGATCATAGAGTTTGAGCCAATTTGAATGCTGACTACAACTTCCATGGTTGCCAGCATATTGGTCACTGGATTAGTCTGGGAATGGATTTGCTTCCTGGGTTTAAATGGTAAGCATGCTTGATATGGCCTTTAAGTTTGTTCCTCTCATCTCGAATTCTGGAAGCTCTCTTGTAACTATTGCTTGGAATCTCACCTTATCTACTCTGCACACTTTTTCATGGGGTTCTTTGTATATGGGTGTATAATAAATGGTTGTCAGGAATCTGTCTATTTCCTCTATCATTCTGATTCGGCAACCCACTATCAGTTATTGTACTTGTGGTGGCATATTTTGATGTATGGCTCCTATCACCTGCATGTTGGTGAAAAGAAATGCTGTTAATGACCATAGACAGGTCACCTGCTTCAGAAAGAACTGTGTATTTTTTTAGTCATGAACACATATAACTTTTTGAGAATGGCATGGTAATTTACATTCCAAAACTCCTCACTCCAAAAGATTTTTAAGAGAGATGCCAAATACAGTGTAAAAGTTTTTGGTTTGTCATCATAACAGTTCCACAATGATCTGGCATACTCTTGCAAGTAATATTTGGTGAGAGAAACTTGGTCTGCTGGTGGGATCTTCTGAAATCTAAATAATTTTTGCAGGTTTTCGATGTGATCTTTAGGGTTTTCACCAACATCCCCTTTAAAAGATTTGACCTGAATAAACTTAGCCATATGCATTTGAATGTTTGCTACTGGTTCTGAAGATACTACAGGGTTTAAAGCCCTGGCATTGACCTCTTGAATTGAGCATAGTTTCTCTGGGCCAGTTATTCTGTCATCTTCCATGGTCACAAGACTCTTTCTGGCACTTCTTAGCTCACTGTCATCACCCCCAAGACTCCTGTGTCGATCCTTAATGCCTCTCATTCCTTTGACATGCACCTGGTTAACTATCCTGTTTGAGTTCAAATCTTTCTTCCCTGGTTCCTTTCTAACTTCAACCTGCCCTAAAATATCTGACCTAACCTTCAAAATTCCTCCATTACTTTCTTCTACCTTGGACATTTTTTTAGCTGTTGGAGGTCCTTGATTATTTCAGCAATCTCCTTTAGTGAGGTTCTCTTTTACCCCATAGAATTGTTCCCACATCTCCTCATGCAACTCTGGAAAGCCTTTGATGGTGTATTCCTACTTCTTCTGACACCTTTGTCCCTCTTCTAAACCACCATGAACTTGAGATATTGCACCCTGGATGACTGTTTCCTGCTTGGCTAATCTCAGGTCAATACAAATTCCCCTTTCAGTACCTGTATGGCCTTAGTGGTCTCCTTCCTATGATCTCCCAAGAGTTTCATGAACATAATAGTTTTGACAATGTATTCTCAGCACTTCCATCTTTTGATTTAGATCTTGCCCAGTCTTGTGGTTCATTTTCACCTTTTGATTGAAATCTTGAGGTTATTTATCACTTCATCTTCATCCTGTTGGTTCATTTCCAGCATTTTGACTATAATGGCTCACCCATCTTCCTATTTTTTAGACTCCTGCTCCAATTTAGGTGACACCTTAACATACACAGGGCTCTCTATGGGCTTGATCTCAGTGTATCAGCTTGTGCTTACTTCTCCTTCTATCTCACCTTCTGTACTATTACTATCTCTGACTAGCTCTCCCCCTGACCTAAGAATCTTTTCTTTGCCAGCCTTCTCTGATTTTCCCTCCTTAACTTCATTTACTTTCCCCACTGTCTCCTCTTCTGTGCTACTATCTATTTGGTCTATGAAAAAATTTTCTATTGCTTTTTAGTCTCTGAATTATTCACTCTTATTATGATTTGATCCTAATAATATGGCTATTCTTTGCCACCCCCAACAAGAAAAATGGTCTATAAACTTTTTCTGCCCTGCATGTTAGTCTATCCCTTATTTAAATTTCCTTGCAATTAGTGCCCTATTTAGTATGCCACTAATCAACATATAAATTTAGCATAAACAATTAATAATAAAAGAAAAATTTCTTACCAAATGTCTCAGTGTTTTCATTATCCACAGAACCATTAGAAAGCTTTATTAAGCCACTATTGCTAATATTTGTTCCACTTATAAGATTTTGACTCCAAGTACATATATATAATCTTGCCTAATTTAATTAGTGTTCTCGCATTCCAATGTAAATCTTTAAAATGCAAAAAAGAAAATTATTACAACAGTGGGTCCTCTGAGTTTCTCCTTCTGATAACAGATTTATATGATGGCTTTTATCTGTTGAGTCATCCTTGGATACCAGTTATCAGTAGGTGAGACATACATATATAATTGATAATGATAATGGACCTCAAATTTTATAATATGCATTAAGAATTATAAGAAATTGTTATCAAGCCATACCCACATGTTACTTTTATATTTAAGTTGCCAAAACAATTTACAAGTCTCATATAGAAAAATAAAACACAAGAAATTGTTTTATGCATATAACCATCTATTTTAGGTCACACAATTTGGGGAAAGTTCTATTCAGAGTGTGGTGAATAGTCATAGCCCACACATTGGTGTGGCTTCTCCATCTTAAATAACCAATACATATGGCCACACACACGTGAAAGAGATAAATGATCCCCAATATTCATATTTTATACAGAACCAGCACTCATCAGTTATGCCAGATTATAATCTCTCACACATATACACAATCAGTGCTGGGCTTATATTAAGATAGCAATTCCTTAAAATTTAATGGACAGGCTTCAATCTTCTCACCCTTCCAACAATTCAACTGTCCATTTCATTGAAAAATCAATGATGAAACCCTCAAAGCCCTTGATGAATTTGATATTGTAGTCATACTTATGTTGACATTAAGTTACTATAATTCCTCATTATCAGACATCATATATATATATATATATATATTGTAATGGGCACACACGTACGTTACATTATTTTTTATTAGTAAACATAAAAAAAAAGTTCGCCAATAAAAATTTCTTTTTTAAGAATTAAAAACTGAAAATTAAAAAATCATCTTAAACTCGTATATATAAATCGCACAGATAAAAAAAATTATTAAAATAAAACTTTATTAAAAATAGAAAGGTATTTTAAAAACAAAAACTTAAAAAGATTTAGAGATAAAAATATATCTTTAAACTTGGAAAACACATTAATTAATCAGAAATGGAAATGATTGTTTTAATTAGTTAAATGTAAACTAGCCTTGGGCATTTAAATGTAAAAGCATCGGTCAGATAGGAAAACAATAGAAACTAATAGCCAATGAAGAGAAAAGCAATGGAATCGGACCTCAGCAAAAAGACCATCTCATCGATGACGCAATGTAAATTCAATCCTTCAAATTAATATAAAAAGACAAGTTTGGAAGTTATTAATAATGATAGATTGATTATTATTGAGAGATGTGACAGATATGTGTTAGTGCAGAGGTGAAGGAGAAGGGATTGAAAAGATGCACTCTTCAATCCCTTCAGTTCTGCTAAGAAGGAAGGAGAAATGAACTATCGTTTTCTACATTGAGGACCAGTGGACCAGTTAAAGCAAAAACCTCCGAATGAATAAATAAAACAACAGCTAAATGGATCCCAATCTTTTTAAGATGGCGTGGGAAATCACGTTCAAATGGCAAGGAACATATAAAGATGAACTGTTTAAAAAACCGTAAGAACTTTATAATTTATGAACATTAAATTAAAAACTTTCCATATATAAAAAATACAAATAGAATCCTATCTGACCAACGTAAATTAGTATTAATAATGTTATTTGATATTTTTTTTATTTAAAATCATTTCCATTTATTTATTTTTTGTTCTTTAAGTTTTATTATGATTTCTGTTTTCCGTTAAGTTAAATTATATAAATGTTAAACTTAAGTCGGGGTGAATGGCTGTATAGATTTGTAAAGTTATATTAGGGGAGGGTAATCTTAGGTTATTTGTGTCATTGTTAAATTGGGTCAATGGATTGGATATATTGATGTAGTTAGTAGATGTAGTCGGAGATTCGCTACTGGCAGAATCGTTTATATATACGCCGCACTCACCCGTTTGCCTATGGAAGGAATTATAAGATGGAGAACGCAGTTCCTTTCTATGGAGTTTTTTTTATTGTTCTTCTCATTAGATAGATGTAATATTCCTATCTGATGAGAGTCAATGTCTTCTCTTAATCTTTTTGGTGCTGCCGTATTCCGGATTACATTGAATACATCGATATATCTGATGAATTGATGCCAGTTTGACTGCGAATTTTAGCCTAAGGTTAAATAGGGATATAATATTTTATTTTCAAATGCAAATCTATGTAGTCTATTCATACTCGACCCTAAATAAAAATGCATTAAATTTAAGTTGTTTATAGACGCTTGCATGGATTGGTTATCGGTTAAGTATGTTTTGGGTTTTTATACTTGATCAAAATATATAGACATTCATTAAATAATGATACCTTACAGTGAGTATCTATAATGTATTTATTCGGATGTCTTTTAAGTTATTGGTGACAATGCAAGTATCTTATGGTGAATACTATTGGGTTACTTATAAATTTCCCTCTGCCATTGTCGGTATCAATGATTTTATATTTTGATCGTTTATGTTTATTTTGAAATGTTTTTAACCGTTGTAATCTATGTAACCGATCTATACTCAACATTATAAAACAAACTTTCATAAATCCATCTGTGTGAACTTAATTAAAATGTAAACTTATAATATAATAGAAATTAAAATGTAAATTAAAATCTAAAGTAAAGTTAAAAATAATGTTAAATGTTAAAATGTAAACTGATACTAAATCAATTTTCAATCTTATATATATATATGCATAAATAAATGTTTGTATGCTAATTACTGGCAGTGGCTTATTTTTTTTATATATTCTTAGATTATATTATTTAATCTCTGCTATTCCACTGAGCTGGTGACATGGGCTAATGTCCAGAACCAAAATATTTAAAAAAAAATAATTTTTTTTTTGACTTATGTATCTGCCTACTTAAAAAAAAAATGAACAAAAAATTTTTTTTACTTAGGGTTAGTAATTACGGTACATGATTAACAAAATTTACAAAACATTCAGTTAGTATAAAGACTATATACAAAAAAAAATGTTGACTATCATTTTCCTAAGGACCATTTACATTCACCTCCTCCCCACAAGAGTTCTATTTTTTTATACATTTTATTTTTACAAATGGCATGACAAGCAAATTATTTAAATTATTTATTTAAGAAGGTTGCATTGAACTAAATACGTTTTGAAAGATAAGGGATTTATATGTGTATATTTGCAGCGCAATTATAAATACCACCAACTTATTTATGACTGATTAAAATGCTTAAATAGGATTACACTGAAGTAAATTCCCAATGGTACTCATCGTAAGGTACCACATTTCAATCATAAATTTATGTGGCTGTGCACGTCTATATGTGTTAAAACATAATATATATCAACAAACAAAAAACATATTTATTGCAACCTTTTGATTTTTTTCTTTTTTTTAACAAAAATTAGTTTTAAAATTATTTATACTTTCTCGTGTTTAATATATATGTGCAATTTCTTCTGGCAGTGCTTTTATAAGATTTAAAGTATACGACTTTATGTAACAGATAAAAATATTTTATTTTGAAAAAAGAAATTTACTCAGGGTATATGTGGTTTTTATTAATAGATTGGCCCCACATTGGGCACCAATTGTAACAATCTGGATAAGATAGACTTATGTAAACTGCACTACAGGGCGCCATCTAGGCATTTGAACCTAGAAAAATTTATAAAGTAGGCAAATATGTAAGTAAAAAAAAAATTATTTTTTTTAAAATACTTTGGTTCCGGACATTAGCCCATGTCACTAGCTCAGTGGAATAGCAGAGATTAAATAATATAATCTAAGAATATATATAAAAAAGAATAAAATAAGCCACTGCCAGTAATTAGCATACAAACATTTATTTATGCACATATATATAAGATTGAAAATTGTTTTAGTATCAGTTTACATTTTAACATTTAACATTATTTTTAACTTTACTTTAGATTTTAATTTACATTTTAATTTCTATTATATTATAAGTTTACATTTTAATTAAGTTCGCACAGATGGATTTATGAAAGTTTGTTTTATAATGTTGAGTATAGATCGGTTACATAGATTACAACGGTTAAACACATTTCAAAATAAACATAAATGATCAAAATATAAAATCATTGATACTGACAATTGCAGAGGGAAATTTATAAGTAACCCAATAGTATTCATCATAAGATACATGCATTGTCACCAATAACTTAAAAGACATCCGAATAAATACATTATAGATACTCACTGTAAGGTATCATTATTTAATGAATGTCTATATATTTTGATCAAGTATAAAAACCCAAAACATACTTAACCGATAACCAATCCATGCAAGCGTCTATAAACAACTTAAATTTAATGCATTTTTATTTAGGGTCAAGTATGAATAGACTACATAGATTTCCATTTGAAAATAAAATATTATATCCCTATTTAACCTTAGGCTAAAATTCGCAGTCAAACTGGCATCAATTCATCTGATATATCGATGTATTCAATGTAATCCGGAATACGGCAGCACTAAAAAGATTAAGAGAAGACATTGACTCTCATCAGATAGGAATATTACATCTATCTAATGAGAAGAACAATAAAAATCAAACTCCATAGAAAGGAACTGTGTTCTCCATCTTATAATTCCTTCCATAGGCAAACGAGTGAGTGCAGCGTATATATAAACGATTCTGCCAGTAGCGAATCTCTGACTACATCTACTAACTACATCAATATATCCAATCCATTGACCCAATTTAACAATGACACAAATAACCTAAGATTACCCTCCCCTAATATAACTTTACAAATCTATACAGCCATTCATGCCTGACTTAAGTTTAACATTTATATAATTTAACTTAATGGAAAACAGAAATCATAATAAAACTTAAAGAACAAAAAATAAATAAATGGAAATGATTTTAAATAAAAAAATATCAAATAACCTTATTAATATTAATTTACGTTGGTCAGATAGGATTCTATTTGTATTTTTTATATATGGAAAGTTTTTAATTTAATGTTCATAAATTATAAAGTTCTTACGGTTTTTTAAACAGTTCATCCTTATATGTTCCTTGCCGTTTGAACGTGAATTCCCACGCCATCCTAAAAAGATTGGTATCCATTTAGCCATTGTTTTATTTATTCATTCGGAGGTTTTTGCTTTAACTGGTCCTCAATGTAGAAAACAATAGTTCATTTCTCCTTCCTTCTTAGCAGAACTGAAGGGATTGAAGAGTGCATCTTTTCAATCCCTTCTCCTTCACCTCTGCACTAACACATATCTGTCACATCTCTCAATAATAATCAATATATCATTAGTAATAACTTCCAAACTTGTCTTTTTATATTAATTTGAAGGATTGAATTTACATTGCGTCATCGATGAGATGGTCTTTTTGCTGAGGTCCGATTCCATTGCTTTTCTCTTCATTGGGTATTAGTTTCTATTGTTTTCCTATCTGACCGATGCTTTTACATTTAAATGCCCAAGGCTAGTTTACATTTAACTAATTAAAACAATCATTTCCATTTCTGATTAATTAATGTGTTTTCCAAGTTTAAAGATATATTTTTATCTCTAAATCTTTTTAAGTTTTTGTTTTTAAAATACCTTTCTATTTTTAATAAAGTTTTATTTTAATAATTTTTTTTTATCTGTGCGATTTATATATACGAGTTTAAGATGATTTTTTAATTTTCAGTTTTTAATTCTTAAAAAAGAAATTTTTATTGGCGAACTTTTTTTTTATGTTTACTAATAAAAAATAATGTAATGTACGTATGTGCCCGTTACAATATATATATATATATATATATATTAATAAGAGAAATGGGTTAGACTTATACTATGATGTAACCTATTTCCAAGGCAATATGCAATACACCTATTCATTCAGTATACTGAAAGTTTAGTATAGTAAATAGAGTGATCTGAATTTAGGATTTTCAGTCTATATTCATCTTCCACTCAATCTCAAACAATGGTTACACACGATGACACATGTGAAAAAGATCCTCAATACAACTTATAATTATTTAGTATGTTGAAACATTTAACAGCAGAACAAATTTGTTTTATAAGAAATAAATTTATTTTAAAAGCTAAGCACTTTCAGATACTTAAAAGTATCATAATCATAGCATTGTACCAGGAGTGGCCAAGACATCAACTGCAAGGTCGCTGAAAGTTGACTGTGAAGCTGATGTTAACATTGACAAATTATAGTGATAAATTCACAGATGAATATAAAAATAATAAAAAATAAAAAAAAGTAAAAATTCAAAATTCTCATTTAAAAATAGTTAAATTTAAAATAACATCTGTTGTTATTTCTGATCTCAAAAATAAACTGAGATTGGAAGAAGCTAAAAAGAATATTTTTGTGTAAAACTAGAGCTCAAATTCTTAGAAATATTTAATTGCCATTAATGAACTGTTTTTAAAATGAAGAAGTTGTGAACTTTTTAAAACACTTCATATAGTAATTTAATAATTGTAATTTAATAAATATTTTATAAAGCAGCATGGATAAATTGTAATACTACAGGGAGCTGAGGTAATTTAATAGTAGTCATATAAAATGACTTCAACAGTTTGTATCTTATAAAAAAAAATTCATCAGTTTGTATCTTCTAAAAATGTTATCAATATTTCTAAGCACCCTAAAAATTCCTTATATAAAAAAATATCAATTTGTACGTACATTCTAAAAAAAAAAAAACAGGACTTCAAACCATTATTTTTTTCCATGCTGGTTTTGTTCCAGCAAAAATAATTTTTTTTTTCTGGTTTTCAGTTTGAAGCCCTGAAAAAAAACATAGTCACCCTTCAGGTACACTTTCACCAAAAAAGTCACCCTCAATGTCTAAAAGTTTGGCCACCCCTGCATTATACAATTAAAAATAATTGAGATCTGGTTTTAAAGTTATTTTGTATATTATAGAATAGATTAGCATAAAATTGAATTTTTAGGAGTAAATTTACATTCTGATAATAGAAATAGCAGCTACAAATAGCATTTTTTAAAGAAAGAAGAGTGCTAATGTCCTTTTTTAATTATGGTTGGACATATCTTTAGCTATTGACCATGCCTTCTTCATTTTTCTCTTTCTGTTATCTCTCTCAGGGCAAACAATATCAGCCCTAAAATATTCAAAATTGTGGCTTGATTGCAACTCGTGGTCTAAGAAAACAGAAGAGTATTCATTGCTTTTGTTAGCCTGGTTGTATAGATAATTATGTTAAGCAATTCTTGTAGATAAGTTAGCCCTTGTTTCTCCATAGTAAGCCTCTAAGCAATTTGAGCCTTTGAAATTAATTTTGTACACAATTTGTTGTGAAGCCTCTCTAATTATTTTATCTTTCAAATTATTTAATAATTTATTTAAATACAGAGGTGAGTGAAAGCTAATATTGCCTTTATCAATACAAATATATTTTAACTTTTGTGCAACTTTAGAAACATAAGGGACACTAGACCATTTTTTGTCTTTGGATTGGATGTTTACAGGGTGCAAGATTTTGTCATAAATATTAGAGATTAGTGAATTTATTTTTTTGAAATTGTACCCTATGTTAATTAGATCTTTTGAACACAGGTCTATGTTTTTTCTTCAGTTTGTTAACTTGCACAGCTTCCAGTTTTTATGGAGAAAATCATTCAGTCCCACATATTTATCTAAAAAGGGAATGATAAACTTAGGCTGTATAATGCCTCTCACATTTTAGGAAAATTTTAGGATTTTAAAATCATCCTATAATCCAAAATATTCTCTCTAAGGATATCTAAGTCTAAAAATTTTATAATATAATGATGCTCATCTTCCTTTTTGATAGTTTAAATTGAAGAAGTCATAGATGCTAATTCAAGATGAATTTTATTAATAGTTTACATAAACATATCTGGAGCACAAAAATGTTTTAGGCAAACAGTCAAATTTTGGAATAATCAGATTTTCAAATTTGAATGACTACAGATTACAGACAACTCCATTAGTTTGTAGTCTGTATTTATCCAAATTTGAAAATCTGATTATTCCAAAATTTAACTATCTGCCCAAAACATTTTTGTGCTCCAGATATGTTTATGTACAGTAAGTAACACATGCAGATAAAGAAACTATTAATAAAATTAATCTTGAGTTAACATCTATGACTTCTTTAAGTTAGACTATCGAGAAAGAAGATTAACATCATCATAATATAAAATTTTTAGACTTAGATATATCCTTAGACAGAGTAATGATTTGGATTATTGTATGTTTTTAAAGCCCTTAAATGTGAGAAGCATTATACACACTAAGTCTATCACCCCCTTTCTCCCATAAATATGTGGGACTAAAAAGTTTTCTCCATAAAAATTGGAGGCTGTGCTAGTTTAAAGCAGATTGGAGTAAAAATCTAGAACTATATACAAAAAGACAATTCCCCCCAAAATAAATTCAACAATCACTAATATTTATGACAAAATCTTGCAATCTCTAAACATCCAATCCAAAGACAAAAAATACTTTAGTGTCCCTTGTGTTTTTAAAGTTACACAAAAGTTAAAAAATATTTGTGCTGACAAATGCAATATCAGTTTTCACTCACCTCTGTATTTAATTAAATTATTAAATAATTTGAAAGATAAAATAATTAGAGAGGCTTCACAACAAATTTGTGTATAAAATTAATTGCAAAGGGTCAAATTGCTTAGAGCCTTACTATGTAGAAACAAGGGCTAACTTATCCACAAGACTTACCAAGCATAATCATCTGTACAACCGGGCTAAAAAAAGCAGTAAACACTCTTCTGTTTTCTTGGACTACAAGTTGCAATCAGGCCATAAATTTTGATCTTTCTAGAACTAACATTGTTTGCTTTGAGAGAAAAAGAGAAAGGTGAAGGAGTTATGGTTAATAGCTAAAATATGCATGTCATAAATAAAAAAGGACACTAGAACCCCTCTTTCTAAAAAGTGTATTTGTAACTGCCATTTCTACCATTAAAATGTAAATTTACTCCTAAAAGCATGTCATAAATAAAAAAGGACACTAGCACCCCTCTTTCTAAAAAGTGTATTTGTAGCTGCCATTTCTACCATTAAAATGTAAATTTACTCCTAAAAAAATCAATTTTATGCTAATTTATTCTATGATAATAAAACCAAATCTTTGGCTTTAATTGTATAATGCTATGATTGTAATACTTTTCAGTATTTGAGAGTGCTTAGCTTTAAAATAAATTTCTTTATCATAAAACAAACCTGTTCTGCTGTTAAATGTTTCAACATTTCCTAAATAATTACAGTTAGTGCAGAAAAGCAGGTTATAAATTTCTATAGAATGTATAAAACCTGTAATCGGATTATATTGAGGAATTGCTTGCTATCTTAGAAAGCTGAGCACTGATTGTATATATGTGTGAGAAATTAGGATCTGGCCCAACTGATGATTGCTGGTTTTCTCTGAAATATATATATATTGAGGATTATCTATCTTTTTCACACTGTTTCTAATCATGTGTATGGTTCTTTGAAATAAAGCGGAGGATGAATATCGACTGAAAATCCTAAGTTCAAACCCCTCTAGATTTTTTTCACTACTGTAAAATATTAACATGAATTATAGTTTCTAAAAGAAGAATATTAAAACGTCTCTGTCATTTGGACAAAACGATTCTGATCTGGATAACGATTATAAATAGTCATTTTTCAAATAAGACTAAAGTTGAGATGAGTGACACACATTAAGAGCATGCATATGAGTTTGCAAAAATCGTTATTAAGAAATAATAAAGATTAACTTGCCTGCAGGGAAATAATGATGGCTCTTAATGTATGCAATTGTATTGAATACTTTTTAAAATTAAATTTTCTCTTTTATTTATAACAGTACATGACATTCTACACTTTTAAGCAATTTAAATAAACAAGGGAAAACCCATCTATTAATATAATAATTTAAATCAATTGAGTACCATTTTATAATAAAAAAAAAATATTTTGAAATCTTTTTGACATATTTTTTTAAATATACATATATTTATATGATTAAAATATCATTGATCATTATTTAAATAATTTAAAATATTTTATAATTAACTTATAAATCAGTTCTTTGGAATGTAAAACATTAATAAAGTCAAAAATCACATGTTAAAAAATATTTGACAGATGTTTTCAAATTAAAAACACCTTTAAACTTTATATATATATTAGTAATGATTAATTCTATTGCAAAGGTAATTACTATTACTTTTATAATATTTACAAAATTTACCCGAAAACTATGGAATATATGTATAATGTACTTAAGCAAATTTGAAATATTATTAAATGCCTCTTATATCTTAAAAGCCATTATGTTATAACTATACATCAGTGTGTTAAACTCCACATTATTTTTTCTCAGAATTAAGAATTTCACAAGCAATTTTTCAATTGTCAAATAAGCTAGATATTTAAAATATCTGGATATCTACATCCATGTTAAAATCTGATATATATATATATATATATATATATATATATATATACACACACACACCAGACCAGACTAAATACAAACTCAATTGCTATGTTTGATGTGAACCTTAACTGGTCTCCCAAATAATTGATAGTTCAGAATTTGATTGATAGAAATATGTATTTTGCAAAAGTTTAGTTGTTTTTTCATCAAATTGCCACGTACTCACATAATACTGTAAGGTTCATACAGACATTATATATAGTAATTTAAAGTGACTATTATGTAGTCATGCCTTCATTACAACTACTTCAGATTTGCTCATTTATAAACATTTGAGTCGTAAGGGTAAGAGGATTCCTTTTTACTCTTATACAAATACTATATCATGTGGTTGTTCGAAGGTATTCATTTATTAATAACATTCTCACAGCGTCTGCGCAATTAGTTTACCAGGCTGTCATTCTATTGTAAGGTTCTATAATTTTTTATACAGGATAAATATATTATGTATAGCTACTTTGCCTTGTTTAATTTTGGAGTTTAAATTTATTTCTAATTAGACATCCATCTGTACTGTAAATCCCATAATGATGTAAATTTTCCTTGTACCTTAAGTACCTTTTACTGAACAGTAATTCACATGCAGTAAATAATAATTAATGATGAAGAAAGTAGAAGATATTTTGTTAAACAGATTTCAAAATTATCAGTGGCCTTTAATAAGAATTAATATTTACAACTTTAAATTGATTCAAAATATTTCTAAATTTAATATCTAAATATTGACTCATTGTAAATCGAAAGATTTCGCGAATGTTAATGTTTAATAGAAATAATGGACTTAATCAGTGAAGAATTTATTAGCTTCATGCTCCCAAATCAAAATGCTTTAGACTTGCCTATAAAATTAAGAAAATAGGTTGAGAGATAAGAGGGTCCCTCTTATCTTTATAAAGTCGATACTTGCATTATGATTTGTAGAGGTCTCTTGCTAAAATTAAGCACTCAAGGTGCATGTACTAAAGTTTTAGCCTTATATAAGTATTACTCCTCTATTTAATAAACTATTATGGCATAATAATATACCCTGATATGAAGCCATATTTACTTAACATTTATATTATTTTTATCCATTTTATTACTAATATGAAAAATGCCAAATATTATGTAAGACAAGAAGACATATATAATAATTAATGGTAAGGATTGAATTTATAATAATTAATAGTTGTGTTGTGGAAAGAATTAATCAAGCCGAAATCAAAACTGGCTCTACATCCCTTACAAGTTACATATTAGTAAGAGAGTGGTAGAGAACACTTAATACTGAATGATAATTGAGTCTTAATAGACCTTGACATGAAAGGGGTGTATATTAAAATGTTATTGATTTTGATTATATATATCACCTTAAATATATCAGCCAAAATTTCTATAAAAGCATTAAGAATTATCCTGATTTCATGTAAATGTGAATGAGGGTTGCACAATCAATTAGAGTTGGCTTTGTTATTTTTTTCTACAGTGTAAGTAACCATTATTTATTACATATATAATTCTTGCCATTAAGCTACTGCACATCTATCTATCTATCTATCTATCTATCTATCTATCTATCTATCTATCTATCTATCTATCTATCTATCTATCTATCTATCTATCTATCTATCTATCTATCTATCTATCTATCTATCTATCTATCTATCTATCTATCTATCTATCTATCTACCTACCTACCTACCTACCTACCTACCTACCTACCTACCTACCTACCTACCTACCTACCTACCTACCTACCTACCTACCTACCTACCTACCTACCTACCTACCTACCTACCTACCTACCTACCTACCTACCTACCTACCTACCTACCTACCTACCTACCTACCTACCTACCTACCTACCTACCTACCTACCTACTTACCTACCTACCTATCTAACTACCTACTTACCTACCTACCTACCTACCTACTCTACATATTTATCTATCTGTCTATATGTCTATCAATTTTTCTATCTATCCACCTATTTAACTATCTATTTACCTACCTGTCTATATGTCTATCTGTCACTTAACCAATCCATCAATCTATCTATATATCTACACATATGTCTAAGTAACATTAAAAATATTTGTGAATAAGTAAGTCTAGCAGTAATTCAATTGAATACATGCATGCTGTCAGTTAAATATATATATATTTATAGTTCATCTATATGCCTTTATACTCTGAAATAGTTTTTGAGAAGACATTTATTGTGATTAGAGTAAAAATATAGCATACATTGAACATTAAATTAAGACAATATAAAGTCTCATTTAATTCTGATTACATTATGCAACAATAGATCTTTATAGTTCAGGTTAGAAATAGATAAGAAATTAAAATATAAACCTTATTTTCATTTTCATATATATATATATTGTACCGGTCAAAATTGTATGTTAATTCAACATGATTCACAGCCTGGGTAGAAGTACCTCGAATCCAACTGTACACGAGATCAAAGATAAAAAATACTTAAGGATTCTGCCCTGTTTATAATTTCTCTAAATCTGCCAACTAATTAACAACATTTTTGAGGCAAGCAATTAATCTTTTCTACACTCCAGCCCACTAGCATCAATGGTGGAGCATGAGCCTCAACTAATTCAAATGTCTAACTTTAATATTAATTTTAATTAGACCTATCCATTAACTTAAATATAAGAATATTATGTATATGACCTTGAGTCATCAGATACCACAAGTAGCTTAAATTCACACACACACACACACACACACATATATATATATATATTTAATAAAACATTGGTTTAATTTATCTAATATCTCGCTATTTTTATTTCATAAGTTAGTTAACATAAATTTCTATTCTGTCATTAATTATGCCTCGAGTAAGGGAGTGGTATAGTTCATATGCCAATCTAACAATGTAAATGATTAGAGTTTGATGGAAGACACTCACTCAAGTCTGAGATATACAAAACAAATATTTTAAATACCCTATTTTAAAAATAACTCTATTATAAGTGAAATTATTTTTAAGAGAGAAATAATTAACTCATATTTCATGAATTGGTCTAGAAGAGAGTGACACGTTTAAAATATAAACGGATCATGATATTTTCAAATTAATATTTTAAGATCGTAAAATAAATAAGTTAATCAGATCATAGTCAATCCGCCATGATGTGCTCAGAACAAAAGAAAGTGAATAAACCCAGCATTCGATATTGTACCACCAGCATAGACTCAATTCACCTGCCCCATTCCAGTGATGCCAAGAAATGAAGAAAGAAATGGTCTGCGCCATTACCAAACCTAAAATATTTCATGTGAAAGTATGAGAATTGCCAAGGCTAGCTAAGCTCAGCTTGCCCCGGTTTTTCCCATGTTGTCATTTATATCCTGATAAGAAAATTCATGGCCAGTGAAATTATCATGTGGTCTAATTCTGATCTAGCGATCACATGGAACAAAAGATAAGTAATCAAGCAAAATTCTGGCAAGGCAAAATATAAGTACTGGAGAATATATCTTAGAATTTAACTATATAATTGTGCTGAGCTATAAAGATTACACAGATATTATCCAGATTGACCAAGATCATACCAACAAGAATAAAATAAGCATTAATTATTATTATTATGAATATCCTTTCAACACAAAATCCCACTAATATTTCAATTAACATTTTATTATTCTCTTATTATTTAGCACGAATATAATTTTCTAACCTCCCTCCCTTTCACTCTTTAAAAATGAAATAATATAATGAAACAAAATCTCATGCTTGAATCTAGTGTCTCCCCAACAATGAACCATGTACACATGAATATTTTAAAAAACACATAATAATATAAAATGGTTTCAACTTGACAAAACAAAGGTTGCTCCAAGTATTAATCTTTCAGACCTAGAGAATTATTCATTTTTATTTACCGACAAACATTAGTCAGGAAATAGGAAGCACAATATTTATTTAGATAAAGCTTTTGTCGAGATGGAACAAATTGACATATATTCATTTCATTTAAGTAAATAATAAGATTTCTAAACCACATTAGAAGATAGTTTAGCATTAAGAGGCATAACTTTAACCCTTTTCCCGCGCTCGACGAGACTCCTCGTCGACATCTAAAATCACTCTAACTCAGTTCGTTTTTATACGATAAAATTCGTTAAATACGTATTGAATTCGTTTTAAAAAGTTCTGTACGATGGTGACATCTTCCGATTTATTTTAGAAGTAAAAAATAAAAAAAAACGCATTTAAACCTAAACAAAAAAGGAACATTATTTGTGATTGGTTCTTAGCATGCTCTCAGCCGAAAAAGACATTCTGATTGGCTGGAAAGAACAAAGAAACTGCCTGATCAAAGAAAATAAAGAAAAACGCTGAGATTTTCATTTCGAATATGATTTAAATTATTATTAAATAATATTTATGGAAATTAAACATAATTTTCAGAGAGAATAATAAAAAAAAAAAATTATTTTCGAAAAATATTGAAGATTTAAGTAAATATATTGAAGATGTAGTAAAAAGAAATATTTACTTTTCTATAACGTAAAAGTCGATCTTTTTGTTTACATTATAACTTTTATGTTGCCGATATAGAATATCTTAGAATAAATAAATAGCAATTTATTTTTGAAAGAACTTTCGTTTTCTTCATGACCTGAAAAATTAATTATATACTTTTTATAAACGTATCTGAGTTGAATTTAATATTATAGGCGAATATGTTTTAACAATAGGCTTTGTCTTCAGTTTGTGAGTTGGCCAATTAAAAGATTTGATTTTTATCTGATACAACCAATGATAAAATTAGCAGTTTAAGGGTTAAGACAGTTAGAATGAGAACAAAGACATTAGATTTAAAATGATAGCAAGTATAATTTACAGAATATTAGTAAAACATTTATATTACATTATGGGAATTTCATTTTAGAAGACATTAAAAGTAGCACAATTTATATTATCAGGTCACTGGAGTTTTTAAAGAATAAATTAGGTGGTTAGAAATAACAAATTGGAACATATTACCTAATTTATTCTGAGTCCTAGTGGAAGTTTGGATCCCACGATGAAATATGAATTTCCGCACAGCCATAGCTAACTATGTATTTGAATATGAGAGATCAACAGTTCACAATTACACATTTTGACAAAGTTTTTCTGGCATAAGGTATTTACAATCATCTTTGGGACAGCAGGACGAGCAGGCTACCAAGGTCGTCTATTCTGCTTCCATGCTTCTAAACATTTATTAAAAATTTAACTGGCATGGGTTTGTCAGGCAATCACTGACAAAAACTATGACTGGCTGACCTCCATTGTTCTCATGGGCTATTTATATCCTTTTCTGACTATTTTTGGAAATTTCCCTTTTTCATGCACTCCAGGCTAAGTGGCTATTTTGAAATTCTGGTGACCACAATTATCAACCTAAAGTATTTTTACATTGTATTCCTGAGATACACTCTCCTGATAAACCCAATGATTTAATTGTTTCAAATCTAATTTTAATTAAATTTAGATTTGAAGAGTTTATATTTCTAATATCTTTTCCATTTTAATTTTATTTTAATTAGAAAATCCATTACCATTTTGTTAATGGATTTTCTTTTGTTTGACGCTATGGAATGTTAGTAGGGTTTATCATGAAAGCAAATCTCCAGAATAAAATACTTAAAAAAAATAGCATATTAAAATTTATTTATTGATTTTTATAAAAGTTTCTGTCTGCAATTATATATATGTATTTGCACGCATATATATATATCTGGGCCCCTCCAATATTTATAATAAAAACATCTTAAATAAAAAATTGATATTTTAATCATTTATTTGCTCGACTAAAATTTAAATGTATTTAAAATGGCAGATGGAAAGTTTTATAAACATCGTAACACGTGTGGATCTGGTTTGATCCTAGTCCAGCAATCTAAAAAGATGTGAAGCATGGATCTGGTCTACTTCTCCATTGCTTCAATATAAACACCCAACCATAATGTTAACTAAAAAAACTATAGAAAGTGTTATAAAATACTTTGTGATATTCAAAGCAGTAAACTTTATGTAGACTGGTATAATTGCTTGGCACATTAAGCAATACATAGTGTGTTGTAAATGTATCATATATTATTTACATGGAGAAGGTTTGGAACAATTATAGTAGATATCACAGCTCCACTGTTTATTAAATTTATTTTTACATATTAATAATGTGCACTAAATACATTTTAATAACTAGTTTATTATAAAATTTTATTAATGAAATGCACTAAGATCAGCAGTGATCTTTGCACAGGTAATAATATATTCATGAATAATTTCTACGATAGTGAGAAATAGTTAATATTATAGTTTAATCAATCAAAAAAAAAAAGCATTTAAATTGTTGAATTTATATTTTATTATTTAAATTCACAAACATTTTAAATTTAACTCAAATTTTATTTTATATATAAGTAGATAGGCTTAAAAAAACTCAGCATAGTTGATTAGGGTAAAACAAGCTAAATGCAATTAAAATAGAATTAAAATACGATGTCAGTGTGAGTCCAATGTAATCTTAGAGAAACTTATAATGCAAATATTTTATACAGATAAAATATATGGCAATATTTTAGAATTGATAGCTCTGACAGCAAATATATACATAATTGTTTCTTTCATTCAATTAATTAATATTAACATTACATTGGACTCACACTGTCATTGTATTTTAATTCTATTTTAATTGCATTTAACTTTTATCAACTATGCTATTTATATATAAAATAAATTTTGAATTAATTTTAAAATGTATGCATATTTCAATAAAAAAATGTAAATTCTGTAATTTAAATGTTTTTCAGTGATTGCTCAAAATATAATTTTAACTATTTCTTTCTATAATGAAAATTATTCATAAATGTATTATTACCTGTGCAAGAGGCCACTGTTGATCTGAAAGATAGAATCAACTACTTTTCTTAAATATTGTTTTAAATCTTTTCAACAAACTACGTAATTCTTAAACACTAGAAGTCAATGAGTGCTTAAGAATTAACTATTGTTATATATATATTAGGTACACTTATTCAAGGCCATGATAATCTTTGCAATTATTTGTTACTAAAATTAAGCCATAATGTTTAAGCCATCAGTTTGGTTATATGTGTTTCATAAGAATGCATGATATTCAATAGTAAATTATATTTCAGATACCACAAACTTTTTAGATTACAGTTGAAAATAAATAAGGTAATTTGCAATGTTTATATTCCCCCCCCCCCCATATTTCAGCATGTATTCGTATTCATAAAGATTGTATCACAATACACATGACCTCCGACCTCTGCTGTGATTTCTTTGACTGTAACATATATATTTAATAATCTCTAGATTATAACTGAAAATAAAACAAACTGTATTTTATTAAGTCAATATGATAAAAACAAATTGCCATGGTTTTAAATTTATTTCCCCCTATCAGCACATAGTTAATGAATGAATCTCTTAGACACAAGTGATTTCCACTACAGTTGTTTTGACTATAACTTCCCCAAAGTTAATGTGATTTAAAGTTTAGACAAATCATGTGAGATACAAGCAAATTTTGAATGGTAGAAATTGTTAAATAAAATGCTTTACATAAACATTTTAATTTAGATATGTCTTCTTGCATTTCATTAATAAAATTTTATAACAAACTAGTGACTAAAATGTGTGTGATTCACATTATTAATACACAAAAATAAATGTAACTTACATTTGAGATGTGATATATATTATATTTGTTCCAAACATTCTCATATATAAGATATAAAGTGGTTATATATAATGGTTTGCATTCATAATATACATTAACAAGTCATAATGTAAATTACATTTATTTTTCTGTATTAATAATGTGAATCACACACATTTTAGTCACTAGTTTGTTATAAAATTTTATGATAAAAGACTACACCAGAGTGAATCTTTAAAATTTTTTACGTGACAGTTTTACAGAAAGAATTTTTTGGATTAAAACAGGAAGTTAAAGGGAATGAAATTAATATTAACAAGAGAATTCATTTGGCTATAGCAGCTATTTCAAAACTTCAGAAATATTATAAAAACTATAAAATGAAAGAAAAGATCAAACTAAAAATGAATGGCTTTTCAAAATCAGGTTAAAATAAGTATATGAAGTGTGACAATTTAATTCCTGAAATTCACCTTTATATTATACCTGTGGAAATGTACACTAGTGACTACTGTCACCTTCAAAGAAGTCTATATACTGATTAAAATGGTATTGCCATTTCTGGAAGCACACCTGGAATATATTTTTAGGAATATTCTTGAGCAGCTGTTTCACATTTTTTTTGGATATCAGTTATAGTAGAAAATCTTTATCCTTTCAGCACAGTTTTTAATTTTGAAAATAACCAAAAATCACAGGAGAATAGGTAGAATGGTTTAGTTATGTAATTAAATTTTTGGCCAAAAAGTCTTTCACAATGACCCATTTTTTATGCCAAAGCATATGTAGGGATACTTATTATCTTCTCAATAGCTAGCTAACAACTAACTCTAGCCACTTAAAATTGTGTTAGCTTAAACATGTTTAAAGATGAATGTTCAATACTCATACGATTTTGATAGAATTAGGTCATGGGTAACACCACACAGCCATTCCAGGAATTAAATTGTCTCACCTCATATACAGTAATATATTAGACCAAGCTAACCACTCCAAAAAAGCTGGTTAAATTATAACTGCTATAAAAATAAAACAAATAATAAAAATACATTTAAGCCAATACAGATAGTGAGTTTTGCCTGTTTTAAAAATACATTTAGATGGCTGCTTTTGGTAGATATATTTTAATAGTAAAAAATTTGCTATCTATTGGAAAAGGTAGTTTATTTTAATAGACATCATTTATCAGGACTTACTTGTAGATTCCAATTTGTTCACTTCATTAATAGAAGAAAAATACAGACTACAGACAACTTGGTAAAGTATAATAAGATATGTATTTGGAATTAATAAAAACAAATCAAAAGTGAAAAACATGTATGAGAAACCAAGGATAATGCATCAGCCATATAATTGGAAGTTTTTAAAAATGCTAAAATGGAGTTGGACTAGACATGCTACTAATGGATGTGAAATAAATAGGTATTTTAAGTTTTAAAGTATAACCCAAGTTGTTGTAAAAAATCTAAAGAAAAGACACTAGAAATATTAATGTCATTAGACAATTTGTTGGAGTGTTTAAAGAGAAAAAAAGCAATGTTTCAGACAAATTGACTTAAACTAGTGATGATTTTCATCTTGCAGTATAATTGACAATAGATAAAAATATTAAAAAGAAATAAAAAATTGATAAAGAAATTCAGATGAAATAATATACAAACCCACTAATAAATATGTATAAATGTGCATGTCTGCCTGATTATGATAAAGAATTTGCTATTCAGTGAAAGGAGGCTATTCATTTGCTTAGTGCAAATGTTTAATGTTTACCAAATACTTCATTGCAGTTGCAAGGCATTAAAAGTCATGTAGTTGTTCACATTGTAAATGAATATGCACGGTTTGCTTAGCAATATCCTTAGGTCAATGAAATATGACCAATTGAAATATCATAATTTCTTCTTTCTAAAGACTATTATTCTTGGTATTTTAGTTTTTTTTTTTAATTAAATAGAATAGGATGTATTTGAATGCTCCTTTAAAAAGTTTTCAGGAGTGCTGTGAAAAAGCTATTAGTCAGAGAATGTGATAAAGCTTTACCATGCAGTAGAATAGTAGATTAATAATTTATGAAAATAATGATGAGGATATATGCATAATATGAAATATATGGAAAATAAATGCAAATATGTATTATTGAAGTCATTAGAAAATATTAATCTGAAATGGAGCTAAGCTGAACGTGTAGATGAAAAAAAAACAATCGATGGACAGGTGAAATTTTAAATTTGATTCAAAAATTTTTTAAGAGGGCCTAGAAAGAGTTCATGGGTAAGATGGGTGGAAAAGGTAAGAAGGTTTGCTAGGGTAATACGGAGGTGTGAATTAGACTCAACAAAACTTTCATCCCGCAGTGAATTGACGCTAATTGAAAATGATGATGTTGATATATCATGCTAAGTGATTTTAGAATTCATTTAATTGTTTATCGACGATCTCATCAAACAATAAATTGATTATTGCTATAATTTTCCAGATATTTCGATCATAGCCTTTAGTCAAAATGTCTAATCATTTAGGATGCAGAATATTTGTTTGTGTGTATAAACTTGATTGTGTGTAATATCGCAGTTTTTTTTTTTTTTAATAAATAACATTCGTTTGTAAATTGATAATTTTCAAGGACTTTAATCCCCTTAAGCTAAATTTCTACCAACATTCTTTTTTCATTTGAAAGAAAAAAAAGTCTTTTCATTAAATTTGCTGACGTTCTTAGCAAGCGATGTTTAATTGGTGAATTAAAAAATGACTTAGTTGTGATAAATATTAGGCGGAGTATCTTTTATTTATATTTTATACAATAAACAAAAAAATTATATACTGTATTTTATTTAACAACTTTTGGCTATCATTAAAATAATTTAAAAAATTATATTTTATGACAACATTCTATTAGAATGGAATACAGGTAAATTTATCCACTTATTTATTTACGTAGATATATTAGATGATATATATATATAACTGTTTAAAACAAAGTTTGTCTGAAGCTTTGTTATGATGATATATATATATTTGTTATATGTTGAACTATTTCTATCTTATAAACCTATATATGTTATTACGAACAGATGAAAAAAATATAAACAAAGTTTGAATTTTTTTTATATGTCAAAGCATCAGCCGGGAAGCGAACCCGGGACAACTGCTTGGAAGGCAGCTATGCTAGCCACTAGGCCACCAACGATTGACAAAAGTTTGAATTTTTCTAAAAAAACATATAACAATTCAACTAACTGATAGAAAAAAACGAATAACTACAAAATTTAAAAATTATATATAATTTTAATTTTATATTGTTATTATTATTACTGCTATTTTTATCTCAAACGTAAGATTATCGATATTAGGAAAACTACATAAATCAGATCTCTTCAGTTTGGCTAGCTACTCACTTGCCCCATGGTTACTATATTTTTGTTTGTATGAATAAGATAAATTTAATTTACAAAAGTTATATGTATTTAACCAATATATCAATCGTTCAATAAATACATTAAGATACTAAAACACTCTTTACTAGTTTAGAAATTATTATATTTTTTTAAAATTTTAAATATAGATCTTAAACTTTATTAAGTTTAAAAATTAGCAATAGTATTTCTTTTTAACCATTATTTCAATCTACTGTTGTTACACTTATATATGTTTAGAATTTATTATTATGACTTGGACTTAGTGAAATGATTAACAAGGTTTGATCAAAATTCATTGTAAGAATTATTCCCATATATTTTTAATATCTACAGCCAGACCTGCTTTTGCACTAATATTACTTTTATAGACTCAAAAATTGTGCATAAGAATAGAATAAAATAATAGTTATAAAACTCTCAGGTAAATTTATAAAAAATAACAAATATATGTGCCTTTAATGAAGTTTAAATGCTGTATCTGGAAATTTTTAAAAAGGTAATTGGTATATTAAAATAAACAATGATTTAAAAAGTTTGTGCGCTTATGAATAATTTATGTTTAAGGTAAGCTGTCAAAAACAAGATATTTGTAAATGAAATTTTACCTATAATATATGTTTTCAAAGGCTTTAAATCATCGTATCGTAAAATCTATTTTAAAACTGGAAATAAATCCACCTTCATTTGCTTTCCCTGCTTTTATAAGATTAACAGAGCTGACAACTGATATTAAATAAAAATAAATAGTCAGATGCGTTATTGCACAGAAGTTCATATGAATTCAAACATTATAAGTGGTTAAAGTGATCCAATCAATGAGACATGATAAAAAATTGACTATTTTATTGATATGAAAAAACAAAGCATTTAACAAACCTCATTCAATTAAATAGAGAAACATTTAATTCAAATCATTTTCTTCCCCGTCTCTCTTTCTCTCTATATGTATGTATGTGTGTGTATGTGTATGGGGATGCGTCGCGTGTGTACGTTGTTATTAATAATGATAATATCAGTATATAAACGATATTAAATTTGTACATAAATACAAATTCTAAGAAAAAATATATAAATACATAACCAAATCATTTGATGTAATATAAAATGAGAAGTTTAGTGAATAATGAGATAACTAATTATAATTATAGGTATGCATAAACTTTTTTAATTAAAAAAGAATCGCTGTTTCTCTTTTTAGATTTTTAATATTCAGTAGAGAGATTAGCCGCAACCATCTATCTAATTATGATTTGAAAGTTATATACAAATAATTGTTATTTGTGTAAATACTTACAATCAAATATTCCGGTAATTTTGATAAATACAAAATCTAGAGGAGAATTCTTTTTTTTATAAAAGATAACATGTTACTTAATCGATTTATGGATACAAAAAAAAAAAATTATGGCAAAAGGTTCTGTGATTAAGAAATAAAAAATAATCACTGAAATATAAACGAGATAATGCATATTACTAAATATATAACTCATGAAAAAAAATTCAAGAAAAGAAATAATTTAGTTAACCATTAATATAATTAAATGAAAATTAGATTCCATTTATAAATTTAAACTGAATTCCTTTTTTTTTTTTAAAAAGAAATTGATTTATTGAAAAAAATAATTTGATTCTTATATGCAACTACAGAACTTAAAAAAAAAAAAAACTTGTGTAAATAATTTTTTACTGATTCTTAATTTAATTCAGAAATGAAATAAGGAAAAAAATTATAAATTTATTTATGTATTTAAAAATTTAGCCATTTCAATCAAATCTAATAAAAAATAAAAGTATTCCAACCGGAAGATGAATTGATAATTTCTCACGTCGCCGGAAGATGTCATAGAAAATGATAAAAAAGTCATAATTAGTTGTATTGAGGTAGAGTGTACCGTATGTCACGTCACAAGATTTATCATTTAAAATGCTTAAATAAGATTAGGAAGAATGTAACAGGTTTATGGCTATGTAGGCAGTGTGTAAATGTGATAAAAGAGGTGAAAAAGTGGTTTCTAAGTGTATATAGTTCAAAGAAAAAAAACAGAAGAAATGGAGCAAAATGTAGTTGAGGAAGATAGAGTAGAGTATGTTTTTAGTGGAGTGACAAGAGCTATGGATAGAAAAATAAGTAGTACAATGGAGATGTTAGCCAAAGAATAAGTAAGATAAAGGAAAACGTAAAGGTTATAGAAGGAACATTAAAATTGTTAGAGATAAAGTATGAGCAGTTAAAGGAATTATTGAATAGGAATAATAAAGAAGAAGTAGATAAGGAAATCCAGAAGGTAGAAGAAAATATTACAGATGAAGTAGGGAAAGTAAACTATGAGATAGTATTAATAGGAGATTCACTAATTAGAGAATGTGGAGATATAATTGCAAGGAAAAATAGAAACAGGTATGTAAGAATATGTCTGCCTGGAGCTAAAATTAGGGATGTTACAGATAAGGTAAAGAAACAAGGGAGCAGGGATGTGCATATTATGGTAGGAACAAATAATTTATCAGAGTCTTTGGAGAGAGTGATGGATGACTACATAGAATTGATTAGTAATTTGAGTAACACTAAAGGAAGAATAGAAATAATTGGATTATTACCAAGATTTTACAATAAATATAATATTAGATAGGGCATGTTTTATAAATGAAAAATTGAAAAAATTGTGTGAGAGAAATAATGTTATGTTTGTGGATGTGTGAGATTCTTTTATTAGTAAGAGGGAGTTATATAGTAAAGATGGATTGCACTTAGCACAACAAGGAAGTGAAGTTTTAGGGAGTTTGATTTATAAAGAATATAGTTTGGAAAACTTATAAAGGGGGGTGGGTTTTTAAGTGGCAGTGTTATCAGAAAGAAGAATGAATGGGATGCAAGAAATAAAGAAAGAGTACTGATTTGGATATAAATAGTAAGCAATATTTATAAATGTAATGGAGAAGAAAGAGTCAAAAGAATTTAAAAAAAAAAGTAGTTATGAAAGAAGAAATTGTTAAAATTGGATATTTGAATATGCAAAGTGGTAGGAGACCCAAAAATGGCTGGAATTAAACAAAGCGGTTAAAAATGAAGATATTGAAGTATTACCAGTGGTGGAAACACATCTAAGGGAAAAAGAACATATACTTGAAGACTGGGTATGTAAGGGTATAAATAGAAAAGAAAAAGAAAAAAGGGTTGATGGTACAGGAGTTTTGTCAAAAAATATATAAATATTGTTAAATGTCAAGAACATTTGTGGTTTGAGATAAGGTTAGAAAGACAAGAATGGATGTTAGCTATAGTGTTTTAGCCACTGGAGATACTCAAATTATAATGGAGTGGAACAGTAGCATATACGAATATTTAGTTAGGGATATATAAAGTTTCAAAAAAAGGGGGAAGAGAATAATGGTAATAGGGATATGAATGGGCATATTAAAGAAATTGATGAAGAATGGACAGCTTTTGAAGAATTTTTATCAGCGAGTGAATTTGAGCATTGGAAATTTGTCAAATATTTATGAGGGACAATACACATGATCTAGAAATAATATATTTCATGCAATAGATTATATATTAGTAGAGAAAGAGGGAACAAATAAAGTATAGAAAATTAAAGTGTTTGATAATGAAGAGAGAGTATGTAATAGTGATAATAATTTCTTTATAATAGAAATGGTTAGTAATGTGATGGGAAATAGTAATAAAAGTAGAAAAAATAGTGAAAGATGTGGACAAAGAATGATCGATAATAATAAGTTAGAAGAATATAAAATAAAAGTTGAAGAAACCATAACAAAGTTGGTAGGGGATGAATACAAGGACTGGTGTGGTGAAGTAGAAAAAGTGGCAAATACAGTTTTAAGAGAGTATATTCAGAAGAATAAAAGTAATAGAAAAGTGAGAATTAGTAAAAGTGCAGTTTGCTATTAAGAACAAGAAAAGTGAAAAAGATGTTAATGTTAAATGGGAAAAGTATTTAGCAAAAAAGAAGTTGGCCAAAATAGATAATTATAGAGAGGGAATGAAATTAAATAGTAAATTGTTGAAGGATATAAATAAAAGTGGAAGAGATGGGAGTAAAAAATTTTGGAAATATATTAAAAGAAAGAATAACTTGTAGATTTATGACTTTACACTTGTCCAAATTATGGTAATATTAAATAGTGCTATCACACTTATAACATAAAGCTGTATAATTAATATCAATTAGTCAATTAAAATGGCTGTGCACTTTTGAGAAACTGTACTTCTCATAATCATAGCCAGTTCTGACTCGTTTATTGAAATCATTCTATCAGTATAAAGGAGGCTTATTTCATAGAAGAGGACTCTTTCACCATTAATCGTAAAGAAGCATATTTTGCTATATCAAAAATATGGTCTAAGTGACTCATTTGCATAGATTTTGCATATTATACTGATAGAATGATTTCAACAAATGAGTCAGAACTGGCTATGATTATGAGAAGTACAATTTCTTGAAAGAACTCAGCCATTTTAATTGACTAATTGATATTAATTATACAGCTTTACGTTATAAGTGTGATAGCACTATTTAATATTATCATAAAAGAAAGACTGTAGATGAGAGAGAAATAGTATTACTAGCTGATAAGGAAATAGAGAGTAACTCTAGAGAAAAATTAGAGACATTCTTAAAAAGTATGTAGTGGATATAGAAAAGATGCTAGATGTGAAGGGCAGAGTGATAACAAACATAAAAGCATATAGTAATGGAAATATTAGGTTTACAGAAAATGAACTGAATGAGGCAGGGAAGAAATTGAAAAGTGAAAAGGCAAGAGGTTTATATGGATGGACAGCAGAGATGGTGATGAATTTAGGACATAGGGAAAAATGAAATCTATTATCTTATTTTAATAAGATGACACAGGAGAGATATTTTATTACATTTTTATTTACCTTTGTCAAACTTCCTTCACTCACAACTTTGACACCATCCATTTCAGACAATAGTTGGAGTAAAATAAAATAAAAAAGTCAGATGTCACATGACCTAATTTTATATAGGCTCACAAAATAAGCTCTTAACAAGCTTTTCAGAATATCCCCAACTCCAGACTGGTTTCTGCTACTGGCATCATCAGAGTGCTAGGATATTCAAGCATTAGATTAAAAATACTAGGACAAGTCCAGCACTTTATCTAATGTATAACTATTAAGTAGAAAAACTGAAATCTTCAGACATCCATATATCTTCCAATCCCGCTATGTAACTTAAATATCCATATGGGACTGAACTAAGTTTAGTACACCATACATTAAAAGCTTTAGCAATATAAAATAGTAAAAAAAAAAAATCCAAGCCAGATGTCACATGACCTAAATTTATAAGCTTGTCTTTATAAATGTTATATATAGAACTCACACTGATGACACCAGTAGCAGAAATTGGTCTGGGGTTGGGAGTATTCTGCAAAGCTTGTTAAGAGTTTATTTTGTGAACTCTATATATAACATTTGTAAATACAAGCTTATAAAATTAGGTCATATGACACTTGACTTGATTTTTTTGTAATTTTATTTTTTGCTGTTAAGGTTTTGGCAATATTATATGATATGGTGTATCTGAACTTAGTTCTGTCCCATATGCCTATTTAAGTTATATCTGAATTGGAAGACATATGAATGTCTGAAAATTTCAGATTTTCTACTTAATAGTTATCCATTAGATAAAGTGCTGGGCTTGTCCTGGTATTTTTAATCTAATGCTTGAATATTCTAGCACCTCATTGACAATGCTACTAGCAAAAACCGGTCTGGGGTTGGGAGTATTCTACAAAGTGTTAAAAGCTTATTTTGCAAGCTCTATATATAACATTTGTAAAGATAAGCATATAAAATTAGATCATGTGATACATGACATGATTTTTTTTTGTAATTTTATTTTTTGCTATTAAGGCTTTGGCAATTTTATATTGCTAAAGCTTTTAATATATGGTGTATCTGAATTTAGTTCAGTCCCATATGGCTATTTAAGTTAGATAGCTGGATTGGAAGACATATGAGCTTGTCCTGGTATTTTTAAACTAATACTTGAATATCCTAGCAATCTGACAACACCAGTAGCAGAAACTGGTCTGAGATTGGGGGTATTCTGCAAAGCTTGTTAAGAACTTAGTGTGCGATCTCTAAATATAACAATAGTTGAAGTAATACAAGAGTAATGTTGCTATTTAAAGAAAAAAGTAATGATCATGGAAGCTTAAGTAATTATAGACTGATAGCTGTAATGTCAGTGTTATATAAAGTTTTTGCACATGTGATGGCTGGAAGGGTTGCAAAATGGATGAAGTAAATAATAAAGTGGGAGGAATGCAAGGAGATTTTTGATTACATAGGCATATAGGAGATAGTTTATTTGTAGTTACACAACTTATATATGGTTTTTATAGATATAGAGAAGGCATATGATAGAGTAAATAGAAGCAGATTATGGGTAAGTTTAGTAAATTTGGGAATGGATGAAGCTTTAGTGGATCTTATTAAGAGATTGTATGAAAATAATTACTATACATATCAATTAGGGAATATAGAATCAGTTAAAGTTAAAAATAGGTTGGGACTAGGTGAGGATGGCCTATGTCACCTATTTTGTTTTTATTGTATTTGAGAGAAATGGGGAGAGCAATAGAAAGACTAGGAAGAGGGTAGAGATACCATTAATAGGTGACAAGGGAGTATATATATTATCAGGTCTTTTATTTGTGAATGATGTCTTCTTATGCACAGAAAGAAGGGAAGATATAGAAGTTATGCTGAGGACATACATAAGGGTGGATAAAGAGATGAGAAATTAAATTTAGTGAAGAAAAATCAAATGATGATTAATACTGGGAAAAGAGAAAAGAAAAAAATTATAATGGAGGGGGGGTATAAAGTTAAATGGGGTGACTAGGTATTCCTATTTGGAAATCATCTTAAATAATCAGAGAAATTGCTTGGATAAATGGGAGAAAAAATTGATAAATGAAGCAAAGAAAAGAAAGGAATTGATAAATAAATTAACAGTGTTTTCATATAATAAATATGATGTAGCTAGAATTGTATGGAAGGGAGTGGCAGTAGCAGGGTTAACATATAGTAATGATGCATTATGAGTAAGTAAAGGGGTGTTAGATTACTTAGAAAAAGTACAAAAAGAGGTAGGAAGACATGTGTTAGATGCAGATGTGTGGATGGCAAAGGAGGCAATTCAAGAAGAAATGGGATGATCAAGTTTTTTATATGAGAGATGCAAAAAGCAAAATGAAAATGATTGTTAGATTGCAGTTTATGGATAATAAGACAATAGTCAAAATAATATTTAATTGGTTTATGAGAGATGGGTGAGAACGGTGGTATAGTATGTAGAAAATTTAGATAAAGAATTTATGTCAGTATACTTATACAAAATATGGGATGATTGTGTAAGGAGAATTGTTGGGTGTAATATTTGCATTGAATGGAATAGAATAGATACATTAATAAATAATAGGAAGTTGGTGATATGGAGAACTTGTATGGAGAGTAGAGTTTAAATATATATAGAAGTAAGCAGACTATTGAGTGTGAGTTAATTTAAGATTATGGCAGTTTACTGTTTAAGGCTCAAACAGGATCTTTAATGACAAGGGATGATACACATAAATAGAAAATGTGGGGTATTTAGTTTGCAGGTTGTGTAAGTAAGGCATAGAAAATATTAGGCATCTATTAATTAAATGTAAATGTTAGCAAATAGAAAGGGCACAAATAATGAAATTGTGAAAAAATAAATATAAACAAAGAGATTATATAGAAGGTGAGTTCTTGGTTTTTATGCTGGGTTTGGAAAAAGATATGCAGATTTATATATAAAGACCATGGAGTTGACAAAGATTATGTTGTGGAAATGTGTGGAGCAGGATAGAGAAGATTATGGGAAAAACTTAGGTTGGGGAATGGAAAGGGAAGATAAAGTGGCTCACAGGTCTGGATATGGTAACTGAGAGATTCCTGACTCCAATAAAGGAGAAGTCACAGTACATCACATTTCAGCATCATTTATAATTTTTTTAATTTAATTAAAAAGGTAACAACATATGAATTAATTAATAATTAAACAAATTATGTTAATAACACCTTTTAAATGAGTATGACCATTCTAATTTCAAAAGAGAAAATAAAATAACTTATTTTTTTTTATAAAAATACAAATCAATAGACAAGAAAGTCACTTCCTATATACTACATATGGATGTGTTAGTTGGTTTGTGTTTAATTTTATTATGTTTTTTAAATTTTTTTATAGCATTTTTTTTCTGGAAATTTTCAACAATTACCTCTAAACTTGTGGATTAGTAATATGCATATATTTCACATATGCAAAAATTCTAGGTTGGCACTTAAAGAAGATACTGAAAATATTTTATTGGAAAGCACTTTTGAAATAAAATGACTCTGAATTATTTGAAAATTGCTGAAGTATTCTAGAAGCATATCTCTTTGTGATTAAAATCATTAAAAATTTATACACAAGTTAGTTATAATGACTTGTTTATTTATTGTATTAAAAATACCAATTAGATCTTTATAAAGAAAATTTAGGAGAAAGATGATTAAGAACCTCATCAGAAATATGTATATGTACAAGGCTGTTTTAAGGGTTTTACTATTAATTAAAAAGAGATCATTGGATTTATCTATGAAGTTTCAAAACAAATAAGCAAATATGTTTTTGTTAATACAGCTTTTATTATCATGTTAGTCATTTAGTAATTAAACACAAAACTCATAAATATTTTGCTTATAAAGGTATTGTTTACCAAGATGCTGTTCATCAACACATTGGTCATTAGCACACTTGTCACCATCAAACTGCTCATCAATATATTGTTTACCAAGACATTGCTCATCAAAATATTGCTTATCAATGCACAGTCCACCAATACATTATTCATCAACACACTATTCACTAACACATCTCATCAACACACTGTACAATAACACACCACTTATCAATACATTGCTCATCAATACTTTCTTATCAACACCCTCTTCATCTACACACCACTCATAATATACTGATCATTAGTACACTGCTAATTAACATCCTTCTCATCAACAAACTGCTTACCAACATACTGTTCATCAATATATTGCTCATCAACACTGCTCATGAGCACACGGCTCATCAAAAGACTGGTCGCTAACATATTCTTCATCAGCACACATCATATAGAATGTGTAGTTGACTGATCTTTTATCACTGAATTGAAGACTAAGAAACATTATAGTCTTTTTTTTCTTAGTTTATTAATAATTTTTAACTGAAACTTGAAAATAGAATATAATATGTGAATGTGTGTAAATTATCATTCTTTTTATATTAACAATTATAAAAGACAAAGATAAATTATTTCCATAAGACTGCAAAGTCATCAACCAAAACAATGGAAGATGATTGAAAGCAGAGGGAGCTGTGAATCCCTTGATTATAGATCCAGAATATGACTTGATAATAAACTTTTATTTAAATCTACAATTATATAATTGAGAGAACTGTCTAATATTAAATGAGGCATTATTAAAATTGATGATGTTAGAAGAAAGCATGAAGAAGCAATTGATTTAAAAAATGAACATATTCTTTATTACAAAGAAGGCACAACTACTGAAATCATGTGACTGTGATTCATTAGAAATAAAAATAATGTTGCACAGAGTGGCAAAATTAGATATTCTATTTAATGGAAGACATCAAATGCAGATAATCTAGGCTTATGCTCCAACAAGCTCTTATTGAAATAAAAAAGTACAAGATTTTCACATGGATATACAAAATGACTGATTTCATCAAACATCATTAAATTGTTATGAGAGACTTTAATGCTAGAATTAGAATATGAAAAATAAAAGCGCACTGGATAAATTTTATTATGAAGTCAGACATGAAAAAGAACACAGTTTAGTGGAATTTACAAAAGAAAAAAAGCAAAATTATATAGTATTAATTTCTTCTTTCATAAAACATATTAAACTGAAATAAATATGGAAGTATCCAAATGAAAACAGAGTAGAATTAAAATATATTTTGATTAAGTGAAAATATATATTTCAAGATTATAATGTTCTTATGGGATGCAATATGTCATTGCTTAATGAATTATAAAATACATGTTAATGCAAAGTTATAAAAATCAAAATTAATTAAGAAAGAATATTGATAATTAATATGTTTAATCTTTAGAAATGTAAATTAGAATTTGCAAATCAATTAAAAATGTTAACAGATTTTTAACATGGCTCCGATTTGACTGAGATCAATAAGAAAATAAATGATTCTCTACTAAGAATTATTATATAGATAAATGCCATCTTACATACAATTGATCTATTGATTAATATTATATATTTATAATATCTTTTTTGGAATAGATTTAATTAATAATTTATACATATACACATCGAGATATTTAATATCATAATTTTGTTCCTTTTCAATTATCCATTTTAAACCATTTAAATTACATACATTTTTTTATAAAATAATTTATATTACTTTCATTCATAAAAATAAAAACATCACTATATTTGTATAAATTTTAATAAGAATGAAAATACTGTTCTCTTATGCTTACAAAGTAAAGTTCAAATTGGTGCAACTAGAGGAATATCCAAAGGCTGACTTTTAGACATTTTATATTATTTACTTTTATAAAAGCAATTACATTATGTTCAATAAACTTTAGTGAAACAATAACCTCACACGATTACCTTAAGTAACAAATCATTGGATTATTTTATTTATTACATTAGCAGACACATATGTAATGATAAACAAAATTTTTATATTGAATAAATATAAAATTATATGATAATCACCAAGTATATATAATTAATATTTGAACCCCCTCTTAGCTATGCTCAATAACTTTTTACAAAAAGTTATTGAGCATAGTAACTAAAGGACAGTTTAAATATTAATTATATAGACTTGGTCATTATCATCTGACTTTATATATATAAATTGTCAGTGCTAAATATTTTATGTCATGTTTTGAGGTTAACTTATTGCAACTATCTATACTTAACTAAAGTGTTCTCTAGCTACAGCACATGACAGGACATTTAAAATGAAAACAGGATACTTCTTATTTTTTCCTCATTTTCTTTTATCTAGAGCAGGGAAGGTAAACTTTTTAATAGGAATAATCATTTTGTTTAAGTCTCCTTTCTTCCATATTTAAAGAGCCACAACAAAGCAATATTTTCCCTGCTCCCATTAATGATCCATAGAAAAAAGAGGTACCTCTCTTCCTCCAGTATAGAGCCGGCAAAGAAAGAGCTGAAAAATATGTTCATGAAAAATGTAAATTTCCGAATTACAATAGATATATTTGAATGTTTATTTTAATAATAGGAAATAATAGAATAAAGGAAAATAAAAACAGAAAAATTGTTTTCACATTTTGGTTTATTCACAAAATTTTTAATATTCATCATATATAATCAATTCTATTCTATAATAAAGCAGAATTCAATAAACAATTTATAATGCACATTTCCCCCTCTAATTAGAGTTATCAAAAATATTTATTTACAAATTATAAGAGGAAATAGAAAATGTTGTTTATGTTTATCATGATAAAAAGAGCCAAATGATTGGGATCAGAGCTACTTGTGACAAGTCATCCAGTTTTTTTATCCCCGATCTTAGAAGATTGTCTGCAATGCTTTGATTAGAAAAATAATTGTTCAATTTTCTAGATAAAAAGAGGAGGGAAAAGGTAAGGATGATATTTTCTTTTGCATGTGAAATGTATTTGCATATGCGGTAGCTAGAGGGTATTTGAACTATATCTAGAAAGTTGCAGAGTTAATCTCCAAGTCTATATAAAATATTTAGCATTGCAAATTTTTATACATTACATAATATTAGATTTCAATTATTGTTGACAACATTAGAAATAAAAAAAATATTATACTTGTCAAATATTATGCCAATCACATTAAAAATATTTAGAAATACATTTCTGATTGATGGAAAATTTATTCCTTCTAGCAAAAGCATTGAAGATAATCCTCTAGATAAAAGAATTAAAAAGAAAAAGATATCCTCTTTTGCTGTTAAATTTTATTGATATTCGCTATAGTAAGAGGGAGCTTCAACTATATATAAAGACAATCGTATAAGAAGTCACAGTGCATCACATCACATCACAATGAATTAATCTCGAAACATATATATATATAAATCAAATAAAACATGTTTTAGAGATTAATGATTATAATAATAAATAATATTATTAAATATTAAAAGAAAATATTCATAAACTTTATGAGTAGTAGTTATATTATTCAATATTCACCCTGATAAATTCCATTGACTAATCTGTTTTACACATGTGATCATAGAGACACAAATAAAATGGATTTATTTTCCATTTCAGAGAAGATTGAATGTGTTTATATTGATGAAATTAGTTGTCAAATTTTTTTCTATTCCAGTTATTACATATTATTAGGACTGTATTAATCTTTACATATTTGATATTCATTTCTTGGTTTATAAGGGTGTTAAAATAAATAGAAATGTGGTATTCTGTGTGAATTTATATAATGACATTAATTTGAATATATTGTGTGAACATTTCTGTCAGATTTGTTCTGATAAATATTATCATCTAATCTGCTTTCCATATAAGATCTTGGAGATGCATATGAAACATAAAAATGAATTTATTTTTTTATTTGCAAAACAGATTATTGCAGAACATTGCACTAACATATCTAACATTTGAAAAGTTTATCTTCCAGTCAGGACATGTTATTAAGATGTATTATTTGACATATCATGCTAGTTAAAATTTAATGAAAGTACTCCAAATGAAAACAAATTTGAGATTTGACAAATATTATAATGACTTAAAAAGCTTTATTATTTAATGTCAAACTCCAAATATGACATATAGTTGTAAATGTGATATACAAAGTATGTGACAACAATAACAAATCAGATTACACTTAATATATTATTATTCTCATGCTTTGTATGTTGAACCTGCCTGCCAGTAAATAAATTCAACATACAATCATACCTAATATCATCCATTAGATTAAAAAACTTCTAATCAAAAAAACCCCCTGATTATTGCCTCTTAAGGTATATAATTTCAGTGTCTATTTTTCAAATATTCTCAGTTGTATTTGACAATTTCATTTACTTGATTTATTTTCTATGAATATTCATAAGGGATATTTAAAAATTATGATATAATTCTAAAATTGAGATATCAAATTGTAATATAATGGCAATCTTCACCAAAAATGATGATCAAATATTATTACTTGTTAAAAGTAGTTTGCTATAGTTAACTTTATTTATCTTAGGAAAATACTTAATATGCACATGCTTACAGAAGCATATTAATAATGTTTATTAGTTATTCATCAGACTAGAGATTATCTATTTAATGAATAATCTTTCTACAGAATAAGTTTCACTAAATCACTCTAATGCAAAATAGAGAATGCTTTCTATCCACTTTTAATATTTTCTGTGGTGGGTGTAATAATAATTATATGACCAAAGGCATCTTTTCCACATGTCTTTGATCATATGGTTATTACATCTCTCCACAAGGTGTTAAAAGCGGATAGAAATCGTTCGGAGAGTAATGTAGTGAAAATTACACTACAAAAATATTATTCATTAAATACACATGCTTCCTTCAAAAACTTTATGTAAATTGTAAAAGTATGTAGAAAAATATATATGTTTATAAATTAGTCAGTGATTAGAGTTTCTCTTTCTCTCTTTGTGTGTGCATAGATACATATAATTATTAAATACATAAATATGTAATAATATTGAATGACCTTAATTTAAATTATATCACCACTGAAATTAACAGTCTGCATTGCAGCTCAAAACCATAGTAAATGTCATTAGAAGGTCAAGTTATTATATACACAGTTAAATTAGTGTAGCTTGGCTAGTAATATACTATTTAAAGATTATAATAAATTATTTAATTGTATACTATTCTCAAATCATTATCTATGATTAGTCTCATAGGTGAGAATATTAAATTCAATCTTGTTAAAAGTTTTTTTTCTCTATATTAGAATAAAATAATAGTTTTCCACTTCACCTTTGATTAGTAAGTAATTGAGATTGCGCTTTACGCAAAAAAGTGAAGCTTGTCTAAATCTTATTAAAAAGTTATAAAGTGAAGCTTGTCTAAATCTTATTAAAAAGTTATAACTTTTTAATAAGATTTAGACAAGCTTCACTTTTTTGCGTAAAGCGCAATCTCAATTACTATATTAGAATAATATATTGCCAATCTACAAAAACAAAATTTATTAACCTTATAAAATGTAACATGTCAATATTAAAATGTACAAATAAATATTAACAATTGCTAGCTTAAAATACTCAAGTAGGCATGTACTTTTTACCTTACAAAGGCCATAAATTAGCAATAATTATTACTTATTTGAATATTTATTATTAATATATTAAATTTTATAAAGTTAATTTTATTTTTTATTTATTTCTGTATATATTAAATGGAAGGTATTATTGATGATATTATTTTCTTGTTCGCGATCATAACTTTTTACTAGATTTACTGTGATCCTAATCTCTTTTTTTCTCAACCGAAACAACATTTAGAATATTCACATGCTCCTATTTATTATGTAATTTTGTAGATGGCACTTGAATATAAAGATAAATGCTTACTTAATCAAATTATTAAAAGATGTGCCAACCATTATGCGTTGAACTACTATTTGCCTTTTCTTATATATATATGTTAAACAGAAAGTGTTTTTATTTTGCACTTATTTAGATTAATAAAAGTTAGCGAAATGCTGTTCTTATCAATGAAAAAAAACCAACCACAACCCATTCTGAAGGCAAAAGAATGTTGATATATACACATCATTTTAAAATATTTATGTCACTGTGTCAAAAACAAAAAAATAGATTAATGGTTTTGTTTATTTATTTGTTTATATAAAAAGCAATTCTCTGTTATGAACTATATATATACGTGCTTTGTCTACAGGAATGTTTAATTATAAACAACTTTTGTCTTAAAAAAGATTTTACATAATTAAATATACTGCTGTTTTATTTTTTTGTCCAATATTTTTTATTTTTAATAAAATCATATCTATTGATGGTATCTAAAAGATGATGATCATGTATATTATAATTATGGGTTAGTTAATCAAAGCTTTTAAAAACTTGCGGACTCAAAGCTAAAAATTCAGAACAATTCTTAGCGAATTTTGAAAATCCCTCTATTTTATCGTTAGAATGGAATTGTTGTAATAAACTTGTATGCTCAATTGTTATGTGAATTTAAGAACAACGAACCGTGTGATTATTTATTAGGTAAAGCCAATTGATTTATTGCTTGGGAGTTCATAAGAAATATAAGTATCAGAAAGAACAAAGTTGGACATGATCAATGGATTTTAAATTCAAGAGTTTGTTGCACTCCTACTGCACCAAACACGAAAGGTATTAGGTGAATGTTGGCAAAAAAAGAGAAGAAATAGAAAGATTATCTAAAATTAGAAGATTTAAAAAACTAAAAATATAATAAATAGATGCAAAGATTGCATGCTAAAATATTTCAGATCTGCTATATTACTTAATAATTGCAAGTCAATATGATAAATAATGAGATACAATGTTTTATTAAAGAAAATATGAAAAAATGATACATTTTCAAATGTGTACCAAAAAAATCTAAAATAAAAGCCACAATCCATTTTCTGTAAGATTTGACTTAAAAGATAAACATAATTAAGCTTATTTTTTAGTTTCAAATAAAGTCAAATCTTTATTTCGTTTTTTATTACAAGAGTTTTTGAAAATATTATTATAGTGTGGGATCATTTGTATCTTACCCTTTTAAAAGTTATTTCGAATATTTGTGTTGTGGAATATATTCTCTTCCTATATGTTGAAAGAATATGATAAAGTCTTTTGTATATTGGAATTTGCTTTTAGGCAATGATTTATGTATATATCAGATATCATTATTCATATATTTCAAGAATGTATCATGGAATAAAAATTTAAAATATAGACTGAAAAAATATACATTAAAAAAGAAGATGGTTTTGAGTTATTCTATTATTTTAGGTGTTCATATTTAAGCTTATGTAAACAGAGAAAGTTGTTTGGAAATGCATACTTAATGAAAGAAGATGATTTACAATATGGAAAATTTGATATGAGAGGTGCATTGATAAAGAACCCCCCCCCAAAAAAAAACAAAAAAAACAAAACATGGGTCCTTTTATCATTATCATAATTTTTAAATATTATCGATCCATTGCTGGATAAAAATCACTCCACATTTAATCCATTTTCTCTAATCCATAACTTCTCCTCTCCTTATTATATCAGTAAACTTACTTATTTCATTCATTCACCACACATGTGGTATCCATCTAGAAATATAATTAAAACTTCAACTAACCATCTGTTATCATCTCTTTTAATATTAGCAATATATCTGTCCAGTTCACATTTGATCCATTTTCTTTAATCCGTAGTCTCTCCTGTCCATATTACCCCAGAAATCTTGCTTATTTCATTCATTCATCTCACATATGGTTTCCTTCTAAAGATAATTAAAAACTTCAATTATCCATCTGTTATCATCTCTTTTAATGTTAGCAATATGTTAGCCCAATTCTATTTCAGGTACTTAATTTTTTTAATAAATAAAAAAATAATTGAAAAGATTTATTGCTCGAAGTTCATAAGAAGTACCAAAACTGGAATCAATCCAAGAATTTTCCAGTCTGACACTCTACCACTACACTAAACCATTTGGGGAATTTTTTTAATATGTCATTGATACTTATTTATTCTCTTATGTTATTCCTAACATACATCTCTCCTTATACTGATGAATGGACTGAAGTTTCTGTATAATACATAAGTAAAAACTGCTGAAACAATTCTCTTAAAAATTTTTCTTTTGAAATACTTAGCATATTTTTTATGATACTAAGTTATGTCTACAAAACTAGTCCAAGTTTAATTCTCTGATTAATATGATCCATTATATTTTCATCTGTATTAATAAAGTGACCAGTATATTTGTAATTGTATTTGTAACTGTTAATCTTGTTTTATTTTTTGAAAAAAAATCATTGAACATTATTTGAATTTCTTTAGAATTAATCTTTAATCCTACTTTCTTATTTCTATCTGATAACTTTTGCAACAGTTTCTGAAATTTTGAAGTATCATTTACAAAAACAATAAGATAATCTTCAAAATCTAGATAACTTAAATAATTTCCACTTTTATTCCTTAGCTTCCCCATTTTAATCACAAAATACTTATTGTAAGATTGCCACAAAAAATTCTGAATATATGAATCATTATATCATATATCTTTATTAATGTTAATCTTCTTTTTTATCATATAAACTAATCAAGCTATTGCACTTTAATATTTTTTAGAACATATCATTATCTTAGATCTGTATCTTGATGATTCAAAGCTTTAATCACTATGGAAATGCTTATAGAATCAAATACCTTTTTATAATCCAAAAATCCAAAGCATAAGGGCAAGTAATTTTCATTGTCTTTTTCTACAATTTCTCTTAATTTTTGGATATGATCTTATAATGCTAAAACTATTTTTAAATTCAGCTTGTTTCTTTTGATTCTTTCACTGTAGACAAGTTGATATTATTTTGGTAAATATTTTCTAGAATTTCTAATTCTTCATTAACACCTTTTTTAAATATCTACATTCCTATTGTATTTTTGTAATCATATGATAACTTTTTATCATTTAGAAGTTTACTATACAGTTTTATCAACAATTTTTTTAATCTGCTTCTTATTATGACTGAAATAACTTTTTTCCCCATATGTCATAGCATTTGTTGGGAGGCGAACCCGCACACAACCGTCTACAACCAACTGCTTGCTTGCAAGGCTTCTGCACTGACCTTTCGGCTGACAACCCTTGACCACTTCTTTCCAATACTGTACACTTTTGAGATTTCTATTCTTTTCGGTAATTTTTCTTGCCAATTCACAATTATATATTTTATATTATCATTAACTCGTTTTCATATCTTTACAAAACTCTAAATATTAAATTCGTCTTAAAGGATTATTTTTAAAAAGATCATATTTCTTTTTTTCTTTTGATATTACATTGCCGCAATAGAAAATGTACTAGCAAATTGCTAATTTTTTTATAGCAACTCTCTTTCTTGCAGGTTTTAAGAGAGTATCAGTTATTTTTTTAATGATTTAAGATAGGTCTGAAACATTTTCAAAGTATGTTTCTAATTTATAAACAATTTAAAGTTCTAATTTAAATTCATTGGAGAGTTTCTGAAAGTTAGCAGTATCAACGTTTAATACTGACTTTCTTAATAGTTTTTGTCTTTTTAGTTTTGCATTAATAGGTATCTTACATCTTACTAATCGATGATTTTTCCAATGTTGAACTTATTAAAAATCTTACACTCTTGAAATACATATATTCTGTTATCTGCTTTATCTTTATTTGGATTTTTTCATGTCCATTTTCGTTTAGGATTTTTCTTTTGATGAGCTCTCTAAATCTGCTTGTTTCTTATTCCTTTTACCATCATCAAATTTACAACATTTTAATGTTTCAATCGTTTATTAATTCTAAAATCAAATTATCTCAAGACAATTTTAAAATATTGTTTGGTCTGATAAAAAAAAAAGCATTTATCCTCTACTTCTTTATGATAATAAAAAATTGTAGGAGGATAAATCTGAATCATCTATATTTGATGTCTTCCATTAATTGAAAAACTTATCTTGTTACTCTGTCTGATAAACAATCAATATCCTCAATATTATTTTTGAATTTTTGTGACCCACTTCAGTTGTGTTTCTAATTATGTTTTTGCTATACAGAATATGTCCTCTTTTAAAATCGATTGTATCTTTCTTTTTTCTAACTCAATAGAGATCAATAGTGTCTCATTTAGTATTAGACAATTCTTTTCTCAATCCATGCAATCTTCATTCATTTAAAAATAACCCACAGTTATAAGTACTTGAATAAAATGTCATTATTAAATAGGACTTTGATCTACAATCAGGAGATTCCTATCATCCTCTGCCTTCAGAAGGTAATTGTATAACTTCTCAAATAACATTACTTTCGAAATTTTTTTGAAACCAAACAACATATTATCATATCTTTTTTTCTCATAAGAACTTTATTGATTATATAATATGTTTACATCAGTACAATGGTGAAAGCAATACAGTTAACAGTAAAGCTGGAATGAGGATCACCCAATTAGTCTTGCAGTCAGGAATAACTAAATGTACAGCCCAAGCAACATAAACAAAAATCTGCAATGGAAAGTAGGTCCCATGTAGTCTTAAAAAAATTCTAATAGATGGAAACTCATCATTGCCAATACTACTAATCAGAGTAGTGAAAGTGGGCTTCTGGCTTATATAGATGGAGACTATAATGTCTCTATAACATTGAAGTGAGGTACAAAGACAGAAAACATGCAACATAGTTTCATCATCCCTGTGACATAAATGGCATTCTTGGTCTATGTGTGAGAAACCCTCTATAGGTGATCAGAAAATGGCTTGTAGGAAGAGCATTTAAGTTTACCTTGATCAGAAAATCTAAATATTTAGGTTTCCAGATGCCATTGCTTGAATTTTTTAATAATATGATTAGAAAAAAATAAAAGCGAAGGACAAGGAGGAGTATCATTAATAAGATGATATGCCTCCCATAAGTTAATTTTTTGAGAATTTGGTCTAATAGGTATCATGGTAAATTTTGAGATATGCTGTAATATGGATGACAACCAAATTTTCTCAGGAAGAGAAGGGGTGTCTTTAGGGGAAAGAGCAGTGAAGCATAATGCATCAAGGAATCATGAAAAAACTTTTACGATAGTATTATAGGCACATTGGAATTGGAATGTTGCAATGGAGTGAAGTGAAAGTCCATTGAGTTTCATATGCTTCTGAAGGTTTCTGAGGCTAATTGCTACAGTCCTACCCTTCCAGAAAAGTTTTGAGCATAAAGTATTTATTTTTCTACTAAACTCTCATGAGAAATTAATGACTGGCATGAAATAAGAAATCCTTGGAAACACAAGGATGTTCAGGAGCCAGGTTTTTTCAAATGTATAGACATGTAGACTTTGGATAATGAGGATGTGATCTTCTGACTAGAGAGGAGAAGTGATTCTTGCATATTACCATATCTTATTCCAACATTTTCAGCTTACTTTTATATGGTAAAAAGATATAAAACAAAATAAAATGTTATATGTTCTAGAGTTCTAATATAATACATGTATTAATTTTTATTTTTAATATAAAAGTAGTTGAAAGTTAAAAGAGATAACAAATATGTGTTTAATTCAAATAAAATGTGATGACTAAATTATTTTTTAAAACTGTATATGACTTATAAAACAATATTGATATAAAAAACAGCAAGAAAATATAATGGTTTGTTTTCTTGAAAGCCATATAATATTTAAGAACCAAAACTAAAGTACTCATTGAATTTGGCTCTCAATTCTATTACTCTATTACTGCACTAAACCTATCAGATCAAAATATAAACAATAATTTATAATAAAAAAATAATAGACAAAGGAATATATATGTAATTAAAAGGGATTTGAACATAGACTTTCAAGTTCCTTTCAGTTATTGACTCCATCTTATTTAACTGATACACATGACCACATACATGTAAAAAAGATAAATGATCTCCAATATACATATTTCATGCTGAACCATTACTCATTAGTTGGTTCAGATCATTATCTCCCACACATACATATAATCAATGTTCCATTTATATTAAGATAGTAAATCTTCAAACTTTAATGGACAGGCTTCAATCCTCTCCACACTCCAACTGTTCAAGCATATGAATGCCTGAAGAGTTGGAGTTTGGAGAGGGTTAAAGCCTGCCCATTAAAGTTTGAAGATTTGCTATCTTTAATATAAATAGAACTATGATTATATATATGTGTAAGAAATGATGATCCATACCAACTGATGAGTGCTGGTTCAGCACAAAATGCATCTTGGGGGTCATTTGTCTTTTATTGTTTATTTATATGAATTTGGAAAGAATAGGGAAGTATGGAGATTGTTTAATATATCTATAAAAATATTACACATGGAAAAGAGAAAGGTGAATGACTCCATGTGTGTGTATGTTTAAAATTAAAAAAATCAGTTATATTAATCTTTAATGAGGTTTAAAGTTTATATCTATGCTAGAGATAAGTTTAGAAAATGATTAGTAATAATGATTAGTAATAATCATTATTGCATTTATCTGAGATGGATGGTGTCAAAATTGTGAGTGGAGTGAGTTTGATAATGATAAATAAAATATATATACTTTTAATGTATGAAGTTTACTTGTATATTGCTTTGTATGCTAAATACCAAAGTAATAAGTCAAAACTAAGGTAACTTTACATTATATTTAAATTCTGCATTTATAGAAATAATACTCCCATCATCATTATTTTATAACAAATATTTAACTATTTTTCCTAGTTATTTTATAGGCTAATTAATTAATGATACTAGATATTAGTGATAGCCATTGCGACTTATAGGAAATAGTTTGATTGACTTACTCAATTAAATTTAAAAAAATAATTTGAAAAATTGCTAAATTATAATCATATATATAATAATTTATCAATATATATTTATATGACATCAAAAACAACTTGAAGTTTAGTTTTAGACAGATTTGAAATTATAGGGTGAATTTTGTCTATTATTTGAACAAATTTTACTTTTAACAATCTCTGAATATTAAATAAAATATTAGTTTTAATAAAGATAATAGTGATTTCAGATTTAGTTTATACATAAATAAAAACAATAGACAAAATTCATATTATAATTTCAAACACAGATTAGTATCATTCTGTTTTTTGTCGTTTTTGACATGACATAACACAGTGGGAAGTAGATACTTCCTTTTCAATTACATATATTTAAAAAGTTATGATAATTTATTATTATGAAAACTATATATGCATTTATTAAAGAGAAATTGACACTTCATGCAGTATTTAGATTTTGTAAACTATTACACGTTAATGTATTAATAGAAAATAGACCAATTGGAGCATAACTTATGCATGAAATATTAATAAATATATAGTTTCTCCGATCAAAAACCATTAAAATTGGAAAGATCTTAGCGCTATAGTGGATCTATAAATGATTGAAATTGATATATACATATAATAAATTTTGTTTGTGAATAACTATATTTTTTTCTTTGATGTTTTTGGTTTTCGGTTCAACATAATATACTTTTATATTAAGCTGAACAACAACAACAACAAAAAAGGAACATCAAAGAAAGAATAATTATATACTTCCTAAAGCATATCAACATACACATGCAACATTTTACAATATCATTAACGAAGTTTAAAACTATATATATATAATGCATAGAGATTCGAACTCATTCAATTCTGTAGCTACAGCGTACAATAATAGTTTTTAATAAAAAAAAATCCAATCACTTTCTTTCCTTCTTTATTTTCTTATAAATACACAGTTCTCTGAAACACTTAGGCTAGAAAGAATAAAGATTAAATTAATTGATATTATGACATGCCTAAGAGTTTTTTCAATTTAAACATTATCAATACTGATTCTGATAACGAATATATGTAATTTTAAATTATATGTATGTATATAAGTTAATTAACTAAATGGATATTTGGTATTATAACTGGCTTGATATTAAAAAAAATTGGTTTGAATATTTATATAACCTGGATAAATATCTTGACCAAAAATCTTAGTGCTAAATAGACTATTTGAGTTAATAATGTTTAAATATATGTAGGGGCTATAGGGTAAATACTTTTTCGATTGTAGTACTTAGTTAAATAATAAAAAAAGTGAAAATCTTTATTTTAAAAATGAAATTAGTTTTAATTTAAACAACAACTGATGAGTGCTGGTTCAGCAAGAAATATGTATACTGGTAATCATTTATCTTTTTCATATGATGTGTGGGCATGTCTATAGGTTGTATGTGATAGAGTGGATAGTTGAAGGGAGCTTGAGAGTCTGCATTCAAATCCCCTATATTAAATTTGAACTCCAAGTATATAAATTATATTTGTGTTTAAAATATTAAAAAACGATTGTATGTCCAGGGGAGAACGGGACATTTTACAAAATGTGTAAAAAAAGCTACCATTTAAAATGCATTAAAACTTTTGACTACGCAAGAAGTGCTTGGTATGATAAAAGAAAATGCAACAAAAAATTTTAATTTGGAAAATATAAAAATTTATCAACTAGGGATTATCAAAAAAAAATTTGATAGATACAGAAGGATGGTAGTTATGTTAGATATTATTAAAAATATATAGATAAAAATAAATAGTGTGATGGAACCAGTTAAATAAAAAATAAATAAATTAGAATAAAATGCAAGAGAAGTTGAAATAGGCTTAAAATATTTAGGATATAAAGTGTATCAAATTAAAGCAATAGCAGTGATGCTTAAGCACAATAGATTTAAGGGGAAGAAGTCATATATGTAAGCATATTGATATAAAATTCATTAATTAGAAGATGTGGAGATAATAATTCTTGAAAGAATACAAACAACAATTGTAAAACATGTTGTTAATGGAAATAATTTGTTACTCTGGTAATATTAAATTACTGAATGGCTCCATTGATCGGAGTTCATAAGAATTTCTAGTATCTGAAATGCCAGTACTATAGCAGTCTAAGGACTTTACATTCAGAATCTGATATACTACCATTGCACTAAACAGTGCAAGGAATTGGTTCTGTTACTCTGAATGTAAGTGTTAGAAATAATAATAAAATATAAATAAAATGATTGATAGTTTGAAAATGTTAGATAGAGAGTAACTTTGGTTGATTTATTACCTTGCTTTGACATCAGATATATTTTAAATAAAGGTTTCTTTCTATTAATGATAAGTTTAGCAAATTAAATTATATGGAAGAAAAATATTGTCATCGAATGTGTAGGAAATGTTTTTATCAACCCCCCCCCCCAATTTTCTAATAAAGATGGAATAAATTGTTTTTCAAACCAGGAGGTGATGAAAGTTTATAAAATATGAAGTTTTATATATGAAGGAAACATATAATGGGATTGGAGTTTCAAATTATAGTTATTTTGTAATAGTAATAATAGATATTGTTTAAAAGAAAGGCAAAGAGTAGTTTATTCAATCATAACAGAAGAGAAGAATATTAGATGTGTTGACTTTTTTTCAAAAACAAACTAACAAACAAACAAAAAAAAAAGAGATGCAGATGAATGAGAGTGTAATAACCAAATATAAATGTGTAGTGAAAAGGGTTGCAAGAAAAAACAAAGGAACTAAAATTAAGGGTACAAATATGCAAGAAGATAGATATCTGAAAAGTGGTTTGAAGTATATAAAAAAAATTAACAATGAAAGTCTGAGATGAAAAACTTTTTGAAAAATTTTGCAGAAGCAAATAAAAAAAAGAATGAAAACTATAATGAAATATAAGATGCACAGAAATTTTAAATGTGAAGTGTGAAAATATAATGTAAGTAGATATAAAAATAGAAACCCCAAAATAGATGCGGCTATATTACAGTTGGCTGCAGGAAATAATTAATTGGGAATGAAATAAAAAACCCATAATTTACAAATGCATGATATATAAAATTTTAAGAAAAAAGAAGAAAAATAAAAGTGATATGAGATATAAATAGTCGCATTAAAATTTTTTTTTGATGGAGAAATAATTTGTATATTGTATATTTTCGTGAAGATCATCTGTACGCATATATATAGTGTATCATTAGAAATATTGAAATTTAAAAATTTTTTTTGTAACTCAATCATAAGATATGTTTGATAGAGTAATTTCTTATACAAGCAATATATATATATATATTATACGCGCTTAGTCATAGATATATGATTTAGTAATCCCAATATCATTCGTGAAAGTTAGCTTAGAGAGTACTAACTAAAGTTATTGTAGCAGAATGATGACTTCTGAGTAGAATCTTAAAAGTAAACATGATATAGCCGAGTACATCTTATATATTGTCTTTTAGAGCATAGTGTATATTCTTGTAATACAAAGTGAGCACCTTTTATGATTTTTGATTATAAAACTGATAGTGATTTACTTTCAAAATGTATCTATGATTATCAACTTTTTGATTATAATATAATATTGCTGTTGTTGCCAGTTCCCATGATATTTTACTTATTTAAAATATAAATGATTTTCATGCAAATATGAACACAGTCTAAAGGACATTATTCATAAATATTGTGAACTTAAATTGTCAATAAAGAGTCTCAGAGAGATAAGTTTTGTTCTTTGTGATACTATTATTACTATTGCCATTTAAAAGGAAAGCAAATCTCCAAATTGTAAATAAAATATACATCACTTATTTTACTCAAATGTTTTGAGAGTTATTTATTTATTTAATTTTGTTATATCACTTATCAATAGGAGGCCATTATGCTATACTTGACATTGTGAATTTGTTCAATTTACCCCAAGAGTAAGCAAGTGCTACTATTGCTTGCTTAAATATTAATCGATGATTACATTATTACATACTAGCAATTTCGAAATATTACATTCATCATCTATAGCCAGCTATTAGTAGATATAAATTAGACTCAATAAAATATTTCGTTTGCTTCTGGTTTATATCTCTGGCAGGTATACTAAACCCTGAGAATCTAATTATTCATGACGTTGAGGGAGATTATAAGGTTAAGCTTGTTACATGTTGACTACCAGGTACTAGGTCTGGAGAGGCATAACAAGGTCTTTCTTTATCGTATGTATGCAATTATATTAAAATTGCCAAATCTATGAAACACATAAAAAAATCATTGAATAATGCAGGCCCAGCAGTACATTGCTTACCATTACAATATAATGATCTAGAAATAGAATATGCAATTCAGCACATGTTAATACATAATGTGGAAATGAATAAAGTTTTAGTTGAGAAAGAGAAATCATACAGTAATGGTTATAATTATTTTTTATAATAGAAATGGCAAGGAAGGTGTTGAAGAATAATATTTAATCAGACATAAAGATAAAATATAAAAATAAACTAGATAAATCTCACATGGGTTTGGTGGATAATATGAAAGATTTTGATGGATGTAGTTTAAAGATTAATATTCTACAATTTAGAATTACCACAAATGTAAAAGGAAAAAATCATGCACAAAATATTATGTTATAGTATCCAAAAGAAATGAAAGTGAAATTAAGATCAAATGGAAAATTTATTTAAGTAAAGAAAGTTGAGTAGGTATAATTATAGGGATAAAATAATAATAATAAAATACTGGATAACATTAATAATAATAGAAATACAAATGCATCTATCTATCTATCTAACTATCTATCTACCTACCTACCTGCCTACCTATCTATCTATCTATCTATCTATCTATCTATCTATCTATCTATCTATCTATCTATCTATCTATCTATCTATCTATCTATCTATCTATCTATCTATCTATCTATCTATCTATCTATCTATCTATCTATCTATCTATCTATCTATCTATCTATCTATCTATCTATCTATCTATCTATCTATCTATCTATCTATCTATCTATCTATCTATCTATCTATCTATCTATCTATCTATCTATCTATCTATCTATCTATCTATCTATCTATCTATCTATCTATCTATCTATCTATCTATCTATCTATCTATCTATCTATCTATCTATCTATCTATCTATCTATCTATCTATCTATCTATCTATCTATGTCTGTCTGTCTATTTAGCTCTACGTCTATCTGTCTATCCATCTATCTATCTGTCTATATATCTGACTGTCTGTCTGTCTTTTTGCCTGTCTTCTTATCTACAATCAAAATTAGCATATTTTAATTTTATTTATATTAATTTTTATTGATAAAATTTTAATATTTAATCTATTATTTTATTTTTATTCTAGTTCATTTGTAACTCTTCTCTTAGTGTTGTTGCTTCAATGTAGTGCACAACCTAATGATGATCCATTTGGTAATTCAGATTATGCTGATTATTTTGAAGCAACTACAAGACCTCCACTTTTACATAGGAATAGAGTAAAGATTAAATCAAGTTCACCACAAATAATTTTTCCTAATAGTCCCTCTAGATTACCAGATAATCAAGGTGTTCCTCTTAATCAACCTGATGTAATTTCTTCTACAAATGTATTTAACCCTACTGAAATATCTGTTGGATTAGATGTCCCTAATAATCCCATAGCACCTGTACCTCCAGAATCTATTTCTTCAGATATAGAACCATTAAATATTGAAAATTCTCCTAAACCCGTAATTATTAGAAAACGTCTAAGATCAAAACACCCAATGTTTACTTCTTCATTACCTGAAACAACAACTAGTCCATCATTGGAATTTCTTGGAGAAGAAGAATTATCAACATCAACTACAACATTGCCCCCTAGTAGTCAAACTACAGTTAGAACAGCTCTAAGAAGAAGAGTAAAAATTCCAAGAACATCATCTACGCCTTCATCTATAACTGCACCAACAACAACGGTAAATATTCTTCTACAATCAACCACACTACTTCCTAATTCTGTTGACAACTCTGAATATGAATTTACAAATAGTACCATTGATACTACAACTTCAGAAATTTTGTTACCAACAACAAAATCACGTTTCAATTCAAGAACAACTAGAACTACTACCTCAAGAAAACCATTTCAAAGAACAACTACTTTGAGAACTACCACATTAAAAACCACTACTTCAAGAATTACAACTTTAAAAAGCACTACTGATTTTAAAACTACAACATCACTTGATGATAATGATCTGGATTACAATGAAAATGATATTAATGCCAATACAGAAGAGAACCCAACCACTACTAAAGGTACAACTTCCCGTTTTAGGTCAAGATATACTACAGCTTCTACTACTAGAAGATTACCTCCATTTGGAAAACCCAATGTTATTCCTGGAGAAATACTTAATGATGGAAATGCAGTTATTAATCCAGTAATTAACCCTTCATCTGCTAGCCAATTCACTGGAATGAGTATGGAAAATACAGATACAATTAATCCTGAATCTGGATTGACAGATAACTTTAACACAACTTCTGCATTAACTAAAGCTTCTGCAAAACCATTTACAAGGCCTACTTACATACCCTATAGATCTAGATCTAAATCATCAATTGTAACAGCATCCATTCCATCTTCAAGAAGTTATGGCAGATTTATTAGAAAAACCTCAAGTGCTACTACTTTAAATATAATCCCAACAGCTTCTTCAGCATTTGAAGATACAATGAATTCTGGAAAATTATTGACTACTCACTCATATGGACATTATACTAAAAAACCAAGCAGTTTATCAACGACAAGTAGAACATATGCAAGATATACTAAACCATCATTAACAACTTCTAAAACAACAACTCAGTACAACAGATTTTCAAAACGCTCGTCTAGCACTGAAGTTCTAGAACCAATAATTGCAACATCAGTTGTGGAACCAATGGATTATCCTAATAGTGACAATACTGTAAATGAGTTAGCCGACAGCATGATGACAACACAAAGTGTAGGTATACAATATGATGAAGAGAATGTCGCCTCATCAAATGATGAAACAGAAGTTGCATCTGCATTATATGACTATCAATAATACGATAATAGATTTAGAAACTTCAATGTTTTATTTGAAAAAAGAATTAATATTGAAAGGATATTTTTATATTTATTTTCTTTTTAAAAACACTGTATTATTTAATAAAACCAAGTCAAAATAGCATTTTTGGTTTATGTAATATTATTTACTGGTATCCAAAGGGCGGTATAAATAATATTTTACATTATTTGATAAAAGTAAATCTTTTAAATAATATCAAAATAGTATTTTCTATTAAAATTTATAAATGTTTGTTAGAATGAATTTTTTTTATTGTTTTAGATACTTCGCAGTTTAGAGAATCGCATTTCCCTGATTAATAAGTTGTTTTATGTTTAAATAAAATAATTTATTTTATATAAAAATGGAAAATATTTACTTGAAAAAATTAATACTGTTTTAAAAGATAGTTTTCTTATTTATTGTATAAATAAAATCGTTTCAATGTTTGTATTAGTGACTTGTATATATTTTACGACATAAAATATTAAATATCGTACTAATAAATAATAAACACAATTTTCAGTATTTAAAAACAAAGAGACTGGCTAATTGCCATTAATTTATAAATGTTTTTTTAATTCATAGATTTTTTAATATTAAAACAAAACCTAAAGCTATCTAATTCTATCTATCCAATAATATTTTTAGGGCAATTAAAGTGTACTAATTTTTTGATTTTTAAAAATATAACCCAGTATAAATTTTGGATACCTTAGCCAGTTTAAGAATGAATAAAAACTATATAATTATAGGAGTACATTGATTTAAGCATAACTACATCCACGTTTTTATACTTATTTTTGAATTTCTTTTGCCCTTTATTATATATATGTAACTAAATTTTTGTTAACACAGAGGTTTTAATATTTCAACTAAAGGACTGGTTTTCATTAGAAAATACAGCTAAAGGAAGTTATCCAAAAATTAAAAAAATTAAAAGTTATTTCCCTATCAGTTAATACAAATAGTTCTTATACGTAATCAAATTTCTTTGCAGAGTTTAGCCAATCAACTACTAATCCATTGTAATGAATATCTTATATAGTTTTGTAATTAAAACAAACCTTGATTGTTTCCTTAACAAAACTTTTAAATATTTATGTCATTCATTATTTAAAAAATACAGGTGTACAATATATATATGTAAAAAAAATATTGTGTATTCAGAGTAACTCTAAAATATAAAAAATATGGTTGATAAATTAAACAATACAAAAAACCCCTCTTCATTAATGAATGTTAATTCTAATAAAATAAAAAAAAAGTGCTCACATAAATAAACACATCTATTTATATAAATGTAAATATACTTAAACAATCAAAAATAATCAAAAATAGTGTATTAGAAGAATAGATAATTCAAACATTATATATATCACATCAATCCCAATCAATTCTAAACATTAACCCATAAAACATCAATCTATTATCAATGCAAGACTAATCTCAGATCAGTTTAAATCACTTGCAAACAGTCAAAGTCTATTTAAGATCTTATACTTTTATAAAAAGTGGATTTCCATTTATTAACTGAATGCTATTCTAATAACAGATTGCTAGTATGAGGATCATGTGACTTACATGTGATAACCAATTAGCTATATATATATATCAAATCAAATAGACTAATATTATTATTAAAGTTTAAATCATACTAACCAATAAAATCAATATAAACCATTGACATATAAAATCAAATTCCAAAACTAATTAATTATTTAAGTATGTCATCAAAATTAATAATAACTTTAAGATTAGTATGTATAATTTAAACTTTGTTATGAGTATTTTGCTTCTATATATCTATTCTTATTTTTAGTACATATTTACTTATGATAAAAAAATCTAATTTATTTACAGTAATTCATTTTACAGTCTTAAAAGTATCAAAAATTTCAACATGATCAGGAAAAGTTATCTAACTTAATGATAAAGAAGCTAATTTATCTGTCTTTCACATTGTATGTTTAAAAGATATATCCAGAATATATATATATTACTTAGAATAATAAATGGCACTTTAGTACTTTTCTTGCTATGACGTATTACCACAAAGACGTACTACTCAAATCTTCCAATCTTTAAAATAATGTCTCCTAGTGATTTCCTGACAATGTTAATTCATAAAATGTGTTCAGAAATCATGTGGAGATGTTACGTTAAAGATCAAAAGATTAGAGTAGTAAGTCTTCGTGGCAATACATCATACCAATAAAAAGCAATAAAGCAGCAAGCCATCTGGTAGAAATCAGATGCCATGTTTGTTGTTTCTGCAAAAAAAAAATTAATATAATAAAATGTAATAACATCGGTAGTCATAGCAATAATACTAAAAAGTACATCTAATAGCAAGAATAATACTAAAGAGGCTAATGGGTAAAATAGCAATAATAATACTAAAGAGGACATCTAATAGCAAGAATAATACAAAAGAGGTCAACCAGTAAAAATAGCAATAATAATACTAAATAGGATATCTAAGAGCAAGAATAATACAAAAGAGGGCATCTAATAGCAAGAATAATATGAAAGAGGACATCCAATAGCAAGAATAATACGAAAGAGGACATCCAATAGCAAGAATAATATGAAAGAGGACATCCAATAGCAAGAATAATATGAAAGAGGACATCTAGTAGCAAGAATAATACTAAAGAGATCAACTGGTAAAAATAGCAATAATAATACTAAAGAGGACATCTAGTAGCAAGAATAATACGAAAGAGGACATCTAATAGCAAGAATAATACGAAAGAGGACATCTAATAGCAAGAATAATACGAAAGAGGACATCTAGTAGCAAGAATAATACAAAAGAGGACATCTAATAGCAAGAATAATATGAAAGAGGACATCTAATAGCAAGAATTATATGAAAGAGGACTTCTAATAGCAAGAATAATATGAAAGAGGACATCTAATAGCAAGAATAATACGAAAGAGGACATCTAATAGCAAGAATAATATGAAAGAGGACATCTAATAGCAAGAATAATATGAAAGAGGACATCTAATAGCAAGAATAATATGAAAGAGGACATCTAATAGCAAGAATAATACTAAAAAGGTCAACCGGTAAAAATAGCAATAATAATACTAAAGAGGACATCTAAATCAAGAATAATACAAAAGAGGACATCTAGTAGATGACATCTAAGAGCAAGAAATATATATATGACATTAACTTAAAAAATGATTTAAAGCAAAACTGCAAAAATTAGCACACACAAAAAAATATGTCTAAAAGACCAAAAAATGTTAAATAGGTACTGTCAAATATATAAATAAGACATTCACTTAAAAATTGATTTAAAGCAAAACTGCAAAAATTAGCACACAAAAAAAATAATTTGTCTAAAAGACCAAAAAATGGTAAATAGGTACTGTCAAATATATATAAGACATTCACTTAAAAATTGATTTAAAGCAAAACTGCAAAAATTAGCACAAAAAAAAAATAATTTGTCTAAAAGACCAAAAAATGTTAAATAGGTACTGTCAAATATATATATGAGACATTCACTTAAAAATTGATTTAAAGCAAAACTGCAAAAATTAGCACACACAAAAAAAAATTTGTATAAAAGACCAAAAAATGTTAAATAGGTACTGTCAAATATATATATAAGACATCCACTTAAAAATTGATTTAAAGCAAAACTGCAAAAATTAGCAAAAAAAAAAATTGATTTAAAGCAAAAATTAGCACAAAAAAAAAAAAAAAAGAATTTTCTAAAAGACCAAAAAATGTTAAATAGGTACTGTCAAATATATATGCTTTAAATGGCAAATGTAAAAAAAAAGCCATCTCAGTGCCATGTTGTAGTTACTTGTAAAAAGCAAAATAATTTACATGCGCCAAAAAAAAAAAAAAAATACATAAATTAATAGTAATTTACTAAAAATATTATAAATTCAAATTGAATACAAAATAATTGCAAAAAAAATTATAAAAAATATTTGTAATTTTAAAATTAGAGACAATAAAAAACACTTTTCTGGATATAGTGCGAATCTGCCACACCGTGAAAATGGTGGACATAAAACGTCCTAATTAAATCGTATTACATAAAATTATGAAATTAAAAGTGTAGTCTTTTTTTTTAATGAAAATAAGGATAATTTATAATAAAAAAAAATGGAAAGAAGACGACTCAAAAGAAGCAAAATAAAAAATAACCGAAAAGGTAGTACATAAAATTATGAAATTTACAAATTAAAAAATAACCTGTAATGGCAATATATGTCTTAAAAGCTACTATATTTAATTATTAAGAAACAAAATGAAAATTACTTACAAATAACGACGGTGGAAATTACTATAATATCATCCAATCGACAGTTAAAAATTCAATCTATTTAGTAATATGTCCATATTAGATATGAAAATATGATCTAAAAAATCACTGTGCTCACGTCGATATCAAAACTGCAAAAGACAGAGAAATGACAAAATTTCCCATAGGTCTCTCGACTTTTTAAATCTCGCGAGCCACCTCAATCAAAAAATCAGTATTCCCAAGGATTAGTCTTGCCAGTGACTTTGTTGCCATGACATTATTTATCTAATCTTCGATGAAATCTTACCGGCAAAAAACATGCTAAGTGTAAAACGTCATAGCTCATAAAATTCGAAACTGCCTAATAAATTTTCACAATAGTGAGTAGCTGATGTTTTGATGTATTCATTTTTCTAAGAATTAATGTGTCAATGAAAATAGTTAGAATGATTTCAAATATATTAGAAAATATTTTTATGTCCCTTATAATCTTTTCACCCTTTGATTTCATTTACTTCTGCAAATAATTTATTTCCTGCCATCAGAACCTTTAAATTAACTATCCAAATGATGACAGATAATATTCAATCAAAACAACTTTGTTATAATCCTATTAACAAGCAGCCACATCCACCAATAAACCTGAAAACTATATTGATATTTTTTTACATAAAAATTTGTCAATAAGTACTAAGATGCATTACAAATTAAGTTTTTTTAGTCAATCAAAGCTTCTGCTTTCTTAATTACTTAATATTATTGTATTTATTGATATATATTTCATTTACATTACTGTAAAAAAATGTGTATTTTTAGCAAGACTTTATTCATAGCAATCACCTTTCAGTAAATATGACAAATGGTTATTAATTATATTAAGTTAGAAATTATTACATTTTAACCTTGGAGATAGACTTTAAACTTTTAATATATTTTCATATAAATATGCCATTGTAATTTATCTCAGTAGTAGAAATCCATTTCAGTCAATTAGTATACAAACCTTAGTTTAAAAAATGCTTTGAGTAATTTTAACAATTACTAATAGTAAGATTTTAATTCTAATTAGAATAACCAGAAATTATGAGTAATCCAAATAAAAGATAACAGAGAAAATGTATTTAAACATACAGAGGCAAAAGAATAATTCTATACATGTACAATATAGGTTTTTGTTTACAATGTAAAAACAGAAAAATAAATTTGCATTTAATTTGTTTATCGGTTCATTATTTTTTTTTGTAAAATTATTAAATATTCATTTCTTACTATGTATATAACATTTACACATAGATTTTACTTGCATAATTAACTTTTTAACAAAATTAGTTAAGTAAATATTTACTGAAAAATTCCTATAAAAAGTTTTATTAATAATATTATTTTTTTGTAACTGAAGATTAAATTTTAAATTTTCAAAGAGTGTTTTCATTCTGTGAACTTATGCTTTGAAGAAAATTATTTTAAATAAATAAATTTTTTTTTTCATTAAATGTTTTATTTGCAGTGTTGATATTTTAAGTAAATGTATAATCTTCTTATTTCTTTCCAAAAACTTTATTCCTATATATTAACTAATGAACATTATAAGTAAATTTACACACTATGCATTTCCAATGTTTCAACTATTTTTTACACCATTAAAAAATTATATTTAATATGTAAAAAGGGAAGTTTTATAACAAAGGAAGTAGAGGGAGGAAGAAATCATTGAAAATAACTGTAATGGTGTAAAAAACAGCTGAAACATCGGAAATGTATAATATGTGCATTTATATTTATTTATATATATATGTTCATTAGTTAATATATGGAAATAAAGTTTTGGGAAAGAAATAAGAAGTTTATGCATTTATTTATAATGTTGTAAAACATATATATTTTAAAAGAAAAAAGTGATTGTTTAATTTGTCATTGTATAATGATAATATTATAGTGTAATATATATTGTTGATATTTTACTATTTCAATTGTTTGTTTTTTGAATTTATACTTTTAATGAAATTTGTAAAAAATATAAAATTTAAATGATGAATAGTGTTTTTTGTTTTGCTAAAAAGTATAACCAAAGATAATATATATATAAAGAAATTAATTAAAACATAGTAGTGGATCAAAAAATAATACTTATGAAGATTAATAAATTTCAAACATATCTAAAACACATTTGATGAAAATACATGCCTGTCTCTGTATTATAATCATTCATAACTTTTTATGCATGCATGATGAATTCATATTTATAGAAATCAGACCACGGACTACTCTTATCATTCAAACATAAAATTTCTGCCACAAAAAATATCCTAATGGTTTCTAAACATGCACATAAACATATTTGTGATAAATATCAGCACTGTAAATCTATAAAATAAATTGAAGTGATATCAAATCTTCATAGTAGCATGTTCACTATTTTATCAGTCATTACATAGTAAGAAATTAATTAATTATTATATTAACATGTTTTGGAATATTACTTATTTCAATTACCTGAAGAGCTCACCAATCTCCATTTCATTACAGAAATTATGACTTTATATAAATATCACTAATATGAACTATTTGATATTATTTTAATAAAATCTATTTTAGCAATAATATAGATGGAATTTTGAAAATTTAATATTACTTCAATTTATTTGACTAATTATTTATTATGCATTTAAATATGAATATAATCAAGATAAAATTATTAAAAATATTAATATCAAGTAACACTGTCTTGTATGTTAATAAGCAATAATAAAATATGCCTTATATAAGATAGTTAAATTAGATATTTAGTAATTAACATCAAATAGATTACATATGAGATATCATAAGGGCATCTTGCCAATCAGGAGATAGTTTTATTAGGTTATTAAGTTCTTCAATTCTGTGACTTTTATGTAGTTATGTGTCAGTGATGATAAAATTTCATTTATGAAGCAGATGAGTGTAACAATTATATTTCTCTTGAATTTGTTGATGATACCCTAGTTATGTTTAGAAAGGAGAATTCATTTAGCTTTATGTTGGATCTGAAAAAAAAAAAAATTTGCATCTTAATAAAAAATTCATTTTTATGCTATAATTCTTTCGCTATAAATTCTTGGTTGAACTCGAGAAAAAAAATCTTAACATAAGTCTCCATAAATAAACTATATATTAAGTTATTATCAACTCTGAACTACTTAATGTCTTTTTTATATATTTTCTGTAAGGCAATTTCTTTTCTGATATCTGGTGGAAGAATATGCAAAAGAACAAAAAGTCAATGAAAAGGAGTAGACTTAAGGGTGACAGTAATATTTGTTAGCCAGAAGTTAATATAAAAATTTCCCTCCAAACTGGACATAGTATTTACCAGCAGAATATAATACTGATAAAGAAGCTTTCTCTAAAATACTTATATCAGTGATATAAATTGACTATAGTGATGTAGAGATCAGTCATCTTTTAAGGCAGTTAAAACCATGCATCATAAAGTACAAATTATATAGAGATCAGTTTTATGTTTTTGTCACATAAAAACTGATGAAATAATGCAAATGACATTTTGAATATTTGATATCATTTGCTATTAAATGCATGCCACTGAAAATGTAATATTTTACAGAGAAGCTAATGCTGATGTGCAAATCATAATAATAATAATAATAATTTACAAGCCAGAACTTAGTAGAGTTATTTTAACATCACAGTTAATATGAGATTTTGCCTCTTAAGAAACAACAATGAATGTGACAATAGGATAAGAGTTGGATATTTTTTTGTCTAAGTATTAAATTACAATTGATACAGAAATTGATATAGAAAATTAGAATTATTTACAAATTTAGTAAAATGTCTCTATTGGGATCTAACTTGTAAATTATGAGTTGTACATTGAATGTAATTCCTCCATAAAATGATATTATATATGTATGTATATTATAGAAGATGCATAAAAAATATCTGCCCTATTAGCAATATATTTTTGTTATCATAGAAATACATCTAACATAACTTTTTTTAAATGGAATAACGTTTTAAGAAAGTAGTAAGAAATAGATGGTAGAAAAACACGTCAATTTAAAAGAGTTTATATTATTAGTGTTTAGTTAGGTCAATATCAAATACATAACTGTTCACTTTTTTTAGATATTAAGACACAATATCAAGGACTTGAATACATTTTCTAAAATATGGGATGATTAGCATAATGAAATCAACTGTCCTTAACGATGAAAATATGTTAAGAGGACCTGATTGGCAAAACTTCCACAAAACTATAACAGAAAAAATCATTTCAGAAGTCAGCATATATCAGAACTCTTTAGCATTTATTGACACAATCTAGCATGATATATCATAAACAAATGCAATGATTGATGGGGGTATGTAAACTGATTAACAAAAATCCACTTACAACTTTAATAATCACTGAAAGATTTTATTTATTTTGGTAATTAGGAAATGAATTTTAACAGATAGAATTTCCCTAATTGTGAAATACGATGTTAAAATTGCCAGGACTCACATAGTTATTTTTATTTTAGACATTCTTTCAGTAAAAGAATTATCTGAAGATATATATATATATAATTATTTAAATATTTGGGGGACAAAGTCTATTCTATATTACAATTATTTTTTTCAGATAATACAGTACTGATATTTTTTAAGATGATATTGCTTCATATCATATAGTCCACACAGTTAAATATTAGTTTGGAGAATATGAAGATATTGTTGCATAATTTTATATTTCCCAAAACACATTATTTAAATATTATTGAGTTTTGTGAGCCCTTCTTGATGAAAAAATAAAAGGTAGCTTTCTTTAATTCTTTGACAGTAATAAGGATACATCTTCATGAGATATAGCATAATATTCCTTTAAAAAAGTAGTCTTTAAATAAATTATTGTATAATGAATAACTCTCCAACAGACCTCATAGATAAATAGTGAAGGAGAAGTCAGTATTTGCCAGATTGACCAATTATCAGGTGATAATGGTTGGATATTTTTTTTCAATTCTTTTTTAGTTTATGGCTAAGGATATTTAGATATTCATTTACTGGTCAACATTGAAAGAAGATCTGTGTAGATTATATATTAGGTTTAAATTTCCTGCTATTTACAAAGCCTACAGATAGTAGATAGTGTGCTGAATTTCAAAGCAAAAGATTACCTATAAATAATTAATAAGTAACGCTTGATAATGATTATTTTTCCTTTTGAATAAATATTGTTTACTGTTTGTAATACACAAATGACTTCTCTCTGTATCTTCTTTCTCATTCTCTACTTTTAATTTACCTTAGTGTCTTTAAACATTTAATTTAGCATAAATCTTTCATGCTATCAGTCTTCTTTTCAATGATTGTGTGTTTGCTTGATAACATTATTAATGATTTTATTTCTTTTTCCTGACCAAATTTCTTGGTTATTTTCCCATTCTTCAAATTACAATCCTTAAATCCTCTAGACCTCTGTTGCATTTCTTAAACAAATATATAAAAAAAATTATCTATCTGCTAACTTTGAATATTGCCAAACATTTTAAAAATTAACCTTATTTGTTTTTTCCACATAATTCAATTAAATACTGTTTTTATTAATTTAATTTTAGTAGATAGATATTGCAACTTTTAAACTCTTTTAATTTTTTTTTAATGTTCCTCATTAAGAAGACATCTGCCACATTTTACTTTAAAAAGTTTATTTGGTATCACTAATTTATCATACGATGAATATCGAACCATTCTCTTTTAAATTTTACAAAATTTTCTGAATTTCCATGCAAACAGCTTTATTCCCAAATGCTAAAATCAATACTATAGTAAATATTGTAAATCAATAAAAGCACTGCTAATTTCTCTACCAAATTCAAGGTGAAATATATGTTATCTAATATCTCAGCTTTCAGTGACATCAATAAAAGTGTTTCAGTATCCTGATTTATATGCATAAATTTATAAGTATTGACAATAATATCTTTCAATAAATATATAAATAATTATTAATCATCCTTTATTACACATGCATATATATAATAAGGACACAAGATTTTATTTTATACTAGTAATAAAATTAAGGATATTTATTAATATCATATATGAACAAAATAATATTTAATATTTTCAAAACATATAAAAAAAGATCTTGAGTTTTAAACTATATATATATATAAGTGAGGAAATAATGAAATCTCCCAGTGCAGTCTACATGAAAATTTAACTGAACATCTTGACTATGTCAATATCCACTTAAGCACATGAAAATATTTAATTAAATTTAATGTAGAAACTAGAATTTTATCCCAACTTCAAAATTATTAAATGTTCATTTATGCTCTTTAATAATACTATAGTGAAGCCGCAATATGTATGGAATTAATATATAATACTTTAATTATATTTCAAAAACTGTAAGTCACAAAAAATAAAACATTGAAATTCATAAATTTTATGATAAAATAAAAATCATTTTTGCATCCTGGAGCATCATGCATAACTATATTTATTAATAACATTTTTTTGAGGTTACATAAAAAAAAAGATGCATTTATTCCTCATTTCTTTTTTTTTTTTAATTTTGATACAATACAGTAATTTGTGTAATAAAATGTTTCTATATGCATAAAACTAAAAGTGTTGTGAAATTAAAAAAAAAAGATATGTCTTTCTTAAGGGATGAAATGGAAGTTATTTATTTAGTAACGGGAGAAAAAAAGAACTAGGATATGTTGATGTTTATGTTAGAAAGCTCAAAGTTAAAAAAAAAACAAACGGAGAATCTAAAATAGTTAAAGGCAAATAGTGGTGACTGTATAGATTCTGAAATTGATATCAATTAAACACATCAAAGAAATTTTAAGACCATAGTTTATTTATGATGAGATTACTATTAATTTTCCATAGAAAAGAAAAAAATTGTTGAAGAAAAAGAATATTTTCATGTTTAATTGTGACGAAAATATTATATTTCACTATTCAATTCATTTAAAAATAATAAAGATGTGATATAGTAAGTTTTTATTATTTTTCTGTATTAAATGAATATGAATGAGTGAACATACACACACACACACAGTAAATATATAACAAAATTTACCCCATTCAGTTTATTTACTAAAATTGAAAGAAAAATAAAACAGCTATGCTAATCCGACATATGGGTCAACATAACATTCATATTACATATGTTTTTAAATAACTATATGAAAATTATAACATTATAAAGAAAAATAATAAAATTAATATACTTCTATTTCTAAAATGCATACCAATAAAAATATTTTTAACTGGAATTTCAAGTTTAACATTATTTGTGTCTTTATATGAAAAGAGTTAAACTGGAAATAAAATTTATTATATTTATTGTATTAAAAAAAAGATGAAATAAAAAGTTCTTCATATATTCATTATTTGAATAAAATGAAAAAATAAATTGAATGAATTAATATATACATATAAGTATATTATTTGTTAGTAGTTTCATTTAACTATAATTACTATCTGTCTGCATTTGTATTCTTATAATGTTTCAATACTTTAACAAATAAATAGATGTTATTTGTTAGTTTTATACTCATTTTTCTAAACCATGTTCACTGTTAGAGAATTTTAAACTGAAGGTACAATTGTATAAAAAATTTAGGATGATTTTATATCAGTTATAGTCTTCAATTCACTTGACTTTTTACTTTTTTTTTGTGCATGTGTGTACTTTTTTAAAATTTACCTATTATTTCAGATGACTTTTTGACTTACTTTTTTATACTTGATTTTTTTACTTACTTTTGATGTTTAGCCTTAGGCATTTTAATTTTAATTTCCAGCTATTTTTTCAGATGTCTTGCCTTAGGCATTTTAGTTTTAATTTTCCATCAATTTCAGCCATTTTTGTATAGAAATTTATCACTTGCAGGCTTCTTGGTGGTTCTGCAGCATCACCTAGCAGCCATAGTACGCATAACCGAAAACTACCAAAAAATTGTATTGCAGGATTGAATTATAATGATAATAAATCTATAATTTAATTTCTATTTTTGTTCCTAGATGACAGTTTTAACCATGAAAAACTAACAATTACATCACATCAATAGTTTTAACTGTTCTTTGTATTTTTTAATGAAAATGTTTTAGATTATGTTAGTAAAGACAAAAGGTAAGTTGTTTTTTTATTTCTAAATATAATTTGTTTGTTTTAAAGTTGTTTTCATTTTTTAAAAGATATTTGAAGTAATAAAAAGTATTTCATTTTCATAAGTACAATGTTTTTTAAAGTATTGAAATTTCATGTAGTGAGAAAATAGAAAGTTTCATAATGTGTCATTAATTAAAAAAACCCAGAGGTATATGATTTTTATCTCTTAATATAAATTTTATTTTTTAAAAAAGATATTTAAAATAATTTTATTCTTATTAGCTTTAAAGTTGTTTTAAAAAAACATCTCAATTTATTTTGTTTTTAATATGTAAGTAAAAGTTAAAAAGCTATCCGAAAACTGATATAATAATAATGATTGATTTTGAAACCAAAATACTTTATTTTTAACATTTACTTCTATGTTCAATTATATAATGTTGCAAGTATATGTTTAATTTTGTTAAGAGAATTGTGAATTATTTTTTTTAATTTAGTATTCTTTTTTCCTTAAAAAATTATTATTACGAAGTTGAACAATGTGTAGGCTTAGAAATGTTTTTAAATTGGAATGATGAATTATAAATATAAATATGAAATAGTGAACAAATAGTCAATATTAAGAAAATAAATTTATAATAAAGTAAGAAAGTGGATAACCAATGATTAACATAAAATGAATAAATAAAATGAAAGGGAAGGTTATAAATATTAGTATTAAATAAATCTTAAAAAAAAAAGAATTGTACCAAAAATTATAAATTGACTTATAGCAGTGGTTAAAAGTATTATTCCTTACTATGGGTTGCAATTATGTAATAAAAGTTAAATAATATTTTAAAACAAGCATTCTAATTATATATATAAACTCAGATTTGATCAATTTTACCATTGTTTTAATATTTGAAATACAGGCATTCTTCATATACCTGGAGCTTAATTGTAAATATAGGGGATTTGAACTCAGACTTTCAAGCACCCATCAACTATCCACACTATTTTGTACCACTGATACACATGACCACACACATCTTTTCTACATGCGTGGTGATGTATATCTGTGGTGTGAGATAGTGTGGATAGTTGATGGGTGCTTGAAAATCATTGTTTTAAGTGGTTTTTTTTTTACTTTTTTGATTGAAAAGCTTATTCAGCTGGTAGATATCAAATTACCTCAGCTTTAACTGAAAAGGTTATTAAAATTTGAACTAGGATGCTAAAGTGTTGATATTCTATTCTAACATACAGTTTAGAGATGTATTTAAATGACCAGCCAATATATCAGTAATTGAATACTAAAGGTTGTAGAATCATTGATCATATAAAAATATATTTCTATATTATTCAATTTTTGGTAGTTCTAAAAAGAAGTAATTATATCTAGGGATACTGAGGTCTTGTTTTTTATTACTTTTTAAAATGTAATTCTGAATATAAGATATTACAATTAGGTATACATGCGCGTGTGTACGCACACATATAAATTATCTTGCAATTAATATATTTCAAACAAAGATCCTCATCAACAGCAGTCATAATAAGAACATAAAATATTTAGTTTCAATTTTAAAAATAGTTCTCTTCACTCTTCTTCGGAGTCATTTAATGTAAACCTGAGAAATCAAGGAGTACTATCTGATTGTACTATTACATCCACAATCCTAAACTAGATAATAAATTATGGCCACCTTTAATGAGAACTTTTGGCCTAATGCCCCTTACATTAGACCAACATTTTTTACTTTTATATTATCAAGCTAAATGGCAGAAAAAATGATGATAATTGCTACCAAAAATACTGTTAAATGTAAACCATAAATGTCATGTGTTTTTTGTTGCTAAATAATTATTAATCATTTTTATTAGCTTAAAAATTATTATATTTATTTTAACCACAGAATAGATTTTAATGTTTGTTTGTTTTTTTTTATTAAAAATGAATTATGGTTTTTTACTCATAAAATAAATAAATAATTTATTGCTCAGAAGTTCGTAAGAATTTTGAACACCAAAAGTGAAAGAACTGGGGTCATGATTTGTTTATCTTGAGCTCCAGAATCCATTATTCTATTACTGCACCAAGTCACATAGGACATTATAAACACGTGACTTTTTATTTATTTATTTAGCTATTTAACTCTTTTTTCTTACGTGTAAGGTTTTTTTTTTTATTTATAAAAAATCACAAATATTACTCTTAGAACTTTAAATATATAGATGTATTGTTTAAAAAATATGCAAATGGCTTCTAATAATCAAATGTTAAATACTTCAGACCTCTATTTATTTTACATATAAATGTGGATACTTAAAGGAAAACCAATACAGAGACTTCAGATCAAAGTATGAAGAGACGGATGTTCGAAATAATTAGAAGGTATTAAAATCAAAATATATGGGTGTACGAAAACTAAAAGAAAAAAGACTGAAATGGAACTAGGCTGGAAATATTGCTAAAAAAGATATTAGTTGGGCAATAATGAATCCCAATAAATTGTAAAAGACCTATGAAGAGATCATATTTGAGATGGATGAATGAAATAAAGGCAGTTTATTGGTTTGCTACGGAGAAGAAAGGCTATGGATAGAGAAACTAAATTAAACTTGAAGAGATCTACTTGCATTGTATCGATAAGAATTGAAAATGATCATAATAATGATGATGATTATCTTGTGCAGCAGATGTTATGGTAGAATGAAATGAGCAAGAACTAAAAATTTCTATCTGATTTTTAATTGAATAAAATAAATCAAATTCTAAATTTGGTAAATTGAATGAAACTGTCGTGCTAAACTTATACCTTGGATTTCCAACATTAAATAACCTCCGGAGAAAATATCCAAATGATGTTTTTTTAAATATGAAATTATTAAGTGCTAAATTTATACATTGAAGCAACGCTGGATATTATAATCAATTGAGTTTTAAATTATCAATTAATAGAAAATTAAAAGTCACGAAAAATGGTCAAGTGTTTTATTGTGGTATAACAAAGTCTTTAGTCGAAATACTTTTTTTTTTTTTTTTTTAAAAATCTGATTTCCAAAAGTATTTTCTCTTTTAATTAATCTTCTCTCACTCTTTTTCTCTCACACAGATTTATATGCGTATAACTTGATAGCTTAATTATCTTATAAAAAAATATAAAAGTACAATGTATCGTTATTTTCCTGTTATTTATTTATTTGTATTAATTTTTGATGCGTTCATTCCTGCTACGTAATTTTATTTGAGTGCAACTTTTATTTTTATTTCTATTTGAAATTACTACAATAAAAAGTGAACTTGAACAAAAAGTACAAAATTTGAGATAAATAGTGCAATTTATAGATAATATCATTGACCTAAATTGAATGACTAATAATATATACGACCGGTTACAACTATTAGTTATAGAATTTAAATAAAATAACGAAAGTTTTTTTTAAAAAGTTAGTGACCGCTTATTAAAAATTTCCACTCACTTTTTTAATATGTAGTAATACACGAATCTAAGTATATAATATATATCATGAAATACTTTGAATAACATATAATATGTTTTATAAACTACTTTGTTTGATATTGACATTTATAAAACAGGATACAAAAAATATTAAGATTACTAAAACTTTTCAAATGTATGAAAAAAAAAAAAATGTACTTCTTTATTTTGAAGTCAGATTTTAATTTAAGAATATAACCACCAATATATATATATACAAATAATTAAGTTGGGTGTCGATATTTGCAATTAGCTAATGCACATCACAATTCATTTTGTAAGAATAATTTTGATAAATGTGTATGCAGGAAGGTTGATTTCATTTTTCAAACCTTTTCTTAATAATTTTAAAGTTCAAGAAATAACATTAAATAAAGATAAGTCATTTGGATTTTTCAGATAACTTGGTGGGTTTTTACAAATAATGCTTTGAAAATTTAAGCAATATTACTAGAACTATTAGATAAAATAAAGTAGATTTAAAAATAGATGTTATAAAGATTTCAATGATTTAAAAAAAAAAAAAAGGAGAGAAATGAAGATTGTAACAAATTAGAAAAAATCAACAGATTATTTATCGAAAGGGAGATATAATAGGAGGGGGATAATGATAGAATTAAAGTTGAATAAAATGTTTTGATAGAAATAATTTAATATTAAAAAGAAAACTATCTATATGTTTCATAAGAAAGGTCTTTAATAAATGTGTTTTTATTTATAAATCTGATATTTAGACAGTTACTAGAAGAGCAATGCAAAGAATTTAGACTAAACAGCAAACAATAAAAAATAAATAAATTGAGACTAACATAGACATTATAAAAGCAAATTATGTAAGTTAGAAAATAAATAGCTCTCATTGACCTCATTAAAAAATTAAGAGTTGGAATAGAAGAGAAGATAATAGTCAGACAGTTGAATTCTTAAACAAAATCATAAAAATATACCACTGTAGGAAAAGGGTAAATAAAATAACAAATGTTTATTAGAATGAGTAGAGAAAGTAAAACTATTTAGAATGATTTTTATCCAGCAGTGGAATTGTATTGATGATGATAGAATATTTACATTTTTATACACTAATATTACTAAAGATTTCATTATTGATATAAGATAAAGTGGCTCTAAATATACTATTGCAAGATATGTAAATTTCTAAAATGTCTTCATAGAGGAACAATAAAAGAGAAGACATCTTTTTATCAGACTGGGCAATTATCAACCATAGAAAATTTTCAATGTTTTAGTTTCTCACTAAAAGTAGCCAAATATTTATTCATAAAGTAATAACAGAATGCCTAGGCCAGGAGTCCCCAACCCTATGCCTGTGGGCACCATGGTGCCCACAGACCATTTTACGTATGCCCGCCACTATCCGAACACGATAAAAAATTATTTATCTGATAAAAATAAATTTAATTTTTAAGATTTTTTATAAATTATTGTATTATATTATAATCAAATTGTAAGTCATACTATACTTTTACAGGGTAAAAGAGTCTATCATTAACAATATCCAACTATAAATTTACATTGAAAAAGAAATGGTACCCGCCATCTGACCAGTATTATAGAATGTGCTCTTAAGTGCAAAAAAGTTGGGGACCACTGGCCTAGGCTTTGAAGTGGCTACATAAAAAATCTGAAGTAGATGTATAATCAGTATATTGCAAAATCTTTTATTCATCATTAATAATGATGTTTATTAAATATCTATCAGCAAATTATGTTTTATTTTAGTATTTTTAGTTTTTTCAATTGTTAATTTATTATTGTATCTTTCTGGATACTTATACACTTTTGCAATATTTTTTAGAATTTAATTTATAATTATATTTAATTTGGGATTACATATACTAGAAATCAATAATGTTTTATCTTTCATTTTAAGTGAAATTGTATGAACGTTTCTAAATATAATAGTCAATGTGCAGGGTTGTCTGCCCGTCCTCTCCATATCTATGTTTTCAATAAAAAAATATGAATAAAATACATTTTGAAAAAAAGTATTGATTAAAAAACAAACAAACAAACAAACACACAAAAAAAATAGAAATTAATAAAAGATAAATTTTGTATTTTTTTTTTGTTAGAGTGTAAATCCTGTCATCACAAAGCATGATAATGGATGCTATCTTTTTTAGACAAATGCCATATCTCTACATTGACACCCTTAAGACATTATATTTTTTGAAATTCATTAATAATTTTCATCATAAATAGAATAAATATAAAGTATACAAAGTAATAGGTTTTATTATATTTTTGAGGAGTGAGTGATTTTACTATGTGCAATTTTTAAATAATTTTATTATTTGTATGTACATATTATGAACACATGATGTTAAAAATATATACAAAATTCATCTATTTTTTATTAATTATTTTTAATGTTTTAAATAAATAATTTTGAAATTAAAATGAATATTGTTATATAAATGTTACACCTACATGTTATTCTGAGTATTTAATGTGAGATTGTCACTATGGTTGCTTTGACTTGGCTTTAATTCATTCTTTTACTATTATCTTTAGCATTTATGGTTTTGGGTTCATTTAATGAAAAAAAAAATGGAAATAAAATAATATTGAGTTATTAATTTTAAAATAGAAAAACCTAATAGAAATGAACCAACATCACTTTGATAGGTAGTTTTTGTTTTGTGCACCCAGGATTACTTTAAGAGTTTTTGAGAGAACTAATGTTTTTGTTTTGTTTTTAAAAATGAAAATCCCTAATTTTGCAAATATTTGTGTAATATTTATTTTTGAAAAAAATAATGTAATTATATTTAGAATTTATTTAAAGAGATTTATTTTTAGAAGAAAACAAATCAAAAGAAATCAAAACACAACTGCAACTTATAATTGTCCAAAAACAAAGCACATTCGTATTGAATGTAGCCACTATTTTTGTAATTCTTAAAATTAATACATTGTACAGGTTTAAACCTGCATTTTTATATATGTAATATATGCGGGGTTCGAACTCAGACTTTCACATGACCCACCACTCTCAGTGCCATCTCATATTACTGACCCACCTGATCACACACATGTTGAAAAGATAAATAATCACCAATATACGTATTTCATGCTAAACCAGCAATCATCAGTTGGTCTAGATTACTATCCTCACACACATATATAATCAGTACTCAGCTTTATATTAAGATAGCCAATCTTTATACTTTAATGGACAGGCTTCAAACTATTCCAACTCACAACTCTTTAGCCTTCCATTTCATTGAAAATCTGATGATGGAATGTTCAAAGCCCTTGATAGTGTGAACATTCCATCATCAGATTTTCAATGAAATGGAAGGCTAAAGAGTTGTGAGTTGGAATAGTTTGAAGCCTGTCCATTAAAGTATAAAGATTGGCTATCTTAATATAAAGCTGAGTACTGATTATATATGTGTGTGAGGATAGTAATCTGGACCAACTGATGATTGCTGGTTTAGCATGAAATATGTATATTGGTGATTATTTATCTGTTCAACATGTGTGTGATCAGGTGGGTCAGCAATATGAGATGGCACTGAGAGTGGTGGGTCATGTGAAAGTCTGAGTTCGAATTCTTAAAATTATAAGTAGAACTTTAAATTTCAAATAGAATTTTTATTAGCTTTGTCAAACTAAATTAAAACGAATTAAATTTCCTTAATTTAATAATTTTGTCAGCATGTGATAATCATCCAATAAAATTATTATTCTGATTATGTATTTCATTTTATTAGTTTTTTTTTAATTTGAAAAGTTCAAATATTTTAAAAAATTTTTTTTATTTATAAATTTAGTTCTAAGAAATAATTCAGAATTTGTGAAAACATAAATAAATGAATAAAGATAAATTTGATAAAAATAAAAATTTGAAAATTTAATGCAACCAGCCTCTAGGAACTGTCGAAAAGATATCAACTGCTGAAATCTATGTGTATGTGTGTATCTTAAAATATATAAAATTTACTATGACAGTGACTTTTGGTATCCACGAAGAACTGCTATTAAATTATATAGGTACAAAGAACAACATTGGGAGTCTGACATTGGGAGTCTGAAATGCTATCAATTTTTAGTTTCAGCTAGAGTAAAATTTAATAGATGTTAATAATATTGTGTTGAATTTAATTTTTTTATACCTATTGGATATCAGAATGACATTTAAAGTATTATTCTTGCTGTGTGTGTATATATGTCAGAACAAAAAGTGTTACTGTATTAAAGAAGTACTACGTCAAAACAGGGAGTGTTAATGTGTTAAAGAAGACAAGTAAATATAGAAATAGAAAATGGATTTAGCAGGCAATTAATGAACTAACAAATAATAGAGAAGAATAGAAGCTTTCTCTGAGGACCATGCATGGCTTCAACCCAGTAGAATCCCTGCTGAAGGTGAAGAAGGAGATTTAAGTATGAAAAAGGCTGCCCTGGTCTATATTACAATTTCTGTATGCCTTGTGGCTAATTGTAACTAATGATGACTAACTTTTATCTATAATATAATGTATTATAATTACATGTAAGTAATTGCCATATGTATATGAATATATAAAAATACTATCAATTCCATTGTATAAATTAATGCTTACTGTTATTATTAATTCTCATGTCCTGATTTTTTATTATGCTAATTAACCAACTGTATAGCAAAATTTGGCACATATGTATAGGCAATTGAGAAAAAAAGACTAGATTGGCTCATTTAGACAGTGAACTGGAGAAATCCAGATTGGTACAGTCACACAGTCAATTGAAAAAAAAAGAAGTCAGACAGTCAATTGAAAAAAAAAAGAAGAGCATGAACTTAAGAGAATTGAGACACAAAAATATGAAGCATAAAGCAAGTAATAGGCACTTAAGAATTAATAAGAGATAAAGAATATGGCAACTATTCAGGCATAGGATTATTCAATGGTGGATACCCATGTGAGTTGTATATCTAAATATTTTGTAGGTAATAAGATTAAAAATATCACTAAAGTCACCACTCTGTTGTCTTTTGGGGTCCAAGATTGATTGACATTACAACCTGATGACCCTGAAACTTTAACTTATGCTGAAGTTATTAAATGGCTAAATAATCATTTTAGTCTTAAACCATCAAAACATATTGCCAGGCTACACTTATATAACAGACACCAAGTAAATGGGGAAGGTTACAGAGCTTATGATATGGCATTAATAGACTTGGATAAAAACTGTGTGTATGGTGATTATTTAGATGAGGCATGAGTGATGACAGACTCCATCAGCATTGTTGGCCATATCTGAGTTAATCTATACAGAAGAAATTTCAAAAAAGGAATTACTTGTGAGTTAGTAATCACTAATGCAAAAGAATTTCAAAAGTCAGATGTGGGTAGCCTAAACTGAATGCCAATCTTAAAAATGAGCAGAGAAGAAAGGAAAACTCAAATTGGGAGTGTTTTCACTGCAGAAAGGCTGGTCATCTCGCATGTGAGTGCATCAGCAAGAATACGAGATGTAACAATTGTGAAAAAATGGGTTACTTATGAGGGTTTGCCACACCAAAACTAAACATTTAAAGAAACAAAATGACAAATTTATGGATGTCTCACAGAAATCCATAAAGCTGAGATAAACAACAGCAAATAAATAATGCTGAACAAAATACAAGTAGAAAACATAAAGGATAAATTTCCCAAATTATTTACAGCAAAACAAGAAAAATTAAACACAAAAACTATTGAGGTCAACTGTCATGAGTGAACAAAACCAACTCAAAGTAAATATAGAAAAGTTCTAAGATTCTTGAGTGGGAATAAACTTTTTAGATTATGGGAAACCAGAGTCAATTAAAAGTAAAACTGTTGCAGTCTGTACTCTGGAGATCACAGAACATCAAATGCTGATTGTTTTGATTAGAAATGGATGGCCAAATAGACACTCACTCTATCTAAACTAATCACTATGGATGACTCATCAACAATTGTCAATGTCCAATGTATATATTGTAAGTGGTGATTAAGTTTGATTTCCACCCATAGGCCATTAAAACCTATTAAAAATAATTCACCAAGGATATCCTGGCATTATGAGGATAAAAGCTCTTGCTCATAGCTATGTGTGTTGGTTATGCATGAGCAACAACATAGAAAAACACATAAAAATGTGCAGACCTTGTCAATCTATTGCAAACTCACCCAAGAAAAAGGATTCACCATGGCCTAAAGAAAATAGACAGTGGAACTGCATATATATTGACTCTTGTGGTCTAATAGGTGGCAACATTATATTTGTATTAGTAGATTTTGCCTCAAAGTGAGCAGAATATAAACTTATAAAAATATGAGTACAAATAAAGCTATACACACTTTAAAAAAATCTTTGCATACCATGGTTCTCTGGATGTACTCATTTCCAATAATGGAACCAGGCTCACTTTGGAAGAATTTAAAGTCTTTTTGGAAAAGTAGGGAATATGATTTGTACTAGAACCACCCTACCACCTCAAGTCAAATGGAATGATAAAGAAGGCAATGCAACAGATGAAATTAGCACTAAATAGACTAAATTACTCCAAGCATAAAAGAAACTCTAAATGTAGTGATGCTGCACCAACACATCATGCCATCTACAGCCACTGATAAAGTACCAGCAGCAATATTGATTGGAAGGAAATTGAAAAACAAATTTCCACCCTCCCAACAAAGGAGAAACAGCCAACAAAAATTTTAGAAAATAACTACACTGCTGGTAAAAGGGTGTGGTGAAAGTGTGGGTTGAGAACCAAATAATGAAAGTAATTTCAAACCACCTTATATAAGTGCAAATCTCCAAAGGAATTATCTACATATGCTATATAAATCACATTGCAAAACATTGGGCTGAAACAAATGTGGAATGCTGAAAGTTGTAAGAACCTGACCAAAACTGAAAAAACACCCAACAAGATTGTGCAGAGACTTATACTGTTACTGAACCAGAGGAAGAATCTGATACAAGGGCCCCACAACAAAGTACTACAGAATATCAGAGTACTAAAAAACTTCAATATCAACACCAAGACCCAGCTTATATATTTGATACTCTAGAGGAAATAAAAAAAACAGACTGCAGAGTTTTTCAGGAGTAGGAAGGGTAGTGCTGAGTGTGTGTTGGAACAAGAAGTGTTAATGTGTTAAAGAAGACAAGTAAATATAGAAATAGAAAATGGATTGAGCAGGCAATTAATGACCTAACCAATGATAGAAGAATAGAAGTTTTCTCTGAGAACTGGGTATGTTCTATAAATACCTGATAGCTATTTATTCTGTGTCTTCTACATTGGTGAAAATAGGCATCCAGAAGCTGAATGGACTTCAACCTAGTAGAATCCTTGCTGAAAGGGAAGAAAGGGGATTTGGCTATGAAAGACTCTGCCTCACTCTATATTATAATTTCTATATGTCTTATAGCTAATTATAACTAATAATGACTATACTAACTTTTATCTGTAAAATAATGTATTATAATTATATGTAACTAATTACTATATGTATACAAATATATAAAAATACTATCAATTCCATTTGTACAAATTAATGCTTATTGTTATTATTAAATAATAAATAATCAAACATACTTGTGTCCTCATTTTTTATTGTGCTAGTTAACTCAAAATATATAGCAATGCATAAGTTAGCATTGGCATCAATCTCTCAAGCCAATAAAATGTTCATTGGAAATTATATGCACATTTTTGAATAGCATACATTTTTTTTAAATGTAAACACTACAAATATGCAAGGAAGTAAATAAACATTAATAATTATACAATAGTACACAAAATTATCCTTACTAAGATTAAACAATATACTTCTTGGACAATTTCTTACTGTTGCAAAAAATATATATATTGCATTTAATATAAACACTACTAGTTTCATATAAAATATTTCACAATAATGGCTTTTGTTATCATGATTAAATGGTATGATTACAACTGCAATTATTTACTTTAAGGCATCTATTGGAGTATTTTTTTTTTTTTCATATGTCATAGCATCGACCGGGACGCGAACCCACAACCGTCTGCAACCAACTACTTGCTTGCATGGTGGCTGTGGCTGTGATACCTCTCGGCTAACAACGCAAGACTATTGGAGTATTTTATGCAAAAAAATCTTGATAAATTAAAAAACAACAACAATATATAAAGTTATAAACAATTAATCTAAATGTCCAAAAAACGTTTGCCAAAATCATGCGATCAGGTTGCAAATTTTGTATTGAGGGAACTGTGTAATGTGGCAGTGTAACATTTGTTAAATAAAAAAATAGTTTGCATTTTTTTGCTAACTAATGTTAAACGTTTTCCAAAGAAAAAGATTGTATATAAAATTTGATTTGACAATGGAATAAAGGTTCAGTCACATGGCTGTGAAGCAGTCCCCCATTTATTAACTTTAGTGTTGCTACTATGAAAGATGAAAGATAGCTTTATCAGAAAAATATTGATACCAGAAATTTGTTATTTGAAGTGATAGTTAAATCCATATGGATAATTATTTTATGTTATATAGAATAACAATTGATAAAGATGTATTTTTAAATAATTATTAAAACCTTATTTAATAGTTGTAAGAAAGCAACAACATTTTTCTGCAGTTCATGTATCACTATAAAATACATAATAAATACTAAGTACTAAACCAAAGTACTTAAACATACTCAAATTTATAAATAGAATGTATTTTTAAGACGTGAAGATTAAACTATTTAGATATAATTTGACCAATGAAAATGTATTTGGAATCAAATTTAGATTTGAAAAGTTATTAGCAATGATTCATTGGGAAAGGAGTATTTTGAACTAAATTTAAAAATTGACATTGTTGAAATATGGATTTTTTTCTGCAATTAAATTGAAAAAGAGTGTTTAAATAATTCTGTGGAATGCAAGATAGCTATTTCTGAGAAACGTCTTAGAAGATATAATGCATTTAGTATATTTATATGTATATATAAATATTGTATTTTTAATCACGTATTTATCTCGAATAGAATCGCCTTCAAGTTAAGGTGTAACTTTTTTTTCTTCTAAAGGTTAAATAATATTAACTCTACTGTTTTTATTATTTAAATAGAAAATTCAATCTGTTTGTCACGTCAGATTTTAAAACTACGTTGACACCAATATAAATCTTTTAAGAAATTAAGACATTATAAATTATTTAATACCTCATTTTAAAGTTTTCCGTTATTACTAATACAATCTTCTGAATCTGAGACAAGGTCACACATTAGAATTCAACGCATTGTACATATACATAAATACGTAGAAATTATTTAGCCAGCAGTCTAACTCTTACGACAGCTGTCAGCATCTCTCACAATCATCTTTGTAGCTTAAATCTTGGTTATATATAAAAAAAATTGATGTAGTGTTTCTTCTGTTTTATGTTAAGTGAATCATTCTAGCAGTAATTTAATTATTAAAATATATGCTTCCAATGCAGATTTTTTCAGTGGAAGCTAAATTTTTATAACTTTGTTGCAATTTTATCTAATATTAAATGGTTATTACGTATTAAAAATTCCAATTTTAAACAGCTGACTGGACAGCAGATTTTTATATTTTAATTACATAAAAGTAATTAGAGAATTAAAAACGAGAATTAGAGATCTTTTCAAATAATTGCCATATACATATAAAATCAACACATTTCTCTGATTTTCAAAACGTTTAAATTTTTATTCTAAGTGCAATATGTATTTTAGAACAAACTTGTGAATGATTTGAAAATGTGATTTAGTTTTGGATATGGAATTTGACTTTTGGCCCATAAATATTGTTAATAACACATAATTTGTAACAAATCAGATTAAGTAAGATATAAGATACAGACAAGTGAGAAGATTAAGAAATATAAAAAATACCACACACACATATATATACACAATGATAAATAATATTTTAAGATTGTATAAATATAATGTCATGTGAAATTTACCAAGTCTATTTTAACTAATAAGTGAACTGCCCTCTAGCAGCTACATTCAGTAACTTTTTACAATATGAAGATGGACCTTGGACATAGATATTTTTATTTATAGTTAATCAGAACAATAACAGTCAGAGATCAAATTTAAATCAACCTGTGTATTTTTAGTAAATTGAACTGATATTAAATTTATTCTTCTGGATAACTCTAAATAAAAGGATCAAAAATATGGTAAGAAGTGGTCGACTCCATTTTCTTACTATTAAAAGTTATTGAACATGACAGGTGAAATATACAATAAAACAATAATAAGTACTACTAAAGGGTATAAATGATATCACTATTTAAAAGAATTGCTGTTTCTCTGTGCTAGATGATTATAAGGATTGTATTTAAATTATATGATTTTTGTTAAATATTATATCATTGAGATGAAGCTTTAGAAAAGAAAAAGGAGTAATATTATATGCAATATTTGAAACTCATCTCTCATTACTCTGATGTTCTAATAAAAAGAATTTCTGAAATTAGTATTAGTGTTTATGGAAAAACTTTTTCTGAAAGTATTACAATTTTTCATTATTTTTCATTCCATTATGCATTGATTTGTATGAAACTATATAATACCATTTATATGTTCTTCAAACACTTTTTACAATGTAATCAAATAAAATTTATTTCTTCATATTTTCTTAAAGTTTTGACTTGCCAGTTGTTTTTATTGAAGCTACAGTATTTAAATATATGATTATGCAACAGTACTTCATCATCATCAATCATTATAAATCCATTGCAGGATGAAGGTCTCTCCATTCCATCCATCTTCTCTGATCTTTAGCTTCTCTTCACCACATCATCCCTGCATACTTTCTTATTTCATCCATCCATCTCATATGTGGTCTCTTTTTGGGTCTTTTACAATTTCTTGGAATTCAGTGTAAGATTTCAATTGTTCATCCAGCCCAACTCCAATTCAGTCTTTTAATTTTTTTTAGGTCACTAAGACCTGTTTGTTCTCTTACCCATATATTGCATTTTTCGATCTCTTTTTTTTTACTCACAACATGCATCTCTCCAATATTTCTTTGAGTGGTCTGAAGTCTCTATTGCTCTTCTATTAAATGTCCAAGTCTCAGATTCATAAGTAAGCACTGGTAAAACACATTTTTTAAAAACCCTCCTTTTCAAACACATAGGCATATTTCCTTTTAGTATTAAGTTATTTCTACCAAAAGCACTCCAACCAAGTTTAATTATATGATTAATTTATTCCATTATGTTTCCATCTATATTAATAATCTGACCAAGGTATTTGTAACTGTTAACTTCTTCTAATTCATCATAATCAATCTTTATTTTCATATTTTGAGAAAATCCATTAAACATTACTTTAGTCTTTTTAACATTTATCTTTAGTCCTACTTTCCTACTTCTATCTGATAACTCCTGCAACATTTCCTGCAGTTCTAAAGCATTATTTAAAAAAAAACAACAACAACTATGTCATCTGCAAAATCTAAATGACTTAAATAATCTGCATTTACTTTCACTCCTTTAGCTTCTGATTTTAATCTACAAAATACTTCTTTCAGCACTGTTGGAAAAAAGTTTTGGCAATATGGAGTCACTCTGTCTTACACCCATCTCAATGTTGACTTTCCCAGCATCATTATGTAATCTAATTATTGCTGTGACACTTTTATAAATATTCTTTAAAATATGAGACTATCCTGGATCTATACCTTGATGATCCAATTCTTTAATCACCGAAGAAATGTTTATAGAATCAAATGCCCTTTCATAATCTACAAATCCAAAGCTTAATGGCAACTCATATTCATTTGTCTTTTCTATAACTTATCTCAATACCTGGATATGATCTACGATACTAAAATGACTTTTAAATCCAGCTTATTCTTTTGGTTGGTGGAAGTCCAATGTTCTCTGTAGATGAGTATTATCTTGGTAAAAATTTTGTATAAAACTGATAAAAGGCTGATATATCTGTAATTTCTAATATCTTCTTTATCATCTTATTTAAATATTAATATTAATACTGCATTCTTCCAATCATCTGGTACATCTTTATCATTTAGACATTTGGTATATAACTTTGCTAAAAAAAATTCTATTTCTTCATCTGCTTCTTTCAATATATCAATTATAATTCCATCATTATCTGGAGTTTTTCCTTTTTTCATAAATTTAATTGCATATCTCACTTCTTCATTTAAAATTCTAGGCAATTCGGAAGATATAATATATATGGGAGGTACTTGTTCTTTATTACTATATAATTCTTGATAGAAGTCTTCTACCCATTTCATGATGTCATCTCTCTTTTTAGTAATAATTCCATCTTTTTTTTCTTATTGCAGATATAAATTTCTTACTAATACCAAAATATTGTTTTACACTCTTGAGACTTTCATTCTTTTCCACAGCTTCCCTTACTTGTTCACAGTTATACTTTCTTATATCATTTTCAACTCTTTTCTGCACTATTTTACAAAATTCGAGATATTAAATCCTTTTTAATGCATCATTTTTGTATATCTTCATATTCCTTCTTTTCTTCATAAATTCTCCAATCTCAAGAGAAATTTTATTGGTCAATTGCTGCTTTTTCTACCAGCTATCTTTGTTGCAGTTTTTAAAAGTGTATCGCTTATTTTCCTATTAATTTCATTCAAATCTGAATCATGTTCAAAATTTACTAATACTTGAAACTGATTTGTAAGTTCTAATTACAGTCTCATGTGCAATATACTTTACAGTTGTTATTTTTCACATCTAGTTCACTTGGTACATTTTTTTTGAGATTATGATTCGACATTTCACATAACAATTGGTACAACATATTTTTTAGCCCAGCAGCAAATTTACATTGTTTAGCCAATGTTGTCAGTATTAAATTATAATCATAATAATGTTTATGAGATAACTGTTTTCTCATTCTAAAATGTAAGTAAGTCACCCATTTAGTCATCTATACTGATTGAAAATACACATCTAGAATTTCAATTTATGTGGAATATTCTTGGAATTCATAGGATCACATAGTTGTTTTTCTATTTGTAGAACAGCAAAAAATAAAAGAGTAGATTATTTGACTTTGTCATCTTCAACTTTATTTATGATCATACAATGCTCAATGTTCTTGATATACATATCTCATGACACTGCCTTATTTATGCTGAATTCATGAATATTTAGACTCATTAATGCCATCATTAATGTCTACCATTTGTTTTGGTTAACATGCAGATTAAATATTAATTATTGACATGCACCATTCTGCTATTGCTTACAACACTGCTATCACTATTGTCACAAATAGGTTCCACTGTAAACTGCAAAAGTCTTCTTTGTATTCAGGAGTATTTCTAATGACAGCAGCCAAGCAAGCATCAATTTTTTATAAATAACTAAGACAAAACTTTTAAAACTCAGCAAGATTATTTATATGTGCTGATAAAATGAAAATAATAATAATATAATAGTGGAATTTATTTTACTTTTGGAAATTGATTAATAACAATCTAACATTTGAGATAAAGTATTCTCACATATTGCAAATATATGATATAGTCCATTAACTTGGGTTTCCATTAACTTGTTTTTACAAACACAGTAAAATAAATTAGCAGACAGAATCTTCATATCAATTTGAATTACTTTTACTTAGGCTAACCAATTTCCATTTCCTACAAATTTTAAATGTATACTGTAACCAGTTGGATTACATGGCACACAACAACATAGTTGTGTGTGTACACATATATATATAAAGTCAAAGAAAAGAAGAAATGAACACAGACAAATTTTTTTAGATAGTTTTCTACAGTCATTGGGAATAAAAATAATAAATAAAGGGTTAAATAACTCTGAATTAAAAACAGAATTTTATTATAAATTAAAACATTTAAAAAGGTTTAATAAATATTATTTGTAATTCTGATTTTGAATTTAAAAACATGCAGGTCAAACTAATAATTATAAAATTTCTATTATTTATTTTTGAAATCTTTTAATTAATTGTTAAATTTCTCTATCTAAGTAAAAATATGTGACAAATTTCAAACTTGTTTTCAAAAGGCATTAGAAAGATAAAAACACTTTTTAATTAGATGTTTTTATCATCCAATCCAAGGCTATAAAAATTTGGATAAAAATAATATTTTAGTCTGGATAATAGTTTTTGAAAAGTTCAGTCAGGTTTATATTTTTGACAAAGTTGGCTAAGAGCTAGCTGCAAAGTTTTGTCACAGTTTGCTGTAGTTGCCAGTAATTAGCTAGCCAGGAAGGTGGCTGCCAGAATTATGCAGAAAACTGCCTGAAGATGTAAGGAATTCAAGGAAGCAGTGGTCTACTAATTTACTATGCTGGAGTTTTAATTCACAAGCAGCCAGGGTCACTTCAAATGGATCAATTAACCTGTTAAATATGTTATAGAAGACAGTTTGCTGGCCTGAAGCTTACCAAATCATACTCTAAATGGAACCAACTGCAGAACAACCCTTATCTGGACCAAAAACTAAGCTTATCAAGTTTAAAATCCTTAAATTGACTTTTAAATTTATAACTTAATAACTTAAAGTAAAACAAACAAATAATTTGTTTGAATCAAACATCTAAAAGAAAGACATTTTGATATATATATATTTACAGAAATTGTTTTTAGTAATTCCTTAAAAATGATATTAAAAATATAACTTGTCAAGCATTGGTGGCTGAGTGGTCAGAATAACTGCCTTACAAGCAGTTGTCGCAGGTTTGCTTCCTGGCCGATGCTTTCAAACATGAATATATATATATATATAACTTAAAATACAAATAATATTGCTTGAATTATAATTAAGAGTCAAGAATAATTCATTGACCATCGTGTTTTAGACTATAAAAAAAAGAGACATTTTAAATTTAAATAACTTTTATCTTACTGTCTAAAAAGTTGATAGTATATACTTTTTTTTTAAAAAAAAACAACTCATCAATAAAGAGTAGAACTTACTCTAAAATAATGAATGAAATTTATATATTTTCAACAAAGAATAATTGTGAAAATAATTTTTAATAATTGTATTATATCAAATTAAACTATGTCAAGGCTTGTCAAATAGGACATATATGTAATATTCAATCATTTTTTAAATTTTTTATTAAATGTCAATTGAAATAGATTCATGTATGCAGATTATATATATATAGGTGTTTTGAGTAAACCTATTGGTACATATATGTAAACCCATGTGTTTTATATCATTTAAAAGTGTTAACTAAAAATGTTTGTTTTGTAACAAGTCATATATGTTCAGAAATTACATGCACACACATATATGTATGTGTATATATGTCAATTGTAATGCAAATGTTAATGTGTTTCAGATAGACACATATGTAAAATTTTAATCACTTTTAATTACTAAATGTCAATGCAAAATTCTAAATTGTATTGCATTCTGTATGTGTATATATATATATATATCAAACACATAGATAAATTTTAATCATTTTTAAGTATTAAATGTCACTTCAAAAATGTTCATTTTATATTCAGCCACATGTCTGTGTGCTTTGGTTTTAAATACACCTATTGGAACATATATGTAAATCACTGTAATAACTTGAATTTTGTAAATCACTTATATGTAAATCACAATGAGATAATTTTTTTATTGTATGTTAATCAAAATCAGAAGGCTTAATTGATATGTGCCTAACCTTATTCTAAAGACCTTAACATCATTTTTATATTGTAATTAATAAACTTGAATTCAGTTGTTAAAATAGTATTAACTTGTTCTTCTGAGGTAAATTTATGTATAATGGCTGATTATATGAATGGGGATGTATTTAGTGGTTTGGGTATCCAGTGATGATCAATTATCATTCTGGTTGGCACATGAGATTATATTCTTTAAAGCCCATGCACTACATTTTATTTAGTTTAGTCTTATTAAAAATTAAGTTTTAATGGTACTAAGTGGCCAGAGTATTTATGATAATCAGCATGTTTTAATGTTCCAGTATTATTGTTTAAATTTTATGATTCAGTATTTTGGTGGATGAGCACTTAGTTGGTGCATCCAAGTTATGTTTAGATAATTGTCTAAGCTGGCAAAGGCTCAGTAGTTAGCCTGGTCTACCAAAGACTTATTTCCAATCCAGTCATAAGATCGGCTGTTGATTTATTGTATTGATGTATTTTGAATGTGGATCATTTATGATGATGAATCATTATTGTGTATTACTTTTATAATCGATATATTCTGGTTGATATACCTTTAGTTGCTCTAAGGAGTGTCTGGATGATCTCTCAGAGATCTCTCTTGATCTCATGCTCTCTCTTGATATATAAAATTGTTTATATATATATTTTTGGATATGAACCTTACTTTAATATCTCTTATATCTTTTCTTAGTTATATTTTATTTGAAATATTGTTGACTTAGGGTTGATGATGATTTTTGCCTTCACTCCACGTTTACCTCCAATCCTACCCCATTCCATTACAATACATATGGCTCTGACTTAATCTCTGTTTTTTCCTTCTTTTCAAGAAACTTCTTTTTCTCTCAACCTGCAGTCCTTTGCAACTGTTCCCTGTTTATTTTTTAATAGAATACATTAATTAACATATGATAGCCTCATTTATTTATTCATTAATTATACTGTATGTTAATTTTTTAGAGTGCACATTTTATTGGTAATATTAACAATGTACTATCTACATGCAATTACAAATTTTCAATAACTTTATTTACAATAACATATATGCATACAAACAGTCCAATTACAATGTGAGTAATAAGTTCAATAAAGAAAGGCTATTCATTGGTTAAAGAATCAAAAACCATTAAAAAGAAAGTGCTATCTGCTGATATCAAGAGAGAGAAGGAGAGGGGAAAGGGAGGGAGAGGGAGAGAGAGGGGGAGGAAGAGGGGAGGGAGAGAGGAGGAGGGAAGAGAAAGAGGGGGAGGGGAGGGAGCGGGAGAGGGGGAGGGAGCAGAAGAGAGGGAGGGAAGGAGAGGGGGAGGGAGAGAGCAATTATTACCAACAGTGTAATGACATGGAAGAATTTTGTGTCAGAACTATAAATGACACAACAACAAAAAAAATTCATTATGCAAAAGCAATAAAATCAGTTGGAAAGTCATATATAATTAAATATAAGAAAGATAAGGATAACCACTTTCTTAGAAATGATGTCATAATTTTAGATATTTTGAGTGAAGGAGATCAAAATATAGGGGGGAAAATTAAAGATAAAAATGTACACAAAGTGTCTATATAAAAGTAAATCAAATAACTGATAAAATGCAAGCATTGCATTAATCTCTCCTATCCATTTAATGAAAAATGGATTTTTTTTTCAGTGATCTTTGTGAAAGGACACTGTTTATAATAATCATTTAAATATTACCATTGTTTTTAATTTTCAACTATGATGAGTTTTAAAAATGACATTTACACCAACCTCTTTTGACTTCTTTCATAGATTCAAACTGCTCTAAATAATAAAATAAGCAAATAATAGAAACTATTCACTGTTTTTCTAAATATATATTCCACATACATATGCACAGGCTCACATAAGACACATCTTTATACTGTAAAATAATATTCATTTATTTTATCTGATTTTTATTTAACTCTTTTGTAATCTTGATGCCATAACATCAAACCTTTATTTTAGTTATTTTTTTAAATTTAATTTTTTGCCTAAATTTTGAACTGGTAATATATGATTTACGATTGTCCCAATATATATATATAATGAAGTAACAGCAGTGATAATATACATATATATGACATGACCCATGAAAACAACAAAAACATTCTTTTATTATTATTATTATTATTATTATTATTATTATTATTAATAATAATAATAATAATAATAATAATAATAATAATAATAATAATAATAATAATAATAATAATAATAATAATAATAATAATAATAATAATAATAATAATAATAATAATAATAATAATAATAATAATAATAATAATAATAATAATAATAAATCATTTTTATATTTATAACTTCTTGTAAGTTTTCTTAATTGTTTTCCATAAGATATTATAAAATCATACTTTTACTCCAAGAATGCCTTTCTTTGATTACATTTTCTGGACTGTCACATATAAGCACTAATGGAAGAAATTTTGAATCAATTTTATACAATAATAAAAGGTTATGCCGCTGTTAACCATAATGTGATAGGAATTCAAAGTTATTTGTAATAACCAAATAATACTTTTGTCTTATAGAAGCAATTTTTAAATTAAATTCACAAACTAATACAATACAATTTTATAAACCATGTGTTAATAGTTAAATATATTTATAATATTATAAAGCATTTTATCACACATCCTGAATAAATTACCTAATATAGAAAATTTACTATTGTTATCAAATGGAACTAGAGTTTTATAAAAATTATTATATATCAGTAAATTATATATATATATCAATAAGATAAAAGTAATATTTTGATTTAGTTTGCTTCATATTTTTGTAGTATATATATATTAGATATATGGTAATTTCCAGTAGAACAAATCTATTGATAAATTTGTATAATTGATTCTTTATTGACAAAATTAAAACCTGTTTTAACATATCAATATTAGCAATTATTATACAATTTCTTAGACAGGATGTAAAGATAAAAAAGAAAACCAATTTTGTTCCTGATGCCTGCCCAAAAATTATGAAATTTATTTGTTTTCAATGATTAATATAATTCATTTAAAACTTTAAAGAGCATTAGTCATTTAAAAATGATTTCATTTAAAGCATTCGATTAAAATGATTTTTTTCTCTCTGTTTCTTTCCCTCTTTTTATAATCTCACTACATATCAAATATCAATAAATAAAAAAATAAAAACTATAGACAGCTTACAGCATAGCCGTCATCTTCAGTAACATTATTGTAAAATGCTACTCAGGATATTAGTCATGTCATAAGCAAGCTATACTTTTTATTTATTTATTAATATAGTGGTATCTGAACATTGTAAATTTATTCTAGTATTATGGCTATTTTAAATTCAGGAAAAAGATGAATAAGGACACACACACAAAAAAAAAGTTAAAAATAAGCTTAAGATCAAACCATAAAACATCGGAATATGACTTTTAGTATAGAGATGTGTCTTTTTAACTTCTGTAATAAATATTTTATCCTAAAAAAACTTTTCTTAATAAAAGTTACCCGTATTGCACTACTTTAGAGTAACTTTGATATAATATTTATAATACAAAACCATGTTCAAGTTTATGAAAATTTTCTTTTTCTAAAAAAAAATCTCTTACTATTATTATTTTCCCTAAGCCTCATACAGTGGAAAATGCATTGTGCAATAATAGATTTAATATCCAACCATTTAACAAGCTATGGAACACATAATTGGTCTTAAAAATGCAATTACAGTCTTATAATATTATGATGTAACTGTTTCACACAATAAATTGACAAATGACATACAACTTATTTGGTAAAAGTAGTTGTGACATTATAACATAACAACCATCTCTCAGTTTAAATGTTGCATACAATGAAGTTGTGTTGATTCCATTCTCAAGCTGATAATCAGATAAGCTAAAAGTAGCTGTAAATTTTACTTCATAATGCATTTTGAATTTTTTGAACATTAATATTAGAGATTTGTTTAAACACTAATAAATTTCAGTTACGCAACCTTTGAATAAATGACAGCACAATCACAAATATATTTTAAAAGTATAATGCAGGAGCTTGAAGCCATAAGATTAAAAGTAAAAACTCCACGATTAGTTCTTTATTAGTTATTGATACCTAGTTCTAAGATCATTATCACAAACATTGTATATTAAGTTGAACTAAATAAATATATTTATTAAAATCACTTTTTATTGCAAATTCCCAGTTTTGGTGTCTGAGGTTTTTCCTCAAAATAAATAAAAATGCTTTGGTTGGCAGGGGAGTTAAACTTTAGCAGCCAAGAAGTTCTATAGCCTGGAAATGTGGCCGCATGTTATATTTCTTATAACTGTGGTTTGGTTATAGATATCATTGGTGATTTTCACCTTCTGTATTTGACTTCTCTGCTTGTCGGGCTGGTGTGCTGCAATATTAAAAGTGCAGCTGAAGTGGATCGAGATTTAATACTAATTAGTTTTCGTTTTATAATTCAAATAGTTTCTAGTTTTAAGTGTTATAATCAGAGTGATCTCTCTCCCATCTGGTTCAATATCAAATGCCTAATCAAATAATCATTGAACATCACAGTTTTTTCTGCATTTGCCTGGAAACTAAAATCATGTCTTTAATACCTTTTGATTTTCTGAAATCACCCTAGCTCTGATAACCAATCATTTATGACTTAGATCAATTTATTTAATGTAAAATATCGAAAAATATTTTTATTATTATACAAAACAAAGATATTTCACAATAATAATTACTGCAGTTTTTTGCTTTTTATTTTTATAAATAGAAAACTCTCTTAAGATCGGATTGCATAACTTTATAGACACATTTATTTTTAAGAAAATTAAAATTGTTTTACTAAAAATATACATCATCACATTTAAATTTTTTACTAACTATTCCATCAGGACATGCAATATTTCCATTTTTAATATTGAAAAAAGCTTTCTAAATTCATGAAGCTGGATATTTTAATCTAAATAAATAATAAAGGAGGACATATCACTAAAAAAGTTACTTAATTTTTTTCTCCATCTATGTGAAACATTATATATTGTATAAAGGATTACCATCTATCAATTTAATTAATTATAATGTTTTTTTAGTTCTGCATCTAAATTCAATATGTCAATTTAAAACTAAAGAGTCCACAATTAGCAAGTGACTACATGTTATTCCTTATAATTTTAATTCATCAATATTCTTAAAACTTCTCAGTCATTAAACTTTTGCTTTTAGCCTCTCTATATTGTTTATGAAGCTCAACATTCACTTTATTATTATGCCAAGCAGAGGATACAACAAATTTCATTTTAATCAAAATACTAATAACACAATTATTATCAAATAACTTGTTAGAATTTTTTTAGTGAATCCAAGAGTAGATATAATTGTAAGCACAATATAATCCTTAAGACAGTTGCCTATGTAATTGTTGTGTTTGGTTTAGAGTACAGACCCAACCTATAGAAAATAACACTAGTACCCATATTATAATTAATATAAATATAAATTATTTCACACTTAGGTGCCTACTATATATATATAATTTTAATGCACAAATCATATCAAGTATTGTACTGAATTATTTTGAAAAAAGTATTATTCCTAAATATGAACAACACTTAAGTTAATTAGGTGCTTGTCTTATAGCTAAAGATGCCATTGGATGGCACCATTTTCATACTAAAACTATAAAATATGAACATTCATGGGCCGTTGATTTTAATAATTTTTCTGTGCTTTTTTGTAATGCGAAAATAAAAACAAAACAAAATCATCTTTTTTAAATATTATTTTTTATTAATTTATACAATTTAAATGATAATAATAAATGTAAAATAAAATCAACAAATTACAATTTGATTCGTGTTTTTTATATCGTATACTTTTTAAATTGTGTTACGGCTTTTTTTTAATCAATTTTCTATCGGATATTTTTTTACTTGTGTTACAGCTTTTTTTGTTGTTGTTTAACTAAAAAATAATAATTGTAATAAAAGTAAAAGTTGTTATGATGATGATTTAGGGTTAGTTTTAGGGTTAGTTTAGGGTTAGTTTTAGGGTTAGTTTTAGGGTTAGGGTTAGGGTTAGTTTTAGGGTTAGTGTTCTGTTGTTTGTAATGCTAAAATAAAAAAATTCAAAATCGTAACCATACTCGGACAAAAGAAAGAAACTCAAACTTTTTTAAACAACAACAAACACATACAAATGTCTTCTTTACTTATTAAACATGTTTATAATATTTGCTTTTTATGAAATTTACAAAAAAAACCCTGTATATATGGACTTTTCTTACTGGATATTTTTTTTCGTACAGCTCTTTTTTACTTCAAAAATATACAGACGGTAGAATCTTCTTTGTCTCGTGGAATCTTACTAACAGTATGTTACTTGACACAGTACCTAATTGCAACTCAATAAAAAGTAGATATTTAACATTTTCCCAAATAAAAGTTCAATACAGTACATTGTAGAAAGTCTTATAATTATTGTTTTAAAAAATCTGAACATTTCAATAGTTTAAAATAATAAAAAAATCCAATAAAAACAACATTTCAATACAATCAAATACAAACTCTCTCATCAAGCCATAATTATTTTATAAATTGTGAAAATTCGGAAAATGTATTTGCTGCTATGCAACATACATGCTGTACTGCGACATGACATAGCGGCCTGCATTCTGTAGCACAACAAAAAAGTTGTATTATAGAAAACGTGGGTTAGAACGTGTTGGCCGTGGAAACAGCATTTTTATGTGTTTTGGCGTGAAAACTACGCCATAGTGGCATCTTTAGCTAAAAGATGAGTACTGTTAATTATATATGCAAGGTATGTGGATAATCTTTTTATTGCTACTACAGAAGAGATTATAGATAAAATCAAGCTGGACATACAAGAGTGCATTCATCTGAAGATAAATCTAGAGATGGAAGATTGTGACAATAAGACAAGATATTTGCTATGCAAGGGCAAAGGGAAGGTCAACAACTCACTTATAAGATGATCATAAAGCCAGTAGAAAAAAAAGGCCATATACAACCCCTTTTGAATACACCATCTATTCAAAAATTTGCAGGATTAATGTATTTCTTACATAGGAATGAGCACCATTGCAGATTTGAAGCAGACAAAAAGGCAAATTTGATATTATATAGTGTGATGACCACGTAAAGTCGTCGAAACACATATATATTTATTAATAACATTAGATAAATTCGCTAACAAGAAGTAATAAAGGTGAAATAAATTAGCTATTAAATTTTTAAAAAAAGAAAAGAAAAGAAAAAATTGAAATTCTAATGTCAAAATTTACTGTGGATTTGTAATAATAGTAAGAGAAGAGAAGGGGGGTGCATAAAGAAAATGCGTCTCTTTCTCTCTTGTAAGTCAAATGCTAGAAAGTTATTTTTGTTGATTGTGAGAGAGGGGAAGGGGATGCATAAAGAAATGCATTTCTTCTCTCTCATAAAAAAAACCTATATAATAACAAATTAAAATAAAATGTAAAACACAAATGTGGAAAAAAAAATGAATTGTAAACTTTAAATAAAATTAAATGTAATATGAGATATATAAAAAAAAAACAATATGGCCATAGGTGTGAAAATCTGTTGGACAAATTAAATTCCAAGGACAAAGAAAATGTTAACAATGGAAGATCTTTGTCTGATCTGTTAAATTAATTGGGACTTACATTCCAGCCACTAATTAAATAAAGAAACATAATGATAAGAATTGGTTGGAAATCTAAGTCTTAATTAAAAATTTTAAAAACAATGAACAAAAGAAAGAGATTAAGAAAATTACAATTTTTATCTGGCATTGCTAGTAGAGACTTTGAAGAAGCAACAGCTCAAAGAAAATGAAAGAAGTGTGTGGCTAGTGGCGTTAAAGGAATGTGGGTTCGGATTCAAGCTGTCTCATCACTGACTCACAATGTAAGATCTTTGCCTGACCTACTAGAGGGACCGCCATTTCTGTAACTGTCAACTGAAACTCAACCCAAAGAATCAACAAGCAAAACTGGAACGAGAAATAACCTCACAAACTGAGGAAGTTAATCAAGAGTGCTCGGAAGAAATACCCATGGGACAATTACAACAAAGCCTAGATAAAAGCATGCATGCATTTTAATCTGTTTACTACTCATAACTAAATACACAATTAATAATTTGATAAAATAGAACTCTATCAACAGGACTTTAAGAACTTTAATATTTGATCTGTTTTCATATGTTTTATTATAGCCATGTATTTTATAAGTGTGTGTTTTTTATTATTATTATTATAATGTATTTTTTTATATAAAGTGTGAGTATTATTATTAAACATATTTATCATTAAATTTCTTATCCTTGCTTTATTCTCCTATCACCAAGCTACGAACGGGGGGAAAACTGTAATTAGTGATTAAAGGGGCATGCTGATTTGTTTAAGGTATTCATGTGCTGCTTGTTTGTGCGAATTCCCAATTCTAAAAAATAAATAGCAAGCGCTGGACATTCATTAAATTTCTTTGATATAGTTTGCTCTGTTCAGCAGCCGAGAGTTTTTGGCCGGGAAAAATAACACCAAGATAATATGTACATATTGCCTTGGGGTTCGGTCAAGGGTATAGATATGAAGTTAAATTTGTATCTGTATTAGCTCTCTGTTGTATTGTAATGGCGGTGGTTAAATAAATAAACAATCCATTACAATTGGAGGCTAAGGCGGGATATTTCAGTTAGCAAAACTGTTAGTAAACAAATAAGAAATAAATAAGATAATAAAGAATCAAAGTCGGAAAAAGAATTAAAGTATAATAAATAAGTCTAAAATATAATTGAAAGTATTAAAGATTTAAATCAAATCAAGCAACAATCCAAATAACCATTTCCGTAATAATTGGGGGCCACACTTTGGGATATTTTCACGTTTACAAGTTCAGCCCATTTGAATTTGAATATAACAAAATTAATAGTTGATGCCATAATTAATAAGCAAATCAAAAATAGCTTGGTGGTAGACAAAAGCAAGAAATAAAATAAAATAATAGAGGGTAAAAGGAGAGAAAGAGCACATGATATAATTTGGGAAGTTAGGTTGTAAATTGGAGACAGTTGTGGAGGGGTCTTGAAGGCAGGCGTGGGTGAGTGATGATTAGTGAGTGAGACAGGGAGAGTCAAACAAACGTACCTAGTGTCAGTGAAATATAAAGTCAGTAAAGTAAGATAATCCTATAAGAAGAGAGTTAGAATAATAAAGCCGTAGAATAAAATATAATTGATTAGTTAGTGTGCATGTCAGATAGATTTTATGCACACGAGATCAAAACAGAAATTGACGTTCTAGTGGGCAAAATAGAAATTAGCAAGGGGATGGAGATGACAGTTGATAGTAAAAATAAAATAGAAAGCTACAGTATAATGGATATGCTCACGAAAATAATGGAAGGCCAGCAACAGTTGATTATAGAAATGAGGGGAAAAGAAGAAAGAAATATAAGAGGGATAGAAGAGTTGAACGAATGACTAAGTAAGAATTTTAGCCAAAAAATTGAACAAGTAAATGAAAAATGTGAACAAACCTCATACCAAATGAAGGTTGCAAATGAAAGGTTGATCAACAGGAGGAACTACTGGAGAAAATAGAGCAAGTTAAATTAGAGCAAGGGGAGAAAATTGAAGTAATAAAAAATGAAAACGGAAAGGCTATAGAAAACATACAACTAGAGGTAACTCAGTTAGCGAACACAGTTGAGAAGATAGAAGTGAGGGTAGAAAGGGGTGAAAATAAAATAGAAAATATAACAGAGATAATAAGAGCTAACAGTAAAGAGCAAGAAAGTGCGAGCAAGTGCTTGCAAATAAGTATTGAAAGCAATAATGTAGAACAGATGCTCATAGGCACAAAAGGAAAGACTGTCGAACAGGTTGATGAGTTGCTGAATGCGTTTGACAGCACTAGGCCTAATTTCAAGGCAGAGGATCGGGAATTTAAACCCCAGCTCAATGATCCGCACATAGGGAGAATGCAATACAATCCTCACCGTGATTATTGGGAAGGAAACCAGGCGTTTCCTGATAGATCAGAAAGCGCTAAATTGTCCAAACAGATCGGAAGAGGTTCAAATATAAATTGCCCAGATGAGGAAGCCGACTCTAGTGGATATCGGAACATTGCTCCAGTTCCAAGCAAAAATGGAAATATGTATGGTAAAAAGCATAAGAAACCTCCAGACAAAAACTAAGCCTAAAGGAAATAAACGGATGGATATGTCGGTTCGATGAAATGGATAATGTCTTGGAATCATGAAAAATAAAATTGTTTTTTTTTAAACGTATGACAGGTAGGGCAAATTGTCTCACGACAAATAATCAAAGTCACTATGATAAACAACAAAAAAAAGTACTGTTCATGGAGTGAAATTAATGATAAACCTAATGAGTGTTTATGTGCAGTCAAGCACAGCAAGACAAATGCAAATAAAAGTAAAAAAAAAAAAAAGAAAGAAAGAAATCTATAAATAATTTATTCATATCACAATCTGTTAATTATAAATGCAGATAGAATTAACAAATAAATAGAAGTAAAAATAAAAATAAGAATCGTTTAGGCTCATTAAAGAGCCAGTTAATAATTAATAAAAGAAATAAATGAATAATAGTGATAATGCGTAAATGACAGATATCACTAGTAGGTGTATGAGGTTGCAGATTGAGGCATATATGTGTGTATGTATGCATTATGTTTGGGTCGTATTTTGAGCTTGATTCAGCTGTCTCTTCGCACGTTAGATTCTCATGGCTCTCAGTGGTTAAACTTTTAAATGAAGCACCAGTAAGAATCCTGGACTCATTGTATAATAAGAATTAGTGTCTCAATATAATAAGAATTAGTGTCTCAAAATAAATAAATGAAGAAATAAGAGTTAGTGCCTTGAATAAAATAAATAAAGAATAAGAATTTGATTGTTTGCACAAGATAAACAGGCAGTAGAAATATCTTGCTGTTCACACGCTTTAAACCTTTTATGTTTTGATAGAGTTAAGTTATGCCATGGTCTCGTATGCGTAGAGATTAAATTGGTTGATCAGCCAAAATCGATTGGAAAGAATTGTGTAGTTTTACCTAGCCATCTCTCTGCAGTCATCCTCATCATCTTCATCACTCATCATGATAGAGTGGAAAAGTCTGTAATAAAAGCAGAAGTAAGAGTTGAAAGCAAAGAATTAAAATAAGCTCTCATCTCAGACTAAGATTCGACCCGATTTTAATTCTCAAAAACGGGTGGAGTGTAATGTGACGACCACATAAAGTCGTTGACACACATATATATTTATTAATAACATTAGATAAATTCGCTAACAAGAAGTAATAAAGGTGAAATAAATTAGCTATTAAATTTTTAAAAAAAGGAAGGAAAAGAAAAAATTGAAATTCTAATGTCAAAATTTACTGTGGATTTGTAATAGTAAGAGAAGGGGAGGGGGGTGCATAAAGAAATGTGTCTCTTTCTCTCTTGTAAGTCAAATGCTAGAAAGTTATTTTTGTTTATTGTGGGAGAGGGGAAGGAGATGCATAAAGAAATGCGTTTCTTCTCTCTCATAAAAAAAAAAACTATATAATAACAAATTAAAATAAAATGTAAAACACAAATGTGGAAAAATAAAATGAATTGTAAACTTTAAATAAAATGAAATGTAATATGTGATATATAAAAAAAAAACAATATGGCCATAGGTGTGAAAGTCTGTTGGACAAATTAAATTATACGGACAAAGAAAATGTTAACAACGGAAGATCTTTGCCTGATCTGTTAAATTAATTGGGACTTACATTCCAGCCACTAATTAAATAAAGAAACATAATGATAAGAATTGGTTGGAAATCTAAGTCTTAATTAAAAATTTTAAAAACAATGAACAAAAGAAAGAGATTAAGAAAATTACAATTTTTATCTGGCATTGCTAGTAGAGACTTTGAAGAAGCAACAGCTCAAAGAAAATGAAAGAAGTGCATGGCTAGTGGCATTAAAGGGATGTGGGTTCGGATTCAAGCCATCTCATCCCTGACTCACAATGTAAGATCTTTGCCTGACCTACTAGAGGGACCGCCACTTCTGTAACTGTCAACTGAAACTCAACCCAAAGAATCAACAAGCAAAACTGGAACGAGAAATAACCCCACAAACTGAGGAAGTTAATCAAGAGCGCTTGGAAGAAATACCCATGGGACAATTACAACAAAGCCTAGGTAAAAGCATGCATGCATTTTAATCTGTTTACTACTCATAACTAAATACACAATTAATAATTTGATAAAATAGAACTCTATCAACAGGACTTTAAGAACTTTAATATTTGATCTGTTTTCATATGTTTTATTATAGCCATGTATTTTATAAGTGTGTGTTTTTTATTATTATTATTATAATGTATTTTTTTATTCTCCTATCACCAAGCTATGATGGGGGGGGGACTGTAATTAGTGATTAAAGGGGCATGCTGATTTGTTTAAGGTATTCATGTGCTGCTTGTTCATGCGAATTCCCAATTCTAAAAAATAAATAGCAAGCGCTGGACATTCGCTAAATTTCTTTGATATAGTTTGCTCTGTTCAGCAGCCGAGAGTTCTTGGCCGGGAAAAATAACGCCAAGATAATATGTACATATTGCCTTGGGGTTCGGTCAAGGGTATAGATGTGAAGTTAAATTTGTATCTGTATTAGCTCTCTGCTTGTATTGTAATGGCGGTGGTTAAATAAATAAACAATCCATTACAGTTGGAGGCTAAGGCGGGATATTTCGGTTAGCAAAACTGTTAGTAAACAAATAAGAAATAAATAAGAATAAAGAATCAAAGTCGGAAAAAGAATTAAAGTATAATAAATAGGTCTAAAATATAATTGAAAGTATTAAAGATTTAAATCAAATCAAGCAACAATCCAAATAACCATTTCCGTTATAATAGAAATGATTTATTAAATATCGGTTTCAAACAAAATAGCATCGATAGGAAGATTAGACAATTTTACAGTAAATTAAATAATAATGTGATTAAGCAGCAGAAAAACAAAATATTGTTACCATATATTGCAAATGCCCATAGAAAACTTCACTCAATATTTAATAGAGAATTTCAAGTATGTTTTCACACATCCCCTAATACTAATAGAATTATCAACAATACAAAAGATATAGTAACACCCAACAACATTTCTCAAGCCGTCTATAAAATTTCGTGCCCAGAAAATAATTTCATGGCATCATACTATAGAGAAACGAAAGTGACTCTCTCAACAAGATTGTCCCAGCACAGATATTCTTACAACAAAGCCCAAGCAGACCCGACCTGCAACTCAATATTCACAATGCATCAGAAATCAGCTGGTCATGCATGTGAACCTGACAATCCAAGAATAGTTTGTAGGAAAAGAAATGATATTAAGAAAATGTTTAAGGAGGCATGTTTTATTACCATGGATAATAAAGCTATAAATAGGAAAGATGTGTGTTATAAAATTTATAAGAAATGGATTAATTAGATTTACACATATAGTTCAATTAATTTATATGTATCTGCATATATTTGCATATAGCAACCTGGTTATGCTTACTCTTTATTGCCCATGATTATGAGAGCTAATTTCTCTTGAAAGCGCTTGGGCACTAATTATTATGTATTATAATTTACATTAATTTTATAATAAATTGTGATTTAATTTGAAGAAGCTCTGCTGTTATACACTGATTTGTGCATTAAAATTATATAATTAATATAATATTTATTATAGTTACAAATATATACAATACAGAATATTTCTAATGTGAACATTTGTATCTGAGTCTTCACAGTCTATCACTTCCAGCTATACCTGATAGCTTGCCTAATGGGTAGGGAGAACGACTCTTCTGGCTGTACCAGACAGTTTATCTTGAGTTAGCTGTAGTCTTAGAAGATCCAGTCTTTATGTGGACTTGAGTAGCTGCATGCACACATAGCATATTGCCATTGTAAGAATGCTTATTGCTGTTTAGGTTAGCAGGGCTTTTCCTGGAGAATGTGTACTGTCTTTGTACATTCTCTCCCTTTATCTCCAAAAGGCTGACTATTTATTGCCAGATCCCTGATCTCTTGGAGATTTCAGATTCAGTGATCATCACTGCTTTGCTTATTGGCCTGTATTAATTATTGGCTATGTGGCCAACAGCAAAAATGCTTCAATCTGATCAGATAAAGAAAGAATCTGGAATAGTCCACTTCTGAGCGAAAGAAGAACTATAACAATAATGAAAATTCAAATTGGAAAATTTAGTGTTTAATATCTATTGAAATTTTGCAGAAATATGACTGGAATAATATCTATTTTTTTAAATGTAAGTCTCATTTTAATTTTGGATCTAATAAATTTATGCAAAAATAGAAGATCTCAAGATTCATGGATCATAATCCAAGTCTATAATTTGAATGCTTGAACTTCTTATGAACTCCCATGCAATAAATCATTCAGTCTTTTTGTATGTGCTTTGTTGCTAGAGTTCAAAGTCAATAGATTATAGTTCAACTATGATACCTTCAGCCCATAAACTTCTTATGAACAACTGAACAGAAGTTTTTTTATCTTTTCAATAGTATGCAATAGTAAATGCTGTGCAATATTAACTTTTTTTTTGCATTCTGATCCCAATCTATAATTTAATCTATTAGATGCCATTGTTGTGACTATGAATAGATTCAAGGTTTTTCAAGAAAGTTTATACTCAGTCCATATATTGCACAAGAATTGAATAATATCAAACCATTAAAGTTTATCATTAAGATCAAAACATAGTTTAAATATCCAACTAATATGTACATTAAAGTGTTGTAAGATGGAAAAAAATAACTCTTTGCTAATGAAATGATATCTAATCAGTAAAAAAAAACTTTCTCTGAACTTTACAAATCTAATGTTGGAATATAAGACATAGCATTCACAAGCACTATTATATAAAATAATTTTTAATGATGTTAGACTTTTAGTGATACGTCTACCAATTCAAAAATAGAAGACAACAAGTTAGACCTCATAGTGATTTTAACATTATGCTGTACCATTTCAATATATATTTTGCTCTTCCAAAAAATGTTTTACTTATCTACATATCAATTAAACTTCATTTTCCAGGAAAGTGCTTTCATTATAGTTTATCAGTATTAAATTTGTCGATTTCTTAACAATAAGTGTTATGCTATAATTAGGTCTAGACAAGTTTACATTTTAATGAATTTATATTAAGAAAAAATTGGAAATACTTATTTTTATTACTACTTCCTTGCATTATTATCACTAATATAATACAACTAATGAAAAATCTAGTAGATATGGTAATTTAGCTAGTTGTTCTAAACAAACCCTTCTCAAATTATTTTTGTACAATTTCCCCACATTTATACTGGAAAGGAGTATCTTTTTTTTTAAAAAAAAAAACTGTTCAGACATATAACAATTTGTTAATCAAGGAGAGTAAATTATCCTCCCCAAGACTATAAATTAAGAGCACTCTAAATGTTGAACAAATGATCCCTGCGTTTTCATATTCAGTTGAGCTATGCTTTCTTTAAAGTTAATAATTTCTTAATTGAAGTTTCTGATTAAAATCAAGATCCACATTGACTCATTATTGTGTGAGTTGTCTGATTTAAGATAACAAATGACTTCAAGTCTATGAAATTTGTTCTCATCATTGTAAACAGAAAAACAAAGATTAGAATTTCCGTCCAGTAATTAAAAGACGAAAGGCTTCATAAATACACAATCCAATTATTGCTGTTTGTGCAAATAGATGACTAAGGTCATGAAAAGCCGTGATATCCTTAGAAACATAAATGACTAGACAAGAAAAAAAAAATTAGAGAAAAATCAAATAGAGTTAGAACAAACTGTATATATCAGAAACTATGTAAAAATTTTAATGTCATAACATTCAAATGTTTTAAGTCAAGCAATGTTTATTTGTTACCTACAGTGAATTCTTCTATCCAAAGTCATTTCAGAATATCCTCATATGAACATTATTTGTAGACCGAGTTCAGAATCTAAGTTCAACTACGTGTAATTAACAGTACTTTTGTAGTGAAATTTTAGCTGGGTTTCATGTATATCATCTGAATAGTTATCCAGGTTATAGCAGATGAAAGGCACCAAAAATATTTATATCATTGTATTGTCAATCATGCAGTTATGAACTCTGTTGCCCATAAAAAGAATTGATTTAACATAAATTTTGAGTTTTTCCATAAATATATATTCTTAGGTATAAAACAAATTATAGAAATTTTAATTAAATATAAAATATACATTAAAAATTATTTTAAAATTTTCAGAATATTATTATTATTTTTATAAAAAACTCTATATTCAAAAATATTGCTTAAAAAGTCCTATAGAGGGCGGGTTAAAAAATTGCTAACTAAATTGGAAAAAGAAAGAAAAGATATTTTGATAATGTAGTTATTTTGATATTTAAATGGAATTGATGTTAAAAAACTTATATATAATATTAAAATGATGCAGCTTATTTACAAGTAATGATTTATTGATCTCAAATCTTACATTATAGTATGAGGAAATATGTAGATGTATGGGTTATATATATATGCACACTTTATATTAATTAGTTTTAGTTTAAAAATAAATAAATAAATTTTTAAAAAATTATACATGTTTGTGTATATAATCTAGATATTAAAATATAAGTATAGAGGATTTGAACTCAGATTTTCAAGCACCCTTCAACTATCCACACTATCTCATACAACTGATACACATGTAGAAAAGATTAATAATCACCAATATATGTATTTCGTGCTAAACCAGCACTCATCAGTTGGTCCAGACTATCATCTCTCACACATATATATAATCAATGCTCAGTTTATATTAAGATAGCAAATCTTCATACTTTAATGGACAGGCTTCAATCCACTACAACCTCCAACTTTTCAGCCATCCATATCATTGAAAATCTGATGATGAAAACTCAAATCCCATGCTAATGCTAATATTATTGCCATGCCCATGTTCACCTGAAGTCACTCTGACCCTTCATGTATAGGACATATCCATTAAATACATATAAGAGGGATGGACAGGATACAAGCTTAATATGTAAATATTTGAAACCAGGCACTCTTCATAAACCTGGGAGCTTAATTGTAAGTATAGATGATTTGGATAATATTAGCATTAGCATGGGATTTGAGTTTTCATCATCAGATTTTCAATGATATGGATGGCTGAAAAGTTGGAGGTTGTAGTGGATTGAAGCCTGTCCATTAAAGTATGAAGATTTGCTATCTTAATATAAACTGAGCATTGATTATATATATGTGTGAGAGATGATAGTCTGGACCAACTGATGAGTGCTGGTTTAACACGAAATACGTATATTGGTGATTATTAATCTTTTCTACATGTGTGTGGTCATGTGTATCAGTTGTATGAGATAGTGTGGATAGTTGAAGGGTGCTTGAAAATCTGAGTTCAAATCCTCTATACTTACAATTAAGCTCCCAGGTTTGTGAAGAGTGCCTGGTTTCAAATATTTACATATTAAAATATAGTATAATAATAGCAATGTATATGAATATATCAAGATAAGATTATTGTATATTTTTATTAAACAATGTAATGTATAGATAGATGAAACTATCAAAAGGATGCATTTAATAAAGTATTGTAAAAAGTATATGAATGAAATAAAATTGGTAGATATTTTTATAAACACAGCTTCTTAAGTTGTTCTTTCTATTTTTTATTTTATTTTTAGTAGTTTTTTTTCTATTACTGTTAATTATAGTTTTTTTTTTGCAGGATTTCTATAGTTTTTTTACCCCCCCTCCTCATTATTTCCAATTCAGCCCTTTTCTCTTTCGTTTCTGGTAATGAGAGATCCGTTATTTCAGTGATATTTTGTAAAGACTCATACATATTTTTCCTCCATCAAATTCGTTTTTAAATTAATTAAAAGTGAAGAATATGACATAATTTTATCAACTGCAACACATTTTGTGTTTCAAAGCAAACTTTATTAGGCAAAAATTGGTTACATCATATCAAGTTGTACATTGTATCAAACACAATATACTAAGATCCACCATTAAATATAGAAAGACCCATCCCCTTTTGTTGTCTTTACCGTTAAAGTCTTTAGTAATTGTTATAATTTTAATATTTCAGTTCTTATTGTTGGTCCGTTCTGGCTTTCCATTTTTTCTGACGTTGTTTTGTGTATCCATTATAATGCTGCTTTTATTTTAAAGAGAGACCAAGTGGCGGCAAAAATGTCCGGTGGTTTTTCTGTTTCACGAATATGTGGTAGAGTGAAGATTATTAAGTACATTTTTAAAATACATTTATTACCCATGGAAAAACAAAATGAACTTGAATTACTCTATGTGTGTGCTTAATTAAAAACAGATATATTAATCTTTAACTGAGGTTTAAAGTTAATATCTGGATTAGAGATAATCTCTAGTTTAATAAATGATTAGGGGATCATGTCAAAATTGTGGATGGTACAAGTTTAACACTTGTAAATTAAAATGTAACAATTTATTGTTGATAAATGTTAAATATTTTTATAAAGATATATGTGAGATATTGTGACTTGGGCCAATTGATGAGTGCTGGTTTAGCATGAACTGCATCTTGAGGGTCATTTGTTTTTTCATGGATATTTTTTTTATATCTTTCAAAAATACATGATGGAGTAAAAGTTATTCAGTACTACTACTACTACTACTACTACTACTACTACTACTACTACTACTACTACTACTACTACTACTATTATTATTATTATTATTATTATTATTATTATTATTATTATTATTATTACGTTTCAATAAAGGCTTTATTGATCTCAATGGTTTACAAAAGTTTACATCTAGAAAATTTCAAATTTTACATACAATGAGTAATATTAGGGTAAACATATATATAAAGGAAATTTAATGGTTACACTTTGTGGTTAATGGACTATAACAAAATGAAGGATAAAAAAACAAAAATAATTAGAGTTCTAAAGTTTGATGAGCTTAGTCTTGTGGGCATGTCTTTTTGAATGTTAGTTGTATGATAGTTTTTTTGCAGCATTCACAGCATTGATGGTTGCCTTAACAATGACCATGTTGCTGCATATAAGTGGGGGTTGGTTATTACTCTATCTCTATTTCTAATGTGTAACAGTTTGTTGCTAAATGTAGCTGGGTGTCATCTGGTATTATTGCCAATTAAGAAAGTACATCTGGTGCACCAGTACACATATAGTACAAACATGGCTGCCCTAATGCTAGGTATTGATCTTCCCTGAAAAACAACCATTATGTGATTAATGATTGTACCTGGTTTTCTGTAGGTGTTACACATCATCTGTCATGTTTGGTTAAGTGCTATACATTGATAAATAATGTGGTCCAGCATCTCTTCTGCTTGATGGCAGAGTCCACAGAAAGGATCAATATATCTGTACATTCTTTTATGATAAAGAAAGTGGGTTGTTGGCAAGGCAATGAGATTCATTTTAATGATAAAATCAAAGTATTTGGGCTCTAGAGCCCATTTTTTATATTCCTTAAGTAGTCTCTTGTTGTTAATTCCTAGCATAGGTTGTATAGCATTAGTATCTGTTTCTCTGTTCATTAAACCATAAATATCCCAGTATGAATACTTATGCAAATACTGTTCTGGAATCTTGTCTGTGGTTTTACATTGGTATATAATGTTAGTGAAAAAAGAACATTTTGGAGGTGGTCTATCTGTTGGAGTAACTTCTAGCAAGTGGCTAATTTTTGGATATTTGGCAAGGATTGTAATTATTGAGTTTCTTAACTTTTGTAGATGAAAAATGTTAATGTTGTGCAAGCCAAGTCCATTCTTTATTAGGGGTTGGCTAAGTTTTTTTGTGGAGATTGCTACTGTTTTTCTGGTCCAAAGTAGTTTATTACATATGGTTTTAATTTTTGAAATAAATGCCTTCAAGAATGAAATAACCGGTACATAATATGTTATTTTGGTTGTGATAAGCTGGTTAATTAACTGTACTTTGGAATACAGTGAAAGATATGCCTTGGACAAGGAGTTTATAATTTTTGTGGCTTCTTCTTTTAGTTTATTTTGGATGTGGCATCTCATTCCCATAATTCCCATATGAAATGGGAACCCAAGGAATGAGTTTGGTTTTGATTTGTAAATTGATGTACATGGTTTACCAGTGTATAGTGACCAGGCTGTGGTTTTTTCCAGGTTAAACTTTAATTCGTATTTCTGTGAATATTCTTTTAATATTTTTTGGAGTTGCGGTATTTGTTTTTTTGATGTTAGAAATATGGTAACATCATCCATATAGGCAATGCATGTAGTGCGATGTGTTGTGTCTGGTATCTCAATCCCAATAAATGCATTTTGTATGCTTTTAATAAGGGGATTGATGTAAAATATAAACAATAGTGAACTAAAAGGGGATCCTTAGGATATAGATTTGGTGGGTGTGAAAGATGGTGAGTTTCTTCCATTTAAAGTTATATGGATCTCTCTGTTCAGAAGCAGGTTAGCAATTATATATAGGTGTGTTCTAGGAATTTCTGTGTCTTTTAGCATTTTCAGAAGTGTGTATATATTGACTGAGTCAAATGCAGCTTCTATGTCAAGCTGCATGACAATGGGTCTGTATTTTTTTCGCTGTTTTACTGTGGCTAGAATTGCTTTGAAGAATAAGGCTGCTTCTGTTGTTGAAGAGTTTTTCTTTGCATATTGTGCTTCGGAGATAAGTGGCATTATATATGGTTCAATTTCACCTTTAATAATTTTCTCCATAATTTTGATCGGCAAAGGTCCCATAGATATTGGCCTGAGATCTGTAATAGGTGGGATAATTGCTTTCTTTTTATTATAGGGTACTATGGCTATTGGATAGACACCCTCCATGGGTTATATTTGTTGTGCTAGATGGTTTGCTAACTGACACAAATATTCTGTTGTGAATTTACTTAGATGCTTTAGTACAAACAGTGGGACTCCAGGAGTACCTGGATGGCAAGGGTTTCGAATAGTATTCAGTTTTGCTGTGAATAGATCTTTTGTGAATGGGGTTTTTGTCTCTGGTGGGCCAAACAGATTATGTGGTATTTTATATGGTTGTTTTTCTTGTAATTTCTCCTTAAAATATTCAAAAATTGGCATAATCATATTGTGTCCTGCATATGTTCCACTATTTGTATATAGTGCCATTGGCACTTTTACATCTGGTTGGTTCCCTAGCGCCCATCTTATATAATCTCTTGTCCAAGGGTGTGGCCTGGTTAGGCATACCTTGCTTTTCTTTATCTTCAGATAGCTTTTGAGTTCATCACATGCTTTATTATATGCATGTGTAAGCTTGAATATATACTGCTGGGTGCAGTGTGATGGGTTAATCATGATTATTCTCTGGTGCAACTGATTTGCCAGAGACAAAAATCTTGATGGTGGAGGTTGTTTTTTTTGTTATATAGTTGATGTTAAAGGACAACATTCCCATAAATGCTAGATATTTCTGGACCGGGTTCAAAGTCATATCTTTGATTTTGTTTAGCATTATGTAGGTCTCAGAGAACAAAAATTCTGGGGTTGTTTCTGGGAGTAAAACTCTTATTATTCTTGTAAGCGGAAAGGGTGATAATTGAATTTGAGCACAGTCAATTGTGACTATTTGAGCTGAGTGATCGGAAAAAGTTGAGGGAGTTAGTTTTATTTCAATAAGGTGGTGAAGCATTGGAGAATAAAAGTACAGATCAATAAGTGAAGAGAAGTGATTATTGTGGAAAGAGATGGCATCTTCTGGCAAAAAACCTTGGCCACTCATTAGTGATATGTTTATTCTGTGAAGCCAATGTTTGGGTAAATTCCTGATATTTTAAATTAAAATCTCCAATTAAGACGGTTGGGTTTGAAGTTGTAGTTAACCTTGAATTAATGTTTGCAATTATGGTATCTATTTTTTTTAACCTGTAAAGGCATATATACAAAAACCAGATTTATTGTTATGCTTTTTTGGTTGAAGGTTGCAATTAATAAGTTCATGTCAATGTGAATTATTTTAAACATTGTGAATGGGAAATTTCTAGCAATTATGAGTCCGGTGCCAGCTGAGGGAGAGGAAGAGTCTCTGGAGCATGCAGAGAAACCTTCCATATTTAAATGTTTGGCTGGGTCAGTTTGTGATCCAGCATAAATTTTTGTCTCAAGTATACCAAGCAAGTGTGGTTGTTTATCCTTGATCCAATGTTTTAACTTATTAATTTTTGAGGTTGAGTTCAAAACCCTGACATTGATTGCCGCAATTTTTATTTACATTATATGTTGTTTTTTGGTTGAGGTTTAAATATTAAGGTTGATCTGGTGTTTCTTCCCATTCATTCTCATAATCCATTTTCAGATCTTCATCTGTTTCCACTGTAGTTGTATTGTTGTGATCAGCAAGGCTAAGGTTGGATTCTGTTTTCATTTTTTTGGGCCCTCTATTTTTCTTTGGTGGGCGGCCTGGTCTTCTTCTTTGTTCTGTGTCAACTTTGGTGATTTGAGGCATATTTGGGGTGATAGCTTCCATAATTTCCATTGTTGTATTATTTTTAATATTGGGTGTTTGGTGTGTTAAACACATATTTTCTTGAACACTATTATTGTGTGAGTTTATTTGTTCTTTTATTATCTTTTTCATCAGTATATTTGGTAGGCTGACTTAGACTGTGCGCTGTTTTTTCCATTGGAGCCTCTTGAGGCTGTTGACTTTCTGTTTTTTTATCAGTGGGGGTTTGAATTCTGTTGGTTGATTTTGTTGATAAATCCAGAATTTCAGGTGCTGGCAATGTGTGTGCAGTTTTTTTATTATTCAATTGCTGTTGATCTGTGGATTTTTTATTAATTCTTTCTTGTTTATTAGTTGTTTTCGTTATCTGTTTTGTACTGTTTGATTCCTGTTGGTGAGTTTCTCTTGATTGATCTTCAGAGCTCGGTTGGTTTTTCTGGTTGACTTTGGTGTTGCAATCGATTGCTAAGTGTCCGGTTTCACTGCACGCAAAACATCTTGGCCTTAATCCTTTTATGTGAATGGTCAGTATTGCACTTTGGTCAATTATTTGTGTTGGAATATCCTCCGGGTTTACACTGTCATTCAGCTTTATTTTGAAATGAAAGTTGTTGCTGAAAACCGGGATGGGGTGTCGGATAGGTAGATCTGTTTTATATAAATAGCTTTGCCAAATGACTGTATTAATTTTTGAAAATCGTGAATGGTATATCTGAAATAAGTAGTAGTAGTAGTAGTAGTGGTAGTGGTAGTAGTAGTGGTAGTGGTAGTAGTAGTAGTAGTGGTAGTGGTGGTGGTAGTAGTAGTAGTAGTAGTAGTAGTAGTAGTAGTAGTAGTAGTAGTAGTAGTATATAGCCAAGATGGCGGCCATGCTTTAGTTCTGCACAAAACCTCTCTCAAAGTACATAGATTTTTGTTATAATAAGCAACAGTGATAGGATTATATTCAATCATAGTTATTGCTTTAAACCTACTCCATAAATACTTGGTAGTTTGGTAAGTGAAAAACCTTTATTAATTCCTTAATTATTTGTCTTTTCTTTAATAGAGTAAAACGCTCCGTCTATTTCTGCAAACATGGTGTTGACGAACGTTATTGCACAAACACCTACGGTATATAAGGCATCGACGAACGTTAATGCTCATACATCCACTGCAATCAGTGAACCTACTAATTCAGTTAATAATATCATCTTACAATTAGATAGTGATTCTGGTTTGCAGAATGACGCTAACCAAGAAATATATTCTAGTCATATTACTTCAATAAATTCGTTGAAGTCTACCAGCATAGTTACTGAATACACTGAGCCAAATCTGAACATACAAGGGCCTTTGACCAATAGTAATTACCCTTCTATACTTCACAGCAGTAGCAAACACGACTCAAATACAACTAACATAATTAATAGTAGCTCGTTGGATAACGGATTAACTCCACATACAAGCAATAAACAAACTAATAAAAACTTCACCTACGCGGGAGCAATAAAAAATACTAATACCTCATTAAGCTATCAGTCGGACATGGAGACCGAAATTCACGGGCTTAACAAAAACACGGATCATTTTCCCCATTTACCAAAAGCTAAAAAACCTTCGTCTAATAACGTACACCCAAATGATAGTAATTTACGTGGAAAATCACTCAATTTAACTACCAACAACAATACGCAAATAAATAATGAATTCACTTATGCGAATGCAGTACGGAATTCCGAAGAAAAATTGTGCGAGAGTGCGCAAGCAGAAAACGATCTTGAAGAGCAAATACAAGATGATGATATATGTGAACCTCACCATATCATGCTGGAAAAATATCAAGAATATTGTACCAAGTTTAACACAACCGTACCTACCAGTTTAATCCAATCTCTTAAAAAATATAAGAACGACAAAACCGTAATTATCACTGTCACCAATACAAAATGTGATTTAAGTAGATTTCCCACAGAAGAGTTCTATCAATTATTGACCGAAAAAAAATTATGGTCATATATTTATAAAGTATTATTCCTTCCTAATAATAGGTATTTGTGCTTAGAATTTCATAACAAAAAGCAAAAAGAAATTTTTGAGAATAATATTAAATTCCTCGGTAACTGAATAATTTGCTTCATTGATATTAATCGCCCCCTAGTGGCATTTGGACAAATTAAAAATTGCTTCCCAGATTTTACAGAAATGGATTTACATTTAATATTAAATAAATAAGGAAAAATCTCCAATTTTAACTATTTTATGGAAAAAAAAGCAGCCGCACCGGTTTATACTAACATTGCCACTTTCAACATTAGTCTATATAAAAATGTCAATCCAACAGATATCCCAACTCTACATGAAAGTGAAAGTGCACAACTCATCATCACATTTAAAGGAACACCACCACAATGTTTCTCATGTAAGCAAAGATCTCACTTGATTAAAAATTGCCCTAATAAGCTTTGCCCTAAATGCAGCCTTAAACTCACTAAACATCATCAATGCCCAACATTTCCACAATCAAACCAGGTAACTGCCACACCTCAAGTAACCAATAATAAAATAATTCAAAGTACTTCAAAACCAAATATCAACTTAGCTACTAAGCAACCAATTGAACATCCCACCCGCACACCTACTGATAATAATATTGTCACAATTAATAACTCAGCAGCAATCAATTCCAACTACTCTGATCAAGATGAGGATTGCATGGATGAAGACTCTTCATCTTACCACTCTGAAGATAGCACAACAGATTCTTCCCTTTTTAAAATTGCAAAGAGAAAGAAGAAAAACAATGACAAAAAAAGAAAAAAAACCACCACTGATAACTCAACTGAAGGCAAAATCATAGTGCATAACACCCAATCAACCACTACTAACCACATAGATAAAAAGAAAGCTTAATTCCACTCAGAAAAAAGCTAAGACCCACCTCATCACCTATCCCAGACAACAAAGGCACTGAAACTGGCTACTGGACTAGGCAGTGTTTATCAGTTGATTCTTCTGGTTCTCCAGAACAAATGAAATTTCTTGAGGGTGTGGATGGTCATCACAGAGTCACTAAAAAGGTTAAAAATAAACCGCCTTCCACAGATGATTGCAATCTGAATACACCTGCTGACATCAGCTCCAACCCATTGATTCCCATATCTAAGGATCTTCTATAGAATCAACATATTCATAATCAGCTGCCCACACACTAAACATTACAATGGTGTTATCAATCACTACAGTCAATGTCAGAGGAATCAACTCACCACATAGATTATTCGCCATAGCAAATTGGATTAATCAATTCAATCCTCACTTACTGCTTTTTACGGAGACCAAATATTCGATCAATTCAACCTACAAACCTGACAAATACCTAAATAGATTTGGTTACTGCAACTTTTCCTTATCAAACTTATCTGCTGCTGGAGTTGGATTTCTTATTCATAGAAACTCTCCTCTTCAATCATTTAAACTACTTTTGCTAAACCCACACATGAGCATAATAACCTTTCAAAACTCAGCCTATGTAATAAACATAATCACCTTGTACTTATATAACCAACCACTACTTATACACCAGCTCATCAACAATATAAACCTTATTTTGGCAACAAACCCACATCCCACAATATTAACTGGTGACTTTAACATGTCATATTCCGATTTCACTCGCAAATATTTACATCTCATAAATAAAAAACTCATGAGCGCAGATGGCTTCTTCTCATCCAATGACATATCATTCTACACTCAAAAACATTCCACAGTGATTGATCTCCTTTTCTACTCCCCTGATCTACATTACATAATAAAACCTTCATTATGTCCAGTTTCCTTTTCTGATCACATGGCACTCAATATACAACTACAAATAGATCTACATCTCCAGTCAGGTCTCTCATTTAACAACACTACTAGATTGTTACTTAAATCCAGTGCTCCAGAGGCAATAATCTCTGAAATATATATATATTTCAATAAAATTAATATTTTGTCACTCAACCCAACAGAGGCATGGTTCACATTTATAAATGTCATCTCTTCCACAATTAAACATTATACCAATAGAAATCCATCTCCAACCTATCTAATGAAAAAATTAGACACTCTACATTTAAAACTTAAAAGCACACCCAGCAACTCAACCTCAATTAGCTCAATTTTATTGCTAAAACAGGAATATAAACAGACGCAGATCACATTGGCAGAATATATTTCAATAAAAAAGCCAAACTCTTTCTAAAAAAACACACATAATTGGTCAAAAGGTTACATCTCGCTGGGCCCTTGGCTACAGTTCAAAAAGCTCACTCCATCCTCTATACTTTCAAACTCAAAAACCTTAACAGGGGAAAATATGACATTACAAATTTATAACCATTTCAAAGACCGATTTCAGAAAACATCACCACCTTGCTTGTTTCCATTCCACTTTGGCATCACAACAGATCATCATAACATATCCAGAAAAGACATAGCTACAAAAATCCAAGCATATCCAAATAACTCTCACCCCGGAGTACATGCCATCCCCAAATTTATACTTCATCATCTGAACTACCTCACAACACCAATAATATTAAATATGATTACCTATCTCTCTAACCAGATCCACTCAATTGAGCAGCTCTACCCGGTATCGCTAGTCCCCTTCCTCAAAAAGCCCATTCACCCTTCTCCACTAACCAACCTCAGACCAATATCCATGTCCCCTCTTATTATAAAAATTATTGAATCCATAGTCAAAGACAAAATTCAGCCTTTAATTCTACCAAAAATTTCTACATACCAGTTTGCTAAAAAAGGCAGCTCCATACCGGAAGCACTTGTCCTGTTTAAGACAATAATAGATGAAGTCAGACTAACCAAAAAAACTGGGCCAGTGGTGATTCAGCTTGACATTGAAGCAGCGTTTGATTCAATTCCAATTCTGAAACTGCTGGAAGAAATCAGTAGCTACAACATTCCTATACCTCTGATGTACATACTAGCAAACCTACTTCACAATAGAGATATTCACATTACGCTCAATGGCAAGATGTCTCCAAGCTTCCTACCCCACACATCCATCCCACAGGGATCCCCTCTGAGTTCCCTGCTTTTTATCACCTATATCAATCCATTACTTGCTGAAATAAGAGGCAAAGATACGTGAAGAGCATATAAGAGACCTGAAACAACAAATAAACCATCTTTCCTACATGGATGATATAGTGGTGTTCCTGCCTTCTAAAAAGTCACTTCCTAAATTACAATCTATTCTTGAGAACTACACATTAACACATGCACTCAAATTTAACAGAGAAAAAACAGCAATATGGAACATTTTCACTGGCCAGCCAATTGCATCTCTAACCAAAACCACACCACATAACTTTCTTCGAATTCCATTTCATCTCTCACTTAATGCCACAAGTATCACAATACAGAATCAGTTACTGCCAGCTATAGAAAAAAATAATTAATTCACTATCCAAAGCTTATCTGTCAATTCATAGCAAAATTTCTCTAATCAACATGTTAATAGTCCCAAAAATTAATTATTATGCGCCAGTCATAAAATTCACCAACAGTTTTAAAAAAAATCAACTCTTTATCTATGAAGCTAATCTGGAATAAAAAAGCTACCTCCATTAGTATCAATAGCCTACAAAATCATACCAAATACAATGGCCTATCATTGCACTCAATAACAACTTTCTACTATCAAAAAGCCCATAACACTCTAGTAAAACTATCTACTAATTTTCCTATTTTCCAATCTTTCATTAAAATTCTACCCACTGATACCCCTCCACCAATAAAAAATAAATTCATAAATCAACTTGCCAAAATTAATACTAAGTTCAACAAATTACAGGTTAAATCATTTACAAAAATTAATTACTGGGAAGCACATTATTCTCTCAACAATGTAGACTCTCTCATAAATACAAGCAGTATACTCAATGTCACAAACAAATCACTTATATCAAAATTTAAGTTTTGGTACCTTGAGCCAAAATATCTGGACTTCATTATTAAAATCAACCTAAGTGCCCTACCAACCAATTCATTCCTGGCAACAAAAATGAAATTTGCCAACATTGACCCAACGTGCTCTCTATGTCATAGAGAGGATGAAACCATGAATCATTTCATTCACACCTGTCCCACCTTGCAAACTTATAGAGACTTAATCTCCACAATCACTCGCAATTCAAAAACCACCCTTCAAACATTAATTGAAAACATTCCCCAAGGTTTTTTTACCACAATTAGAATAACAATTTTTCTCCTGTTCACCCTTTGGTTCCTCACGTGTCAATTTGTTTTCAATCCCACCTCGCGTAAATACCAATCATTATTTATAGACAAATTAACCAAGATTAAAAATAGAGATAATCTAATAGCTCCCATAGATATAGTTACATCCACCTGGAGCCTAATTAAATTCCCAGATACTTCTAAAAATCACAAGGACAGAAATAATTAATAACTCAAGAAAAATGAACTCATGTTTTCACCAGTCAGCCTCAGAACTGTACAAATTCCTGCCACATCAGGACTTTAGTGTCTATTACTGAACATTATTCCCTATAGAACTCTAAATAGAACTTCAACCTTTTTCAAGACTACACATGTACTGCCAATAGTAATTGTAACATAATTGTAATAAAATCCATGCTAATAAAATAATTTTTAAACCAGCAGCAGCAGTGCAGCAGCAGCAGCAGCAGCAGCAGTAGCAGCAGCAGCAGCAGCAGCAGCAGCAGCAGGCAGCAGCAGCAGCAGCAGCAGCAGCAGCAGCAGCAGCAGCAGCAGCAGTCAGCAGCAGCAGCAGCAGCAGCAGCAGCAGCAGCAGCAGCGCAGCCAGCGCAGCAGCAGCAGCAGCAGCAGCAGCAGCAGCAGCAGCAGCAGCAGCAGCAGCAGCAAGCAGCAGCAGCAGCAGCAGCAGCAGCAGCAGCAGCAGCAGCAGCAAGCAGCAGCAGCAGCAGCAGCAGCAGCAGCAGCAGCTGCAGCAGCAGCAGCAGCAGCAGCAGCAGCAGCAGCCAAGCGAGCAGCAGCAGCAGCAGCAGCAGCAGCAGCAGCAGCAGCAGCAGCAGCAGCAGCAGCAGCAGCAGCAGCAGCAGCAGCAGCAGCAGCAGCAGCAGCAGCAGTAGCAGCAGCAGCAGTAGCAGCAGCAGCAGCAGCAGCAGCAGCAGCAGCAGCAGCAGCAGCAGCAGCAGCAGCAGCAGCAGCAGCAGCAGCAGCAGCAGCAGCAGCAGCAGCAGCAGCAGCAGCAGCAGCAGCAGCAGCAGCAGCAGCAGCAGCAGCAGCAGCAGCAGCAGCAGCAGCAGCAGCAGCAGCAGCAGCAGCAGCAGCAGCAGCAGCAGCAGCAGCAGCAGCAGCAGCAGCAGCAGCAGCAGCAGCAGCAGCAGCAGCAGCAGCAGCAGCAGCAGCAGCAGCAGCAGCAGCAGCAGCAGCAGCAGCAGCAGCAGCAGCAGCAGCAGCAGCAGCAGCAGCAGCAGCAGCAGCTGTAGCTAGCAGCTGCAGCAGCAGCAGCTGCAGCAGCAGCGTAGCAGCAGCAGCAGCAGCAGCAGCAGCAGCTGCCGCTGCTGCAGCTGCAGCAGCTGCAGCAGCAGCAGCAGCAGCAGCAGCAGCAGCAGCAGCAGCAGCAGCAGCAGCAGCAGCAGCAGCAGCAGCAGCCGCAGCAGCAGCCGCAGCAGCAGCAGCAGCAGCAGCAGCAGCAGCAGCAGCAGCAGCAGCAGCAGCAGCAGCAGCAGCAGCAGCAGCAGCAGCAGCAGCAGCAGCAGCAGCAGCAGCAGCAGCAGCAGCAGCAGCAGCAGCAGCAGCAGCAGCAGCAGCAGCAGCAGCAGCAGCAGCAGCAGCAGCAGCAGCAGCAGCAGCAGCAGCAGCGCAGCAGCGCAGCAGCAGCAGCAGCAGCAGCAGCAGCAGCAGCAGCAGCAGCAAGCAGCAGCTGCAGCAGCAGCAGCAGCAGCAGCAGCAGCAGCAGCAGCAGCAGCAGCAGCAGCAGCAGCAGCAGCAGCAGCAGCAGCAGCAGCAGCAGCGCAGCAGCAGCAGCAGCAGCAGCAGCAGCAGCAGCAGCAGCAGCAGCAGCAGCAGCAGCAGCAGCAGCAGCAGCAGCAGCAGCAGCAGCAGCAGCAGCAGCAGCAGCAGCAGCAGCAGCAGCAGCAGCAGCAGCAGCAGCAGCAGCAGCAGCAGCAGCAGCAGCAGCAGCAGCAGCAGCAGCAGCAGCAGCAGCAGCAGCAGTAGCAGCAGTAGTCAGTTTCAATTTATTCTATGAAATAAAACAAAGTACATCACAAATATTTAAAAACTCCAAACAAGAAAAATCTTGTGTGTGGAATTTACATGTAAAAATAAATTAAATAAAAATACAATCAAAAACTCAAAAGAACAGTTTAGGAAATAAATAATATTAATTAAATAAATAAAATAAATGCCAAAATTAATACATACTACACAACCATTGACACAAATATTTTTTGAATGATATATAAGAAATATTATTCAGATCAATTGAACATTCATATACAAATTTATTAAACAACTTTGACCCAGAATAAACATATTGTCTTCTACTAGATTCCTAAAAAAATTTTGGTAAAGGTAATTGAAATTTATTAGAAAGACGAGTATTTAGAACATAAACTCTAGAATTCAGAAAAGGTTTAGCACAAAAAATATCAAAAATAACTCTATATTGATATAAGTGATTTACATCAAATAAACCAAATGCAATATAAATATCTCGAACAGAAGAGGAACGAGATCTACCAAAAATAATGCGCAAAGTATAATTTTGCAAAACACGCAAAGAAGATAAAATATGTGGAGAAGCATTACCCCAAATAATGATATTGTAAGATAAAATACTCTGATAACAGGCAATGTAAATAAAAATGAGAGCAGACCTAGGAAGAAATTTAACTAAATAATAAAACATATAGTTTAAATCACGTAACCGTTGACAAAGATAGGTAATGTGATTTGTCCAGGACAATCTGGAGTCAATATATATTCCCAAATAACAATAATTATCTACCAAAGGAATATTCTCACAAGTACATATACTATTATAATGCAAAATATACTTACAGCAAATTTTAATCTTAAGAGAAAAAAAAGTACGCTTGTAAGAAAAAAGAATAGCTTTTGTTTTATCTAAATTGACCAACAATGAATTATATGCCAACCATTTACCAATTGAGTCCAAATCCTCATTCAATAATTTTTCAAGAAGATTATAAGAAACAGCATTGCAAGATAAAGCAATATCATCAGCAAAACCAAAAATCTTAGAATGTAACTTCAATGAAAATAAATCATTAATATAAATTAAAAACAATAGAGGACCAAGTACTGAACCTTATGGAACTCCAGAATTAATCAAGACAACATCACTGATAGTACCATAAATATTAGTAAACTGTTTCCTATCATTTAAATAACTCTCCAACCAACTACCAATAGATCCACGAAAACCATACAAGTAGCAACGCTTAATCAAAATATTATGATTAACAGAATCAAATGCTTTAGATAAATCAAGATAAATAGCCAATGTTTTAAGTTCCTGATCCAATGAAGATGTTAAATACTGAACATGATGTTTTAAAGCATCTAATGTACTTCTGCCAGGAAGAAAACCATATTGATAGTCAGATAAAATTTTATTTTTAAACAGAAATGACAACATTTGATCCCTAACAATCATTTCCAATAATTTAGAAAAAACAGAAATAATAGCAATTGGCCTATAATTGACCATAAGAGTAGAATCACCCTTTTTATAAACAGGAGTAATAACATTAACTTTCAGACATTCTGGAAATGATCCAGACTGCAAAGATAAATTAAATAAATGAGGCAAAAATGCAACCTTATTTTCTTTAAGCATCTTAGGTGTTATACCATCTAGTCCAAAAGAAGTGACATTTTTTAAACTATCAATTGCTACAGACAACTGAGATTCAGAAACATCAGAATATAAAAAAGAATTCAAACTTGAATAAGAAGACAAAATCTGCTCAGGCACATCACGCATCGATAAATTTACAAAATACTCATTAAACCGATCAGCTAAATATTTTTCATTATTCTGTAACTCAATTAAACTTTCATTATATTTAATACATTTAATACGATCAGGAGAAGATTTTTTAATCAAAGAATTTATTGTTCTCCATTTCAAAGAAACATTTTTATCACTAAGAAATTCTTGATAATATCTAAACTTCAACTTTCTAATATCAGACTTAATTTCAACATTAAGTTTTTTTAAAACATCTGATGACCATCCAAAGATTTTAATACATTTCTCTGATTAATTTTACATACCAGCGCATCTGTCACCCAAAGAGATCTTCTTCTATTCTTACTTGTCAATTTTAAATGAAACTTTGCTTTAGCAATTAAATCTAAACAAATAGCTTGGAACCCCAAAAATGCATCATTTACATTATCTATCATAAAAATCTCATCCCAATTCTGAACAGATAATAAATAATTCAATTTAGAAAAAGATAATTTCTCAACATATGCACAAACATTA